>JAQGDQ010000064.1:238115-745086 GCA_030141605.1 Tubiluchus corallicola
AGTTAATTTTCTAGTGTTTAACTAGTTCTTAAAATTAAAGTAAAATATTTAATAATAATAAAATCTTCATCAGAAAGGTAACCCTTTCAGCTAGTTTATATTTTGGGACACTTATCAATATGTGTCTGCTTGGGCTTGGCATTGAGAATTTGATGACTTTTAGATATCACAAGAGTCATCACAAATTTTTTACAAAGTTTTCCCACTTTTCTTTATCCATCCAAATTTTCTTTATTTTCAAGGACTGTACGGTATTCTTACAGTTATTTAATGTGCAATGCCTCACCATCATTATTTGTTGATGTTGTTGTCATAAAGTTAAGAAAATTCGTCGCGAACTTTGATTTGCTATTCGCATCTTATCACCGCTGACTTGATTTTCTTGATTGCAGCTTTCTAAATTAGCAAGCTGAAGTGCTAATGGAAAGGCAATATACTCTAGGAAGTGAAGTTAGCAAATTTATTGAACGATAATGGAAAGTAGCTTGCTTGGCTTAGTACCATTTTGAGCGAGCCTGCACGGTGGCGGCATCGTGTGGTCGACTAAAGAAATGCGTAGTTCAATCTCGTTTTTAGTTTCCTTCATTTCAACACAAAATCGTTAAATATTAGTTGATCAAAACATATTAGAAAAATAATTATTGTACTACTTTGATGTTATTGTGCGTTTTACAAAAATCATTAATCCTTTCTTGGCATTACTTGCATTTGTTTGCTGTACCATAATAGTCTAAACTTGTTTATTTTATTATTGTTTATTTATTTACTTGTTTACTTTTCAGACAACAGCAGGAGTTACAGCAGATCGAGAACAGGGAAGTTGGGCGTCGGTTACTCAGGGAAAAAGCCAAGAAGAGGGAGAGGCGTTCCAGCAGCAAGCGACATAAGAGCTACCGTAGCAAATCCGACCAGAGCGAGGTGACGCCCCTCAACTCTCCCCATTCCCACGATGAAATAGGTATATAGTTGCCAGTGCGCATACGAGCACTTTTCTTTAATCGTTGTGAAATTATACTAGCTTGATGAAAAGTTGGTTCTTTTTTCCCCTTATCTTTGCTTTTTTAAATAGTGTGAATTCTTGGTATTCCACTGATTATGTTAATTTTTCTCATCATGAAGAGAACCCTATAAGCACACATTTACCTCACAAAGTGATAGACACAAAATAAATGGGGGGCAATACTCGCTTTGAACCTTTGTAGATTTATGAACTCCATTGACCAAACTGCAACTTTGCGAGCTGTTATGAATTTTTCAACAACTTGGGCACCCTGTCGAATGCTGGGGTTTAATACAGAACCTACTCGGCCTACCAAATGTAATTAGTTGTGGCTGGACTGGAATCTGTCTCATTTTGAAGTTTTAATCCCTTCAAAATATCTTCTCTAAGTCAGCAGCAACATATTGGTTTATTAATGCCTAGACTTGCTTTTCTTAAAACTCAAAACATTCTGATACAATGTGGCATTCATAGCTGAGTGGTCATAGTATGCATTTGAATAAAAAGATAGCGTCAAATATGATTAGTTAATGGATGGCTGAGTACCAAGAAGACTATTTCTGGGTAGTTCCGTCTGCCGTTGGTCATAACCTCATCCGGCTACTTTTTCATTATATTTGGGTTCGAGCATGGCTGCACCGGTTCAATGTCTCATCCCAGAGGACCTTTCCTTTTTCAGTTTTCGCCTTCCTCGCAAAACAAAACGAGAATGTGGAAAACATTTAACAAAGAGAATGCGCTTTGTGTATGATTCTGTCAGTTATCAAAACATCCTTTCTACAACAATATCAAGCTTTTTGCGCCAAACAAACATGTGTGCCAAAAATAATCTGCGTACAATAATAACAAACATCGTTGTTGGTATAACCTTAGACTTGGAGAAAAGTCTAACCTCTAACCTTAGAGAAAACAGCATTGTGTACGTACTTTTATCCAGGATGTCTGGCAAAGCGTGCATTATTGTTACGCTATGTTTACATGCATTATTATAGGTAGAACACTAAATTCATTGAAATTCAGTATCACTTTGACGTAAAAGTGTTCACCTCAGTACATTTTTCTAACATTTTTCTTTGACATAGTATCTTGACTAGCACATGCTTAGGCAATGCACGAAGCCGCAGGATTTGCCAAATCTGAGCTGAGAAAAGTAAAATATTTTGTGCTTAAGTTGCAAAAACATGACCCACTTTGAAATTTCCAAGAGTTTTCATTCATATAAGAAATGAAAACGTAGAAAATATTTGTAGCGCATTTTTCAAGAGAAAAACCAAGATTCACGCCGCTCTCACAGTTGGTGCAAAGACCACTACTAAACTGATAAGGATCTCAGTCTGGAACTAGTAAGTTAGTAAGAAGAAATTTCGTAAGATAGTGCAAAGCTCCCCAAGAAAATGAACAAACGGAGGCACTACAGTTGAGGAGGGATCAAGCACAGTTGCAAAAAAATCAAAAAGCACGGATGGTGTTTTAATGCCTGTTTTTGATATTTAGACATCAAAACTGCAAAATCCACAATCCATTAAAGACATCCTATATACTTTGTTAATAAGCATCTAAAATTAAAGGAGGAAAGAGTATTGTATCACTTAGTTTTAAATCACTAGTATCAATGAGCAAAGCACGCGGTATTCACTCCTGGGCTGTATGAGCCTTTTGGTGTAAGTCTTAAATCTTGGGCATGTTAGGTTTAATTAGCGTTTAGCATTTTGTTGAAATTTTCAAATGATTGTGACTGTTTTCAATTTCGGACCTCAGGAAATCTCGTACTTAAATATCTGTACTGATGTGAAAAACCTATAAAAAAGAGCATGATTTTATCTGTATCTGTATCAGTGTCTGTGTCTGTGTCTGTGTCAGTGTCAGTGTCAGTGTCTGTGTCTGTATCTGCATATCTGTATCGCATCCGTATCCGTATATGTATCTGTACCTGCATCTGTTCTTTATCTGTGTTTGTAACTGTAACTGCACCTGTATCTGTTTCTATATCTGTATCTGCGTCTGTGTCTGCGTCTGCGTCTGTATCTGCATCTGCTTCTGCGTCTGCACCTGTATCTGCATTTGTATCGGCATTGTATCCGGCATTTAGAAACCTTGATTTCTGCAGGTGTTGCGGAGAATGTGGCTCACACCTGGCGACGGACATCTGACCTCACGATGGGTGACCGAGTGGGTGACGTTGCAGGAGAGAGCAACAACTTGGAGTCGTATGAACGTGATGATAAGAACACTGATGCATCGTTCCTTCCGCCATGTTTGGAACGCAATCGAAGCATGCGAAGTCTTAGTGCCAAAAGTGCGGTGACGGACATGGAGAAAAGAGGAATTTCTCCAATGTCTCCTCACTCGCCTGTCTTTCTATACGAGGAGAGGTGCGTAGGTATTTTTAGATAAATTCATCGATGTCATCGTCGTAGTAGTACATCGTCACAGTCAAATTCAACTCACGTCTTTAGGAAAAGTTAGTTTTGTCGAATTACATTTTTTCTATTTTCTGTGATGAACTAAGACTTTAAATTACTAGCACACAAAACAGCTTCAGCTATAGTGTCTAAAAAGAAGTAAAAAAACATATAAATGAAGAAAAGAAACAGTACAACAAAAAGATGGGAGAATAACAAACAAATTATATACATACTACTCATCGTTGTCTTTGTTATGTGTAATGAATGTACTCACCACAACAACAACAACAACAACAACAATAATAATAATAATAATTATTATTATTATTATTATTATTATTATAATAATAACAATCTTTATTTAAAGTCGGCTTTTAGATACAAAATTAACATAAGTTCAAAGAGCTTATTGCCTACTGTAAATAACAATTCTTCAACTACGTAACAGAGACTATCATTACCCCGCTTTTACACTATACACCAGGCACAGTACCAGCGGTACTATAAAGTCTTTGGAACAACCTAGCCGCAGTATCGAACTCACGATCTCCCAGACTTATACCAGTCGAACGTAGCTATTTCGACCCATGTCAACTAAACAAATTCACTTCACAATTAATTCAATGTGAACCAAACTTCAGAATGTTTTGCAAGCGAAATTAGTCGTATCAGCTGCTGTCCAGAAAGACATAAACTATTTTAGTGGTGACGAAGTTTGTGATCTATGAACAGGCCACTGTAACGAAGAGTCATCTGTCATGATGCCTTTCACGCAACCTTCTGTAAATCAAGTCGAATGATGCTGACACCGTTACTAAATATTATCTAATTTCCATTTATTTTTAGGTTAGAAATTAGGACTAACTCAACTTCGAACATGTACCTCTCATTCAATTTAATTCACTTCAAGCATTAAGTGAGAAAAAATAACTTTGATTCTAAACCTGGTCCGGCCTATATAATTTATAAGCTTGTCTATGATGGGTGTGATCGACTGCATATAGGCCAGAACAAAAGGTATCTTTATTACAGGTCAAACGAAAACATTTGACACAAACATTGAGCATGGCCGTCACCACATGACCATTGAGCATTGTGGTAGTCTTTCTTGACGGAAAATTTAGCTTACAGACCTGTGTTGAATTTAAAGTGGAAGCGTTTAAATGTAATCTGATTCTTAAATTACATTATCTGGTAATTCTATCTGAAAATCTTATTATAATACATACACTGAAGCGTAAATAAGATCTTATTTTTATATATTAACAAAAATAATCGTTATTACTTTTTTGCACAAATACAATTTACTGCATATGGGCATATTATTATCTATTTTAGTATATCATATTTGTATTACCCAGGTTTTCCAAATCCCCTAAGCTGTTAGTAAAATGATGATAATGGAAAACTGTATATTACTAAATGTTTGAATTATGTCATGCGTAATGAATGATTGAATCATCGTCAACATGTCAAACCGTTTCAAACATATAGCGGCTCACTGAAGACAACAAAATATTGTGCACAAAACTAGGTAACGATATGTACAGGAAAATATATTTCAAAACTGTAATAATTCATTTCACTTCGCTACTGCATAATCAAGGTTTCCTAATGTTAAGCTTGCTTACTACGACCTTAGCCTTTGCCTTTATGTAACAACATGAAAATCTTAAACGTTTCAAAAAGTAGACCTATAGAAAAATTCCGTGCCAGTGTAACACAGTATGCAGAGTGCTAATATCTTAAGCCAACAATAATTCTATACTAAAATGGTTAGTATAGAACTTTATTTTGTTTATTAAGTGTACTATTATTATTGGACAAGCACGAAATTTTTAAATAAGTGATATAAATGGACACTAAACCACTTCAAGTGGAGTTACTAAAATCAAGTTTAAAATGCTTAACACAACACGAGATACGAATGTATTTGCTTTGTGCAGACTAAACGAATTGGAATACATACTGGCAATATGTATTCTATATACACATTACCAAATATGTACACAGTACTAAATACACATTACCAATACTTACGACTGAAGAATTATTACTAATTTAGTATTCTTAGAACCAGTACATTTTATACGATAAACTATACATTGTTGTAATTTTATTGTCCGTTGATATTTCTTAACCGTCAACCAACCAGGCCCAATAAGCTACTTTTTAAGGTTACTAGACAGTTACTAGTAAACTTAACAAGTACATTATTGACTTGGTTGCTTGACGGTTAAGGAACCATCAACCGACAACAAAATTGCAACAACCTTCAGTTTACATTCGACTAAAATAATAAGATGTGTTTGGGATTTCATTTAGTGAGCTCAAAAAGTAGTTACCCAAATTTTATTTTCTCACCAACTCCATACCAGAATTAAGAAACGAATAAAACAAAACGAGCAACCTGAAGTAAATGTAAATGTATAGTAGTCAAACACAGGCAAGTCAAAATTTTTCATACGTTATGAGATTTTCACTACATTCATCAAGTCTACATTCACCACAAATTCAACACAGCATTCTACATCTGCACAAAATATACTAACTGACAGAAAGTTTTTCAATTTCATTTAATGTCACTGAAATCAGATAAAAACTTAATGAAAATTTTTTTAGAAGAAATGTATTATTATTATTGAAATTTTGCGGTACCTATAACAGCGTTCAACACGGATCAATATTCATCTCAAACGGCAATCTTTTTTCTTGAATGATGCAACCAAAAGCTGTTGACATATTATATTCTTTAAAATGGAAAAGTCGAAAATGCCAAAGATTTGGTAATTCAGGAACATTGCACGAACAGCTCCCTCGAATTCGTATCGGCGTCTATATTTCAAAATGTGTGCATTAGGTGGCGCTGGTGTAGTTTCCTCGGTTGATATGCGAGACAGAAGGGGAATGGTCTCCTGCAGAGTTTGGAAAGGTAAAGCGGATATGGCCTACTGCTTTGAGAGCTATGAAGCTAGCAAGAAAAGATAAACGAACCACCAACTGTAACAGCTGCAAACTCACGAAGTTTCCACATATTACAAGATAGTTTAGACTATTTAGAGAGTGGTTCTCGAAACCCTAAACAAAAATAATTGTCTATAGAGCTAAACCCTGCTTTTCTAAAACAAGTTACCTTCATTCGCATCGCTTAATAGACCTATTAGGAAGAATTTAGGCCTATTTGGCCTATATACTTTTTACAAAATGATGAAATCACTCTGTTTATTTCCAGTTTCGAAAATTTGACATATCACACATAATTAACTTCTTCTGTCTAATGCCTGTTTCACTCACATCTAATACGTATTTCTTTGCTATTTCTTTCGTATTTTCATACCTATCACCTTTTAATAGTTGTTTTGAAAAGAAGTTGATGGGAAATGTAAATGTGGATCCGAGTAGAATGTTTAGAGCACATTCCTCTGCGCCCTCTTTCTACGAAAATGAAAAATGAATGGTCGTGTATAGGAAGGAGTATCTGATAATGATGGAATAGATCGAGTTTTGTTTCAAAATATTGATTGATACGGGTAAAAAATTACTCAGCAATATAACGAAAAAGCGCTGCAAAAAGTTTGTGTACATTTACATGTTCTATAAAGTGGGAGCAATAATGAAATGAACGCGGAAAGTACGAAACGGAGTAAAAGGTAGCCCAAAGCGGAGCTAAGAAAAGAAGGGAGAAATATAACACAGCTGAGAAAGCAAGCGCCTATATATAACCATAGCGCAACGAAAATAGATACATTTAACATATACCCCTACTGACCCTAGCGGACGGGCTGGCTCTACAGTAAGCCTGCTTTTGAGAGGGAAGCCAGCTAGCTAGCTGCAGCGAGCTAGTGAAAATCAATATGCTATTTCATTATTTATGCCCATACTCTCAGCAAAGCACCAAAGCGTCAGCTAGTTGCAGCGGTTTTCTCTCTCTCGCGCTCTCTCTGCCTTATCATCAGGAACTGTCATTTGCGGGATGTGGATGCAACACAGACCACATAATAGCTTCGAGCCTGCTTGCTGGAAAGTGTAGTTGATTGTGAATATAACGCGGTAATGGTGGAAGCCAGGCTGATAAGCATCTATTGGAACGATTTGTTATTTGTCCGAACAAGTGATGTGCTGTGTCATCGATAACAGAGTAGTGTATGAGACGCGCAACGGTGATTTAACCTTGAAAACAATAGCCGCTATTATATTATAATGACGTAATTATCAGAATTTTCGTGAACTAACAAAAGTTCGTTATCAGATTAATCGTCACGAACTTTTTCACTGTTTCGCACTTGCGCGGATGTAATACACATGTCTTTTGGTGGAAGTTAATCATTTTTTATTTAGAAATTAATAGATAATTTCGTTTATAAATGTTTCACAAGAATACTCTGCCTTTGCAGCGGACTGTAGAACTAGCGGGCTTTGAAATGAATGCGGGATAGAATATAAAGGAAGCCAGCGATTTTGTCTACAGTATTTTATGCTGTTCAGCTGTTACAACGAATTTTACTTGCATCTCTCTTAAATGAAGCCATTTGCTCTTGATCTTCAAGAAGCATCTTTAACGCTGTTCTCTGGTACTGCGCAATTAACAGGAGCAGAAATTCCTGACTAACGGCCTCAGTCCTCATGACTTTTCGTATGCCAACTTCAACTCAGAAATCATGATGACGTCATGGGTGCTACGAAATCGCAGAAGTCTTCTGCATTTGTAAATGTACCACCTCAATTTATGTCACCAGAATATTAGCAGCTCAATTAACAAGTGATCAGCACTTTCAACATCACCAGCTGGTAATCTATGGAAGCAGCAATGGCTGGAATTGATGGTGGTGGTCACACCGCCTACGAGCAGGCCATGAGGAAATTTCCATGGTTTATGCCTCCTCGCGTCCCCCTGTACATGAATCCTAGGTAACGTTTATTGTTCGAAAGTTTGGCCACGGGGAGTAGGCACAGGCTGTAAAAAAGCTTCAAAAAGTAGAAAAAAAATTATCCTGGAAATAGATGAGAAGCAGTATTGTATCTGTTGTCTACAATAGAAATACAACATTGTTTCCAATATATTACCATTATTGTTTCTACTTTTTATACCTTTTCAGACTGTACCTAGCATCCAAGTGGCAACCTCAACACCCCCCCATGCTTATTGCAGATAATATTACTTACTGGTTACAACCTCAATTGCTTTCACATGCAGTAAATTTACTATAATAGAAAATTAATCATATTATGCTGTTTAGAACACGAATGAATTTTGTGATGTAAAAATTTTAGATAAAAAAATTTTCACTGACGTTTTGCTTCTATAATTACGACATTACTTTGTAAATAGAACACATCCTTCATCTGCTTGTTGCTTGGGCTTAGTTGAAAATGCTTCAAATGATACAAGTTCATCTTGCTGTGTTTCTTTGATTTAATGCAATGACTGTTTGGAATCAGTCCCCAGTTGAATAAACAAGGTCCCAAGAATTGAACACACAGCTTTTTAGTTACATTCCAGATATTCTAGCCACACCACTGGCTTACCATGCACCAACTGTCTTAAATTTAGTGCTTATCTTTCTCAGTTTGTGTTGCAACAAAAACTTACCAACATTCATTAAGGTGAAATAAACGATTAAAAGAAAATTAAAGCTAAAGGAAAATGCTGTTGATACAAGCTGCAACTGACGTAGCTTTGCCCTCCACCTTTCAGTAGTTTTGTTATTGCATTATTATTCAACTTTCACCAGGTTCCTATTTCTAATTTGTTTTAGGTACAATAGAAATTTCAGTTGCAGATTAGTTTGTTGAACAACACAGTTAACTTTAAGTTGTTTGTTTGTTTGCTAGCGTGCTTATTTTTGTTTGTTCGTTTGTTTATGTTTGTTTGTTTTTTTTGTTTGTTTGCTAACCTTAACCATAAGTGGTATTACCTACTAGCTAACTTAGAAAGAAGACATATTCAGACAAAACCAATTACACTGACCTTGCACACCATATGATACCAGCGCAAGATATATTTCTACTAGACTTAATATTATTTATTTTGATGTCATTCACAGAAAATGTGCATACAGTTTATATGTCAGGCTGAATAACAGTGAAAATTTTATATGCAAAAACATTTTAAACAGTGATGTAAAATTTTCTTCTGTAATTAGATGTCATTGGCGTAGTTTGTTATATAGTTAATTGTTATTTGTGTTATTGTTGTGTTTCATGATTTATTGTATTATTTGTATTAATTTGTAATGTGTTTATGAACTTTGCGAAGTTTGAAATAAAGTATTAAATCTAAATCTTGCACAAGGCTGGACACATGACGATAAGCTATTTATTGCTTCTAGGCACACGAGAAAAATTTCTCGATATTAACGAAATTTTGTTCATGCAGTTAGTTTATTGATCCCATGTGGGGTAAATTGCTTGAACTCTATGTGGTTTAGAAACGAAATTCCTTATAACATGTCCCAGTCGTAATCGTCCTAATAATTTCTTTAATTACTAATTTACCTCATTTTCTCTTCCAGGGCATACAAGTTTCCTGATGAACCAGATGTGGAGAGCAGTCGGCATGCCTGTCGCGCAACAGAATCAGACTGCTGTGAACGCGTAGTGATAAATGTGAGTGGCATGCGATTCGAAACAAAACTACGAACTCTCAATCTCTTTCCAGATACGCTACTCGGTGATCCTCAAAAACGTATTCGTTACTTCGACCCATTGCGCAATGAATACTTTTTTGATCGAAACCGGCCGAGCTTCGATGCAATTCTGTATTATTACCAAAGTGGTGGTAGATTACGCAGACCTGTAAATGTCCCATTAGATGTGTTTACTGAAGAGATTAGGTTCTATGAACTAGGCGAAGCTGCATTGGAAAAATACCGTGAAGACGAAGGTTTTATAAAAGAGGAGGAACGACCCCTTCCGGAAGGTGAACTCCAGCGAAAGCTATGGTGCTTATTAGAGTACCCTGAAACGTCTCAATGGGCGAGAATTATAGCTATATTCTCAGTATTTATAATCTTACTCTCGATCGTGATATTTTGCCTGGAAACACTTCCAGTGTTCAGGCACTATAAAAAAGTAACAGGACCACATAATAAGACTTCTTTCAAAGATGATACAGTGCCACAAAAGACTGATCCGTTTTTCATTATTGAGACTATATGCATCATCTGGTTCACCACAGAATTAACGCTGAGGTTTGCTGCCAGTCCAAGTAAACTTCAATTTGCGCGTAGCATTATGAATATCATTGATATGGTGGCTATTATTCCTTACTTTGTCACATTAGGTACTGTATTAGCCAATGAAGAGAAGAGCAGCAGTCAGGCTATGTCACTGGCTATTCTTCGTGTGATTCGTCTAGTAAGGGTATTTAGGATATTCAAATTATCGCGACATTCAAAAGGACTGCAAATTCTAGGACAAACGTTAAAAGCAAGTATGCGGGAACTTGGCTTGCTAATATTCTTCCTGTTTATTGGGGTAATATTGTTCTCTAGTGCTGTGTATTTTGCAGAACAAGATAATAATCAGACACATTTTACCAGTATACCAGATGCCTTCTGGTGGGCTGTTGTCACTATGACAACAGTTGGTTATGGTGACATGCGACCCGTCAGTTATGGCGGCAAAATAGTTGGTTCACTGTGTGCCATAGCAGGTGTGCTAACCATTGCTTTGCCTGTTCCAGTCATTGTGTCAAATTTCAACTATTTCTACCACCGAGAAACAGACAATACTGAGCAACAGCTGTGCCTAAGTGAAACAGATGCAGATAACTCGCCTCCAAGTTCTGTGGGTGATGACGGACAATATTTATCTGGCTCAATCAAGCGCAAGTCAACTATTAGCAACAGTAGCTCAGATATGGTAGAAATGGAAGAAGGACTCGGAACTAGGAGTCAAGAAGTGAGTAAAAATCCAGGACAGCAATGCAATACTAGTCACAATAATGTTAATTCACTCAGCATAGAGACTGATGTATGACTATATGGCAGGACGGATGATAAGGTCATTCCAGACCAGAAACCCGTTCCTGTTGTACTTATAGAGGCAACGTCAGAACAAGCCATTCCTGCACTTCCTGAAGAAGAAACTGTCCTTCAAACGGAAGATGACAATGGCCATGATGATGCCGATGAATGTCTTCCTGAAGACACTTGTGAAGTCTCTTCTACTGTGTCTGAACAGCCGCCAAACAAAGAAGAGGAGAAAACAGAAGAGCATGGAGAGGAAGGATGCCCTCTCCTTTGACTAATCTGGGAAGCTACTTACTTGGACTTGACATAATAGCTTTTCTGTTGATAACTTGCAAGTAAAAAAGGATATTGATATCACCAAATATGTAGAAACTATTGGCGTTGCGGGCACAGTACACTCAGTTTCTAGTCATTGGTGTGTACAGGAATCGAAACATGAATCGCTACACCCTTAACCGAGTGAATGTTCTCTCTGTATACTGTGATATGGCAATGTCAGGAAAACGTAAATATAGACTTTTGCTGGCAGGACAGGTCTGTAAATGTTACTCGATGTGCCAATTTGATAAATCCTCTAAAATTGTTGCTATGTCTCGCCCTTCCATACGGTGTGTGATAAAAAGAAGCACGCAGATTGCAGTGTGTTGGGTGCACCTTCGCTAACATCAACACTGCTTGACTGTCGCTCAAAGAACTCCGCCTCTTGTGCCCAGATGATATAAAAGTCAATGACGAAGTGAAATTGGCAACAATCTTGTTTAATCAAATTGAAAGGTTCTCATTTCTAGCTCCATGTGCTTCAGATCTTTTAGACTTTCTGCAGCAGTTGATATTTAGACTAAAAAAGATGGGTTGGTATAATCCTTAGTTGGTACAATTATTTTCTGGATGAGACTAAGGTATAGCCGAGCTCTGACGGATGACACCCCGACATATGACCTTGAGTAATACTGTTATTCCTGTCTGTCAACAGATCTCTAATCTATACAGTTTGCTGAATAGTTCTATCCCTGGTGAAGGCTGCAAGCTGCAAGAGCCTACCCAATTGTATTAGTAATGTTGCCTGTCCTAATTGACAGTGGATTATGATTCTTTCGGGTGACTACCTTGCCATGATTAAACTGTAGTTCTATCAGTCAGAATCCGATATACGATAATTACACACCGTTATGTGTATTCAGGGACAGTATTGCTGCTGGCGGTAATAACGCGTTCCTCCAAATACAAACAGTTAAACACGCTTTCCCACTCACATTTTTTGAATACTGGTGATAAATTATTTTCCAAAACAGTCAAAGTTTAATGTTTGAACGCCATCTATTTAAATGATTGTCTATGAATCAAAAACTAAACGCGTTGTATATATTAGGCTCTTACTGGATAATCGTGAGACATTACGGTGTTTTTTTGGCTTTCTGCTTTAACTTTTGAAATTTACATTCAGAAAGTTACAAGTATACGTTTCTCTTTCAGTCTCAATTTGTGTTGAAAAGATGTCAGCTTCGGTTCACTCAAACGCTTGACAAACAAATGATTGTTATGCAGTTTGTCTTATAAACATGTCAAGTCTCACTTGTTTGTCGTCTAAATCCAAAGCAGAGCACGTGACCTGCATTTGATAGGCCATATATGGGCAAACTAATTGCCAAACATAACTGCCGCCGTGACTGAATTAGCCAGTATTGTTGGCTTCCCTGCAACTAGGAATGCTCTTCACAATCAATACTTGGGAGGCCTCACAAAATGTCGCTCAGTTCCCAGTTCCAATGTAACAAAAGAAAGAGATTTTGTGTTCAGAAATAATTTTAGAAACTACTTCAATTAGAAAAGACTTCACGAGAACCAATTTAATTACTGTCTACACTACTTAATCTGTGACCTAGTACCGACTATCTAGTCAGAAATGTTTACCATTCATTTTTAAAAGTTTGACTGACTGCACACAGACACACGAAAGCTTTTGTATGTTCTTTAATTGCATTAGTATACGACGTGCTAGATTTTAACTGATGAATTCTCTTGACGTAATTCTTACTGGACACTTGCAGTTACAACCGACATCCTCCATGATTAATAGGAATCTAAAGCCCCAATTTATCGCTTGTGTTCGTATCGTCTAAACGCAGACGTGCCAAATAAACCAACTCGAACACGAAACGATACAAAACGAAGAGTTCTTGAAAGTACATTACCGTCAGTAACAGCAGCTGTAGAAGAAAACGTCGAAGTTCGGCGTGGTTTTCCTTACTCAAACTAAGCATTGCAAGTATGACTTTTTACAACGCAAACGTTAAGGTGGCGACTGGTGAGCAGAATAGGCTATTGAAAGCGAAATAACGAGGCATCAGATCCTGTCGCATGCACCTACCGAGCCGTCTGAAAATTTATAATTGCTACATGTGTCAGAAACTTGAGTTTGGAAGTGATGGAATTTTGCTCACGTCTATTGATTTTTCGTTGATTCAGTCACGCCGTGAAGATTAATTTTGTGTTTTTTCTCATCTCAATAGCATCTACCTCAACCTATACAGATATTAGTATTTACTATTCGAAACTGACCAGATATGAATGAAAGCAACTCCGTAAGCTCGCTAAGCCAAATTCGCCGCAAAATAGAGGGAAATCTTCATATCGAGATAAATTCTTGTACTGTTACTCTGCCAAGTCTTCTTCTGAAAGGATACGAGAAGAATCAGGATCACGCGTTCACCACGTGCATCTGACGAAGTGGTTTGCAAGGAAACCCTCCGCAAAATGCAGCTGCAGAACTTTCAGAAATGAGGTAAACACTATAAATTCTTTGTTATGTAGCAATATTAATGAAATTATAGGTCTGAGAAACGTCTAACTGGGATCTTTTGGATCATTTTATGCCTCAATATTTCCAGCAAATGGCATTATTTTGAAATATCGGCCATATTGTTTTTAAATCTTGCAAGAGGTCACTGCAATCATCAGCCAGCACCATACTTTGTTGTTTCGTGACTTAATTGGATACTCACATGGTACACCAGCAATTGCATATTATACCTGCTAATGCTGTACAATGCCTTATTTATCAAGGTCGAAACTCAGTGAAGCATGGCAATTGCTAATAATTACTTGACTTTTGTGATGACATATTTTTCAATGAAACTCAAACCACCATGCAGTGCTTAAAATAATTTTAATCCTGCTATCTGTTTGTTTTAATAACTAAAACTATAAAAGGTAGACTTGGCTGCAGCACTGAAATGTTATTTTCAAACTCTCTGTTACAGCTTGGACAATGTGTATGAACAATGTTGGCTACACGTCTTTGTGTACTTGCCTATTTCTACAGTTTAGTCATAATTATAATCAGTATTGTGAATACCAGACATACAGTGAACAATAAGCAAATGGCAAATAAAAATGGAATGACGTGAATAGTACAAGTAGTGAATGTACTGAGCTACACCTAGAAGACAAAACTTTATAAGATACTACTCAGTTGAATGATGTGTAACCAACTAACTAGTAACTACTAAATCTAAGTGATGAGTACATGTCGTGTATACTGTAGATAAAGTAAAAAAAACGATTCTCAATTTTTGGAGCCCTCATAGGTCAACTGGACAAGGTCGATCAAAAAAGGTCAACTGCAGAATAAAGTCTTCTGAGCAACTGTTTTGCTTACTGACGAAAATTTTTCAAATAATTTTGCTCCGTCTTGAGACTTAACTATACCCATACAATCATCCATTTTCAATATTCAACTTTTCTATTACCGTTTGCTCTCTTTCCTTCTTTTTATTTCTCATTTTCAATAGTTTTTTATCTTAACTATACATTATGCCCATCTAAGCAGTTTTTAAACACGCTTTGTCTTCTTTCTGCTGCTCAGTGCATTCATTACTCATATTATTCATGTCATTCCGCTTTTGTTTATTATTTGCCTGTTGTTTACTGAATGTTTGGTGTTCACAATTTAAAATTGAGAGGACATTACAGGGTAATCTAAAAAGGCTATTAGGTTGCCATTTAGGTCAACCAAATAAACTGTTAACCCAGTACTTATTATAACTACTGCAACCGCAATTGACCTTCATGTTTTAAATGATTTAGGTTATCGAGGAAGGCCCTAAGATTTGTGCATTGTACAGCTAAGTGACTTCTAACAGTTTACAGCTCGTTAATTAAACAGGAAAAGCCTAACTACTTGCTGCAATAGTGAGGTAACAATTTAGATGAAATTGAAATGAGTTTTAAACGATCGTTGATAAACTTGGTAGACCGTAAAGTAGTAAGCAGTTTAAATGGTTCAGTGTATTTTTTTAAATGCATTATGCGTTTGTTTGATAAATGCGCACTTGTATGGCAAAATACTGTTAACTTTGTGTAATTATTAATATATGCTCGATTCTTACGCAATTACCCGTTTTTGGCTGCCAGCAGCGTCAGTCATTGAACATCAGTCGCCCAGCCGACCTTCGATTCGCCGCGATATTTTACTGTTTTATCACTATAGTTTCGGACTGTTCTTATGCAAACTACTTTACATTTTACTAACAACTTCCTCGTTTTTTTTTCGTTCACAGTTTTTTCTATGTGCGTACGCGTCAATGCGTGCACTTCTCTGCTTGCATGTTTTCTGCGAGCTTTCTTCATTTAAAAGGCGGCTTGGTTTTCTTCGATGTAAATCTAAGTTGGACACTACAAAACGCTTTCATGTATGTTATTATAATTGTTTATCAAATCATCGCAAAAAGGAATTAATAATTTCATTCAATGATATGTGCGTGATGTCAGTGTTTTACGTGAAAGATTAAAGGTTGTTACTGGGCGTCGAAAATCTAGGACTAGCGCCTACACCTCGGAAACGCGTTGCGCAAAAAAACAGGTGATGTACCTATCAGTTTAGAGGTGTTCGGTTGTGCTGTAGTGCACATGTTCGAGAGCTCATACGTGAGTACAACGGCAAACTTGAAATTTGAATTTTAAACTTCAAATTTTCCAAGCCTTTGTATATCACACTAATTGTAGTACAGTAGCAACGTATTTCAGTTCGCTTCCGCAAACACATGCTACACGTTCATGGAATGTTTGTATTTGTTGAAAATTATGTTCACTTGTGAAACACGAGTTGTCTGTAATTAATTGAGTTTCCAACCTATTATTTAATTGCTAGACATTATTATAGGTGTTAGAATGTATACTTTTTACCGTACTTCAGAATGGCGTGTGATTTGAAAAATCATCCTGTATAACCTACATGCATGTTTAGCGTGCTGTTTGTAAGTTTTGAGGCACCGGGCAGCGGGCCTGTTAGAACACCAGCTAGTTGTTTGGTAGTCCCCGATCTCTCTATTCCAAAATCCAGAGTAAAACTTGTGAGGTTAAAATCAGAAGTCGCTGAAACAATATGACAATTAACGCATCTGAAATGGTGCTCAAGTTACAGGAATCTAGCTGAAGGTTTTCTAATTTTAAGCAAAACTACACAAAACTCGTTCAGCACGCCACGTGTTCTGAGGCTATGACCTTAACCAATAACGTTTTTGTCCTAAGATATATCGCAGTGCTAAGACATACACAAGGCAATCCATGTACTACACTTTTGTGTACCCTTCGGCACGCTGCAAGTCTGAATTCGGCACTCAACGGAAGATCTCCTTGCGGCAAGACCGCCACCGAGCTCGTTATCAAGAGTAACCCTCCAAGATGACATACAGTTTGCAACTAGACTGCAGTCTGGCTCTTTTTCAAGGATAATTCTCTAACAATGAGTCATTGAACTGGCTGAAGTGTCTTAGCTACATTGGGATGGTGTGCGTGTATACCTCCCTGAACCAAGATCAATTTGAAGGACCTTGCCCTGAACGAGGTTAACAGCAAAATCAATGTGGCGAATAAAACTGCCTATAGTGGCGTTTGTGTAACTTGCAGATGCGGATGCGGATGCCTGTTATGCGGAACTGTGCTGAATAGCCTGCGGAGAAATATCAATAGGAAATAGCAGCAGAAAAAGAAAACGCATCCGCATTTGCATAAATGGGTGCATTGAAAACGATAAACCGATTTTATCTATTCGCACCCCCCAAAACGCGTCCACATCCGCAAGTTATATAAACGCCACTTAAGGCGAGTAGTGAATCATTCGATCAAGAATGGTTTATTGACCAGTCTTGGTATTGCTTAAAGGAAGACAGGATGATTTTTCATATACTACCTCACTTTCAAGCACGGTAAAAAGTATACATTTTAATGCCAATAATACTGCAAAAGCATTCCTGATAATTAAATAATAGATTAAAATTTTAATTAACAGCGAATGAGCCCAACTATTGACGGCATCACAAACGAATATAATTTCAACGGCAAAATCATGCCGTGAGCATGTTGCACGTGCTTGCAAAAACAAAAATTGAAGTACAGCACAGCACTAATTCAGCATGTTGTATTAAAACTCACCAAATTTTAAGATGAAAATTCGAATTTCAAATTTAAAGCTGTGCTCACACATATATGTGCAGGTACGTCACGAATGAACACCCTTGGACTGAGAGGTACAGCACCTGCTTTTGTGCATCGCGTTTGCGAAATGCAGGCGCTAGTGCTTGTTTAATTAGCGAATGGCGAAATGTATGTAACGGCAATGAATTAGCCGCGCGAACGCGAAATTGCGTTTGTGTGGTAATAAATCTTTTACGTAAGTCATTTCTGAAAAATAGTATGTTTTCGTTCAATGTTTCAAAGAGTAGACTGCTTTGACCTACAGTTTAAGATTGCGTCTGGTGTTCCTTTAACGTCGGCTTACGTGTTGTGACCACTCAACTATTCAGTCACCTCTCGGCATTATCGTCGTTATTTGGTCATATTTTCAGTGTTTATATTCGAAATTATAGAGTTCTTTTCTCTAGAATTCTCTAGAGAATTCTTTTTTACATTCACCATTAACCTCTCAGTTGCGTGTACATAGCATTTACAGACTATTCCACAAATTATGCCACTACCTACCTTAATTATTATTTCAGAGACTTATTATGGAGATTTGCTTAGATTTGCTTAGATAAAATTAAGTCGCTCAATTTAAACGCTGATCAGTCTATGATTTTGAAATTTGACCTTTCAATATCAGTTCTAATTTTCGTCATTTTACATCATCTAATTTACGTAATTTTTGTCAATTTGGTATCGTTCAGGTATTTGTTTTCTAGATATACATGCTACGAACAAACTGAGTGACAGGCAGAGAGATAGACAAACAAACAAAAAGACAGGCAGACATGTAAACGAATGCAACTGTACATCCCTCTCACTGACAAATGTGTGGATAATGAAGTATTTTCGATAATTTCGAGGTTACTCTTTGACTGGTGCAGTTATTCACCCGAATCACCCACTATCTTGCTAAGTAATCTCATTTTTTTTGGTTGTGGATATCCCAACTAAAAGGAGAACTCGTTACTTGAAATGCACAAGACGCATCCAAGAAGACACGCGTCTCTTCCTCTACAAAATTTGTGGTCTGTTTGTTCAAGCATTTCACTAATCAAATTACTGTGATCCAAGCCATTTGCCGCATCAACAGTCTTATCTATTTTGTCCGTTGATGTTGTATTGTCATGTCTTGATAAATAGGTCGTTCGTATATTTTGATTAACGCCATCAGTTCTTTCTAAACGGCATTGCACTTGAGCAAATGGTGTGCGCTCAGCAGAATCATTCGCAGACGTCAAGGTCATATAATATTATGCAACTTGCTGTGTCCTGGGATTTATTGTTGAAGTGGCAGGCCGAGAACTAATGAGCTATATAATGTATTTGGAATTTGCTGGCTTTTTTCGCTGTACATGCAATAGTTGGCCTGATATTGGTAAAAGGAACGGCTTTTTAACATTTTTGATACAAGGATAGCCAAAGTAACGGAGATTCGAACAGTGCTTCCTAGATTAGCATGGATTGTCCCTGGTTTACATGTATTCCTTCGGGACATCAGTCTTCATAACTCAACTTCTATAGATGTGTCAACTCATTCTGTTTTGCAGATTCCAAGCACAATACTTCATTATCTTAAACTTCTCTCTCCGTGTGTCATATGTAGAATTTGTGTGGAACTTCTAGCCAAAGCAGTTAGAAGAAAGTGAATGTAAATATCTGCGATCTGTCACAATCACATTTTATCCTTTATAATTATGTTTCCAACAAAATATTCTTAACTGATGGCTATTTTTGGCTATTTTATATTTCCGTTTTTTATAGATCTTTGTTTAAAGTAACGTGATTTTGTAAAACAGTTTTGTTAAAAAGGGAAGAGTTTAGTTATAAGACTCATTAAAGACTTTCACTGATGATGATCGATAACGAATTCCTGATTTAAAAAGTGTAACGAGCTGCGATACTAACAAAATACTTTTAACTTGCAAGCAGCTGGAGGGGCTAAGGCCACCATCATTGCTGTTTCTTGTTTATTTAAGTTGGAGAACTGGATACAAACAAGACTACAAGAATATAAGGTGCATGTAAGACGAGACTCTCTCATAGAGCTTCCAATGGCAACATTCGTTTCTATGTGGTACAGTACAGATTCATCCTGCTGCCCTTGGGTTGTTAGAAGCACGCTTTTCTATAGCTTGGTAACTGTTGTTCAACTTTTCCTGGTTCACAATTTGCGTTAGGATCTTAGCAGATCTCACATGCCCATATTCAGTGCTCATACTTTCTTAAGAAATGCCTTCGCTTCTGTTTTTCAGACCGGAGATCGTTGGTGATCACAATGGTGCATGCGCCCCTGGCTAATTTTACAGTCAGACATAATTGATTTTGTGAAATAATTGTTGTATAACAGTTGTTTAGTATAGTATAGCTTAATATAATTTATTTATTCCAAAAGCCAAGTACAATTTAACAATATCTTACACAAAAATGCACAATGTAAAAATAACATAAAAATAATAGATAAAATATAGCCAAACGATTGATTAATTCAGCGCAGTCAGTTATCGGCTCAGATCGGAAGATGAACTTGTAAGGTCTGAGCCGAATAGGTAAAATCGAATAACAAAGTTTCAAGATAAAAGGAAGGAAAGCCTGTAAGGTAATAAGTGTAATGATATGATGAGAAACAATGGAGAATGACAAGATGTAGGGATTAGATTTGCATTAAAATTTTAATAATATTAACAAGCCATAGCAACCAAACGGAGCAATGTGCAAAAGGGGCGGCACACTCAAAGGTGTCAAAACGAATTTACTTCTTCTTACTTAAGCTTTAAGCTGATTGCGACAATACAGTTTTGCGTAGTTGTTGATGTAGCATATGTATACAATTACTTCTTACTGCTTGCGAAAACTGTTTCATTTCATCATATCAGACTCAATCAGTGTCATGTTTAACCTACTTGGTAATCTGTCTTGCCAGGTGACGTTAGGCGAGCTTTAACTAAGTTCTGTTAATAATAAATAATGTAAGCAATTTCAAAAGTGATGTCCACGTTACAATTGCTGTCATGTCATGTTTCTTCCTACACCCTAGGGCATAGCAACAGGAGAACAGCACTTCCCGAGTTACAAAGTAGCACCTTTTATTTTTCGCGTACTCATGATCCTTTTATCTGAGAAGTACGAAAAAAATAAGTTAGAAGATTTCTTTAATTCAAAACAATCTGTGATAAGATCCAACGCGCCCTGCTTGCATGCGATGTGTGGTATAATAATTATGCCATGTGATAATGTGTTAAAATGAGAGACCAGCAGCAATATTCAAATGTATGGTTTCAAAAATACATTTCTGTAATTGTCTTTACGAATTTGTACAAATCGCACATATGTAATTACCATTGATTGATTGCAATTATTCTAATATTGATTTTAAATCGATGTGCCTCGATGTTCACATCAATAAAACATTAGCCATTATAATGGGCTGTAAAACTTAAAATACAGGTAAAAAAGAAACAGGTCAGTTTACTAAGTGATCCAAGAAGTGCCGGTTATGCCTCATCGTATGTCTACTATGTCCGGAATTATCTAATAAACTAATTATTTTGTTTGCGATTATTATTTTAGTCTCCAACGACAGAAAAGTGAAATAAATGAAAATGGACCCTGAACACAGAGCACGCACTTCTCAAAATTACTAGCGAATTAAGTTCAACAGTCGTCCAATGACAAATAGCTCGTAATATTTGTTTTAGCACTTGAAATCGCTTTGAAGTTTTTACTTAATTGCTTTCGTGGAAACATTGTTTTACACGGGCGTCATATGGGATCTACAGTTTGCTAACTTTGCTAAACAGAAATCCCACCTTGAAGCACTAGCCTAGACTAAACTGTAAGAAAAAGAAAATATTGTGGATTGACAATCACATTTTTTTCTACAAACCAGCATAATAATAAGTTTTTTGTTTCCTTTCTGACTTTTCGTCTGTGTTATAGTTTGACGTTATTTATTGAGTGTTTTTACCATTAGAAATTGCCCCATAATAATTCTTCTTTAAAATAAATAACAGTAATTCTGTATTGGATAAAAATGTGATTTTACTTGACTTCTATCAGTCCAACACTCCAATTCATAGTAATATTTTCTGGAATAATGACATCGCCGTGTCTTGATTTAAGAGTGCGCAACTTGAACTTCTACAGATGTCTGACACACATCCTGTAAAATACTTAGTAAGCACTGAGGAGTATGCTAAATTTGTTGCACAGCATGTGAATGATTAGTAAATCAACTGAACTAGCTATAACAATTTACAGAACTTTAACTTTTTGTTTGAGTCAAGAAGTTTACTGAAAATACGTTGCTGAAAGCAGTTTACTACCACCCACTATGTGGCTTATTTTTTACGCAGGAACCGCTCTAACAAATTTAGGAAAATATGGCGAAATTGTATTTAATCAGCCAAGTACTCAAAATTTGGTCGAATGAATCGAAAGTCTTTTTTCAAACTGTTCCATAACTTCCCTTTGGATTCACTTGAAAACTTAACATTGTTTTAGTGTTACATCCTAGTCCAACTTTGTGTTGCAAGAAACAACGACTTCAGGCGTCAGTATTAAGTAAGTTACATAGCGTTCGTCCTAGTTCAGAAATGTATGTGTGGATGGTTCGGCTCCCAAAAGACAGCAATTTACAGTTCACATTCAGGGATGGCAATCAGATTAAGAGCCTTCTGTCGTAAATTGGCGTATTTAAAATTCTGCATGCAAAGCTGGCGTGTAATGTAGAAGCAGGCTGCTATAATTGTCCATAGAACATTGATCCAAGGCTTCATTATGAGCAGAACTTTATACGCAGCTGCGAACATGCAACAACGTCTACAATAGAAACCCACTATGACGGACATGCTTACAGGCCTAATTGTTAATTGTGATGTCATAAAGTTCTATACGATTTCCATCGTCAATGAAAGTTTAGAATCGACTGATCGACCATTCACATTACGTTAAAACGTAAACCGATGCAAAATATTCTCAGTCATCACTTTGCAAATCGGCCAGAAATGATACCTCACTGATGATATAAAGTTATAAACCTAATTTTAAGTGTCCTGTTCTTTTTTGTCCTTATAAGAAGTTGTTCGTTTAGCCTTGCTAGTGAAGTGTTCAATTCCTTGGTACATCAAGGAATGTTCCTTAGTAATCTTAAACACGTATAATACGACTACGTCGTAATTTTGGAATTTAAATTTATTTTCTTATTTTAGATTCACATATATGGATAATAGTACAATAATGTCCTATTAATTTTTATTCAGGATATGTAATCTCCTGTAATTTTAGTGTAACGTTTCATTTTTTAACATTTAGTTTTATGTGGCATGGTTTTTTTCGAAAAGAATGATTTCCGATAATGATATTATTCGTGATAAAGATGGCTAAAACGCCAAGGCAAATTTAATTCGTAACTCAACTCTTTGAAGTTATTATGTTTTACGCATTAGGCCCATTATTTTACTACGTCATCAGAAGAATATTTTTGTGAAGAAAGTCAATTCCACGGTGTCTGAAATCGCGCTTTTTTATTTTTCTCCGAATGATTCCGAGCAAGATGCACTACAATATTATTTGTCCATCATCTACGTACACACATAACCTGGCTTCGTAATCAGGCTGCCATATACGCACAGTGGCTTTCTTTGTACACATGTGTTAAATGAATAATTTATAAGTTCATCTGTACCGTTTTCTTGCTAGGTTGTAAAAGTCATTACCTGATTCGAGGCTTTGTACTTGTTGCAATGCAGTCATTATCTGAGCTGAGATTGTACTTGTTGCACTGCAAAGTAGTTGCCTGTTCAGAAATATTTAAATTTCATAAATTGGCCATTGAATCTAACCGCTATGTATAAACGTTATAAAATACCATTAGACTTTGTATTTGCTGTTACCTTAACCAAATTAGAGATTAAATGCACTTTGTTCAGAAATGCTCACGTTATCAGGATGATAGATTATCAGGAGAATAATATTGGATATTTGTTCCCTGCGTTTGTTGCCATACAAAACGGCAATGATAAGTTTGTCTTTATAATGAGTAGTCATGATATCGAATTATGCAAGATTGTTATAGCTTTTCTGGAATTAGCCTTTCAGAGCAGGAATCAGTTATTGTCGGAATAAAATCTAGATACTACTACGTAAAAACTATGGAGTTATTAATACTTATTTATGAAACATCGTTGTGATGTTTATTTTTAACACTAAGCCTTGTACGAATTAATTGTTATTTGTTCTGCATGTTTGAGCCACAATATTCCTTTGTAAAGAGATTTTGTCTCTAGTAAACGTCTCTTTTACTGTTGATTAAATCTGTCTTGTTTATTTGTTGCTCAATAAATAAGCACACATCTATTTACGTGTTGTATTATGACGTTTCAATACAACGCTACAAACCTCGGATCAGGTAACTACTCTGCAACACAACAACCACAAGTGCTCACACCCAGTAACGAAGATAAAATGTACCTCACAATGTAACGCCTAAATGGATGTGTGTTTGTTTATTGAACCACTATTGCATACATACAAATGTCAGCAACAAATAAACAAGAAAGATTTAATCAACAGTAAAAGAGACATCTACTAAAGACAAAATCTCCTTACAAAGGCATATACCTGATATATAGCAAATATATGGCAAATATGTATATATAAATGATAGGAATACAGCAAAGTCATTACCTGATTAAAAGCTTTGCACTTGCTGTGTCTTGTACAAAGCCAGTTTATAAACCAATATCTTATGACTAGTGATGGTTTGAGGATCTGTACACTCTTTACAAAGTATTGTGCAGATTGATTACGCGGATATAAGGCCATCTGCAGTGCACTGCACGTGGTGCAATGCACCACACTGCATGCAATACAAAGTCAGCCTACCCTGTATTACAGCGTGTTTGAGAATCTATAGATGCTGTATCATGTAAGGTCATTACCCGATTTGAGATCTTGTACTTGTTCATTGTAATGTCCAAGCCTTGCACTTTGTACTTATCATCATTACCTGATTTGAGGCTTTTCATACTTGCTATTTTAATATTACTTTGTCCTACATGACATGACTAATAAGTATTAGCATCCTTAATCACAGCATCAGCAGCCTCAGCCCCTGTAACCTCAACATCCACAACGTCAGCACTTGCAGTCCCAGCACTAACAATCTCAGTACCTACAACACGAGTACCCACAATCTCAGAACCTGCAACCTCAGCGCCTATAACCTCTGTACCACAACCTCAGTACTCCCACCTGCAATGCCAAAGTTGTGCATTCGTCCAATAGATTTTTAATTTTGATAAGTTTGATAATGTATACTTACACGGCAGTAAATACTCAACACTGAAAATCAAGTGTTTGTTTAACTGATGATCAACTTCTGCTTATGATAAGAGCTTTTTCGAAGCAAATAACAATATGAGGAGCGAGTAGAAAACAACAATAAAACGCGACCAGCAAAATAATGGCTAGATTTCTAAAAGTGAAGATGAAATTTAACTGTGTTCTTTGGCAACCTTAAATTGGTACGTAGCATAGGCAGTCTGGGTCTTGGTACTTAAGCAGCTCATCAAAACTTGCACTAAAAGTTTTCATTTAGCCGATTTGGGTCAACGCCTTCGGAAATATTTGGTTTTCCCCGATGTGAATGATTGTTGACATTAACCACAGATATGAAGCTGATAGAAGACCAAAGACGTGAAGTGCGCGGAGGACGACTTGCGAAGGATGTGCGAATCTGTAATGGATTTCCTGTTTGCCACAGTTCCAAAAAATACTGAGCAAAACATTGATAAATGACTGAAAAGCACACTAGCAGACGATTTTAGATTTAAGTTTAGGGTTTGACGTTTTACATGCTTGAGCAAAATTCCTTAGTTTTACGACTAATCTACATCAGTAGTAAGGTAAAATCAAAATCAAATCAGGTCCTTAACTTTTCTTTCAATTTTTTTCTTCTGTTTAGATATTAATATGGTTGCAAATACCTGTTTGGTACCAGCTTAGTTTTGTACTTCGTAATTGCTAGATCATCAGTGTCTTAAGTCAATTTTGTACGCGTGATGCTTTGGAGCTGTGTGCTATAAATGTCAGGTAGTAGTGACCAATGAAATTTTTTTGGAACAATCCACTATTAACAATTTTGAAAACACTTATTTAACAGAATCTTCACAGAAGTGTGGACATTTACATTACGCAAGGTCAATTAAACGACACTGAAAAAAGTATTTCAACAACTGGTTCCTACTAACTGGGGTCCTCGTCTCCTTGATCACATATCAACGATGATGCGGTTAGTGAGCGCGTGCGCAGTTAAACTTGTCTGAACTTCATTTGCAATTCACAAGAAGTCAAACAATTACACACATACACGTCGTAAGTTTCGTTGCAAGCATCTTACTCTATTCCCTCATATAAAACAAACATAATTTAAACTTGCTTCCTACTCGTAAAACTCGCCATAAATTCCTTCCAAATCTGTTTAAGAGTAATTTGATTGCTTTGGCTCGTTAAATAGTGCACTTAACAGACATTGGCTCCACATAAAATCAGACTATAGCTGCTACAAAACGACGGAGGCGAAACGGGTGCGAATTTTTAGATGGATTTGAAGGACATCTTTACAGTGGAACATACGTGATCCAGCTCACTGTACGAAGCACGTACAGCTTTATCACACGTTATACCACAACACCCATCCCTCGAGAACAATCACTTTCTACTGCTCCCAGGCATATACTTACTCATACTCACACATCACTATACTTATCACACAACACTTACCTCTTTTTATTTGTACTCTAGCACATTTTAATTAGTATTCTAGTTAAATGGTAAATTGTTTTTGTTTTTTGTTTTTTAAAGAAAAGTATTATTCTTTGAAAAAAATTATTGTGAACATTTAAAAAGCATTTCACTATGAAAAAAACCTAAAAGATGATTGGTGAATCTAACCGTAAATGCTGATTTATGTTGCAGATTTTAATTGAATATGTTTGTTACATTATGTTATATCTGTTCATGGAAATAAAGCATTTATGAGAGTTTACATGTATATTCACTGGATATAAGTCATCAATTTTGAGAAAAACCTTTGCCTGTCTAAGGTCCCAAAGGGATCGTGTACTTGCTTGGAAAACTTCTCTTGAAGGCCTGCGTACACGTACGGTACTGCTTTGAGTTCTACTCTATCAATCACTAGGACTAACATATTCAAAGTACAAAAGCTGTGTTGTGTAGACGCAAACAATGTATGGAATGCTGATACATAACGAAACATTACTGCCTACTTTTAGGATTGTCCACAGCTAGTTACAAGTTACAACTATTGCAACCACATACTGGTTAAACAAAATGCATAGTTGCAGTGCCTTGCACTACACTGTGGTGTACTTTTATCTGATGCATTATAACTCAGCAACAGTTACTCAGGATACGTTTTGCTGCTGAGTACATGCCGGCTAATACACCCTCTAGCCATGTAAGGCTTCAATCTTGGCACAAATTGCTTGCAATATTTTGACAAAGCCTTGGAGAGCCATGTCTCATATAAAATTGCTTGCAATTCTTAGATCAATTTCATTCGACCCGGCTTCAGTGTCCCACGGCACCTTGACGTTGTCCCTCTGTAGAAAGCACATCGATCGCGGGTGTTAGTCATTGAAGTGTTAAATACAGATTAGTATATCAAACTTCTAACCCTTCTTTCTCTGTTTAAAGGACTTCGAATTCTCTTGTCTACTGTATCTGCTCTGTAAAATTGCGGTTCCAATTAAATCTACTATTATAATGTCCAGAAAGAGTAATCTTTAATGAATGATTCATTTACAGGAATAAATTATTAGTAAACCATCTTCTACGATATGTCTTCAAATCATAACACACAATACCACAATACAAGAGAATAATTGAAGAGTATTACATGAAAATATATCATTGAAATTAAGATTTGTTTTCTTGCGCAAAGTTACTACTTTTACATGAGGCCTAGGTGTATATTAAAGGGATTATTATTGAACCTTTGGTAAAATGGACTAAAGACTTGTCACGTTACAGTTTGGTGAATTATTACTTACGGATTCAATTTTGCTACAGATAAACAAAGCTTTAGCCTTTATGTAAGATATAAGTGAAATTATTATATCAATTTACGTCAGGGTCACCAAGCGCGTCATTGTTGCTATAACAATGCTTCGACGAACGTACATCTGTTGTTAATGTTGCGAGGTTTCGGGCGCCGTGTCAAGTACTGCAACGTTTTTGCAAGAAAATATTACTAGAAAAATAGCGCTATGCTGAAGTAAGAGGCTTTTTGACATTTGATTATTAAAAGATGGTCAATGTTAACGCCCTGCACCATCGATTCGTAGCAAAAGAATTAAACAGCATAAAAGTTAAAACTACAGTGTATAGTATATAATTGTCAAGCATTTTTATATAAATTATACTGAACTGTCGGCGATGGCACCGATTTAATTTCAAAAATCACATAGATCGTGAAATTTAAATCTAAACTGCCAAACTGGTCTTCTTGCGACCTCCGTTACGTCTTCCACGCCACTGGAACAGATGTTAAAAACGAGTGTAGGTAAAAATGGTTCAGGAAAAAATTGCGCAAATGGAAAAGTAGCTAAAATGTCACAGGAAAAATGGGACGGTAAAAGTAAAATATGTGTTTAGGGTTAGGGTTACAGTGGGGGTAATTATTTTAGTTATTTTTACCTCTGCCAAAGAAGTTTGCTTGTTTGTCTGTTTGTTTGGTTGCTTTTGTCTGTTACAGTCTGTTACGCAAAAACTATCTACAGATTTGCAAAAAACTTTGTGAGGAAAGGCGGGTACAGAGTACCAACATAAGAATCTTTTCGCCGGTTCTATTTGTGTCGAAAAACATTCGTGAAGCACTTCATGGAGATCTCAGAGGGAATGTTTAGTACTTCTTTTTTGGTTATCTCCACCTGGACAAACAACTACGGGTTAGTTCCTGTTCTATTTCGCGAAATTCTCGCTTGTAAAACTTTGCAACGCTGTTTATAACTTTTGGTCATTAATGCGTATAGCCTCGTATGGTGACTTGGTACGTATATATTTGTTAGCCTATTACCATTTCCAAAATTAATGATTAAAAAGTTAAATAGACGACTATGTGGAACATTCGTGCATTATTGATTATAAGTCTATTAAATTTCAATGAACAAATATTTTTTGAACCTTTGCTAGTCCATATAAGACCGATACAGGTATATTTTTGTATGTTTGCTTGTTTATCTTTATCTTTATGTTAGTTTTTTAAGCAAAAGAATCAAACGAATAAGTTTAAGTTTTTTCGGCTTTGGCAAAGATCTGCTTCCTAGTGAAAGTATTCTAGTTTTATTATAGCAATCGAATGCATCAGAATAACATGAGTGCACGTTTTTACTATTTTCGATTTGCGACATTTTTCCTGTGCCATTTTACCTACTTTTCCATTTGTGCCATTTTTTCTGTGCCATTTTTACCTATGAAATTTTTTCCTGTACCATTTTTACCTGTGCCATTTTTACTGCGCACCATTGAAAACACCTGTTGAACTAGGGGACCTTTACATCCCAACCTACTTAAACGTGCCAGTATGCAATATTGCAATGGCTTATTCACTGAACTATTATGTTGTAGGGATTTGGGGTAGTAATAAATGACATTTTGTCGTAGTTGCAATGCTAACAAAAGTGTTTTCCATGTCGGCCCAAGAATACTTGCATTGAGAGATGTTCCGGTAGTGAATGCCAGCTAACTAGTGCTAAAATGCTTGCCGGTATCTGTCTTCCGAAATAACTGACGTCTATGAGACTGCGATTTACTTATATAATCTTGCTCTTTGACATTTTTCGCCCGACCTGCCCGCCGCGTACAGCAAATGCATCCTGGCTGTAACATAAATGTAAATCTGCATCGAATTAAACGTTAGCTAGGCTAGTTAAGTCCTAAGACCACAGTAAGCCTTTTATAAGCTTTACTACGCTCAAGATGTCATGCAAGCAGGAAAGGCGCCTGTTCTCCATTCTGCTATTTCAATAAAAATTTGCTATTAAATTTCATTAACAGCAAAAAATATACGAGACATAAGGTCTCCGGACGCATTTTGTTGATAACATACGTCTTCAGTGAGCTGATTTTTAAAAATAAGAGTGCGTTCTAAATTGAAACAAATAGCTAACTTGTGTAACGATGTAAAATATACATGTAAAAATATATGTAAATATTTGTAAATATATATGTAGAAAATATGTAAATGATATGTAAACTATACAATGATATAACAATAACAGCACACTGGAGAAATTGTTCTTTGCATACATTTTTTGATGTTAAGTAACCGCTAGTACTTAGCAAGAGTTTTTTTTTGAAACTTAGAATTTGTTGTGTTCAAAGTACTGTGGTTTCATTGATTTAGATATTATTGGGTGCTGTGATCACTTTTATAAGCACATTTCTAATATGGCCACAGATTTTCCTTATTACCAACCATCTTTCTGCTTGCCTACCAGTCTGTCTACTTACAAGCTTGCCATTCAGCATGATGTGTGAGGCAGTTTGGTTGTGCAAGTTGCGAGTGCAAGCTGAACAGGCTAACAATGATATCAGTGAGCTAAACCATTCAGGCTACAACCGATACATGTACCACAGCCACTTGTATATACTCATTTTCGTTATGAAACAGTTTAATAAAAAATAAATGCACATTACATAATAATAATAACGACAACGACAACGACAACGACAACGACAACGACAACGACAGCGACAGCAACAGCAACAGCAACAGCAACAGCAGCAGCAGCAACAGCAACAGCAACCACGACGAATTTGCTTACATGCACATCGTTGCAGAATAGTAAGCGTAAAGCAGTAATCTGAACTTCGCTTAAGTAGTTTTTATAATTATTTATGTAGGCTTATGTGTATCAAGTTTTCTAGTTCTCGGTTTGTGCGATCTGTGCTGATTTTTTGAGAATGGTCTGTTACCTTTTTTGTAAATTTATCAAAATTAATGATAACCGTTTGTCTATGAGCAGTCGTTTCATACTAATTCCATTCCACTCTACTGCTCTACTAATGTTAAAAATTTACTTTAAAAACAGCGTGTGTACCATATTTTTAATGCAGTTTAGCACAGTACATACTAGCACTAAACACTTAACGCAGGCCTTACTGCTAATGTTTTGATAGTTTAACAAAACTGGGATTTAGTTAATTAACCTGCTGAGAGAGCCACTGAACGAGGCTAGGCGCCATGACAATATTCGGATTTGTACACACTTTTCTCCAACAAGATAAAGGCCCAGTGTTGCTTAACTTCGGTCGCTAAGCACTCACCCCGAATTCTCAGCTGTTTTCTCGTCCTAAATGTCTTCTTTCTATATTTAAAACCATTGGCAAATTTCAAATTTTGATATAAAATGAGCCCTCAGCCATCTAGCTGATAATGCATTATTTCACATGTGGGGTTCTGTAGCACTTGCCATGTTATCGATCTACCGTGAGTACTGGCAATATTCTTGCAGCAAACATTTGTTAGCTTTTCACATAAATCCTCTTTTGAAACTCAACAAGAAAACGGTTGACTTTAATGACGTCACTAAAGTTACATTGACGTCATACTAAATCATGCCAGTGAATTAGTTTTGTCAACGTTAATGCTGTTCAACCTTGAATGGCTAATGATGGAGTGATATGCATTTAATAATTTTTTGAAAGTGAACTTGACCGCAAGGACATAACCTTTAAAGCTCTAAATTAATTAATTAGTTAGTAAGATTGATTAAATTGATTAGTATCAATATAGTAATTATTTTAGTGTGAGTAGCCCTATATTGACATTAGAAAACGTTAAATAGGTTGAAGAGCTAATAATTAAGATTGAATTATAATCTACCTTGATCACAAAGGACTGAAAGGTCTAGTAGTGGTTTGGGCGTCGGATTTGTAATCCAAAGGTTACTAGTTCAAGTCTAGATTCATTGATGACTTTTCACATTGTCTTCTCACTCAGGTTTAGTTTCAAAAATTTAATAATTATTGCTTTACTGTATCACTAATCAAAAAATGAAATTAAGATTGAAATTAAAATTATGAATAATTAATGGCAAGATTAATTAATATTTCATACGGTATTATTATGAAGTTCAAGGCAGTTTGTTGTTGCTTCAAGTAAATAATGAGAATCTGCGCAAAAATTGAAAATGTGTGTTTTTTGCAGGATTTGAAGTGCACATTTAGAACAGCATAGAAGCTAGAGTGGAGGTTGGCATGTTGAAAAAGCTGCAATAGAGATCTACTGAAGAATGCATGTTAATTATCTGCGTTGGAAAAAACAACATGAACAAATTGAACATAGTCTACAGGTTACTGCTAAACTGTTCATTGCATAGGCAAAAATGTTCTTTTCTCTAACAATTTTTGTTTATCTTATAGGCTCATTACTGTTAAAATATTTTAGACAATTATTGTTTGAGCTACAGGCCATAACCAGCCGTTTTCCAACACTATATACACGCCAGGATTCCATACCTGGTGTTACAAAATTAATATTGTTAGTGAAATTAGATAGTTTAGTTGCAAAAAAAGGTTGTTTATACTTGCAATGGGCTGGCCAATTGTGATGGTGCATAAACTTTATAAAACATTTGTATTTCATTCTTTAGGGGGTAAATGACTAGATTTCAATTTAAGTGCTGTTTCACGTAAGGTTTGCAGTGGTTTGAAGTTTTGTTTTCTTGTATGCACGACGTTTTTACTGTTGCCTTTCCGTTATTGTGTTTACTATAAATTTTAAGCGCCAAAATTTGTTTATTATTACTATCATCATCAAGTACCTACTGTGCCTGATAGAGGTCACTCTTACTTAAAGTTAACTATTAATCAAAACAAGATGGCGCATAAAATATTAGAGGGTTTACTGTTGGCTTCTTTGAAGAAAAGAGACAACGATATACGCCAGTCAACAATCTAACATTGGCACAGGACTGTTGTTCATTAATTTATGCCAGTTGTGATGTATGTACTGTGTTTGTATATAATGATAACTTTTGGTCATATAGCTATAATTATGAGAATGACATTCAGTGAACTGTGAATGTCATAAATTAGAGAGACGTGTTGAATTTATTATTGTAATATTATTCTTATTATTCTTATTACTTTTATTATGTATATTGGTTGAGATTTTACCTTGCTTATTTGCAGGAATGTTATTATTATTATGTGGAGAGTGATGTTTAACTTTTCACCTGGGGTTGTTACTAATTAAGCTTATTTATTATTTATTATGTGAGAAGTGAATGAAGCGCCATCTATAACAATGAGTGTTACATGCACAAATCTTACAGTTTTAGTTGCAACAAGGACGTGTGGCATTGCTTAATCAGACTAAGTTGCGTTCAGAAACTGATTTATTTTCATTTAGGGTTTTATCACGAAGACAGTGCTCGTCGACAATATTGAATTTTGAATTCTCAGATCTAATCCTAAAATTTTTTTATAGTGATTCTTGGTGTTGTAGATGGTTCAACGTTCACTGAAGCTCAGTGTCTTTGTAAACTACTGGTGCACACATTGTCTGAATGTGTACGTGCAAAATGTTATGTGATGTTTTGTAACGAAATGAATTTTTCCGTGATATTTTCAGCTGTAGCAACGTCTCATGGATTAATTGCTTTTATTGTGTTTTGGAAACTCAGCTAGTTCCTGTATGGTTATTGCGATTAAGTGTCGTTTACGTATTATGCGGATGCGGATGCAGATGCGTTTTCCACTTGCGGAATAGCCTGTGGAAAAAATCAATAGGAAATAGCTGCAGAAAAAGAATAACGCATACGCGGGCTGCATAAACGGGTGCTTTGAAAACAATGTAAACGTATTTTATCTATTCCGCATCCCCAAAACATCCGCATCCGCATTCTACATGAACGCTGCTTTAGACCAATAAAGTGGGGGGACACTTGTCTGAGGCGCATGCACACGCGTCAGACTGTACGCCTGAGTCGTACCCTGTTTTACTTGACAAATGAATCTAAAATTTCTCGTTGCCACAACTCTTTATAGTAAGCACATTGTAGTTTTTACTGAAAATTGTTTCAAGTATCGCGTTTCGAGATTTAACAATATTCCCAGTATCTCATATTTCTTATTTATTAATTCATACGCGCGCGGGCGGAAAAATAAAACTTAAGTGAATTTATCTTTTTCACGTTCAATCTTCGTTTCTAATTAAAGTACTTTTAATATTATTATGTCTTTAATAGTTGCTTATATGTGAACAAGAACATAGCTTACAGATCTGTAAATAATGACGCAAGGACTGAAAATGCAAACTAATGGTAGCGTTAACCTGTAACAAACAATGAACAATAACTCTAAACAAAATAATTTTAATATTCATTTATTCAACAGATTTTCACCTTGTTCCACACAATTTTATACGTTTCCAAAATACAAATCCGTAAGAAAACTAAATTAAATTCTCCTAGTAATAAAATGTAATTTTTTTCGAATAAGACTTTTCCAATTCCAAAATAAATGTTTTGAAGTCATTGAAAATAATTATTAATTCAAAAAATTTTACTTCATCCAATAAACAGAAGAAATAGAACAACCTGGGACATGTAAAGATAAGGTCACTTCAGTTCGTTAGTTCTAGCTTTTTTGCTTACTTGCCCGTTCAGAATAACCAAAAATTTCTTGAATATCTACAAGTTATTTCACCACTTAAGTTTATGTAAGCTGTGTTCGTGTTCATAATGTGGCAACAGTCCATTTACTTAAATATGCGCAATAAATTAACTATAGTCAGTAATTATGTACGTTCGTTGCCTTACTTGTATACATCATGTTCATCCAGGTGGAAAAACTGCCTGTAGAAACTATTATTGTTAAGAAGATTCTTCTGGTAGTTTGTGCTTCGTTACATGCGTATGTTAATAATTAATATGAATTACATTGTTTCAATAATTAAACTTGGCGTTCTTATTGTTGTTTTTAGCGAGCGTGCGTGTCTGAAAATTTACTGGGAATGAACATTAAGACATTTGCGAAGAAACAGCCTAAGAATAAGTTAGGTGACCTTACAGAATTCATGCGGATTGTTATTTGCTGATAAAGTTAACTTTCTAAAAAGGAGGTTTAAAGCTTATTTTGAAAGAAAAAACTTGGGTTGCGTGGTGTATTCTCCTTCTCATTTCTTTTATTAAAATTAATTTACAAACAAAGTGACAGCATAAATTTCACAATTATAACAAAAAGTTTAACCTAAACGGAAAACGCAACTTGCTTCTCGTTCTCCACGTTTTATATTAATCCGCCTAAGTAGAAAATAATCCCTACTAATCACATTAATTAGGTTCAAAACATTTAAAATTACTAATTATTGGGAAATTGACAACTTAACATTAGCTTATTTTTGAGAAAAAACAAAAAAATAAAATTACGGTGTCTTTAAACAATAATAAGCCAATTTACCCCTTTCGTAAGAACGTTTCAAGTCGCGGGAAAATTTCTAACACTTGGTACTATTTAAAGGGGCGGGTAGCATTATTTCAGATGGGTACCACAATCAATAATTATAATCAATTTTATCAATATTTATAATCAACTGCAGAGGTCACATAACACCGTTCGCAACATAAGTAAGCGATTTTTAGAGCTTACAGTAGAGCCAACTTTGCCAAACAAAATACCTACTGAAACAATACCAAGTCCTAGAATTCAGAAATATTTGCGCGCCGAACACTCCTGTTATACTAAGTTTTTGGTGAAATTGAAAATAAGATACTGCAATGGAACAAAGCTTATAATTAGTCATCATAAGGTCGAAGTGGTCGAGCGATTGTATAAATAATTTCAACTTTTGATCATTTCTCTTTAACGCGAACACGTTTCGTTTCGTATAAGTCATTATTTAAAGAAACAGATTTTTTTGAAAAATATGGCAAATGAGTTTTTCTGACATTCACTTCAGGTTTTCATTTCCTCTTCGATGACGTCCATTTTCGTCCACCGCACACGAGGTCGAGCGAAAATGTGCGGTGAACGAAAATGGACGTCATCGAAGAGGAAATGAAAACCTGAAGTGAATGTCAGAAAAACTCATTTGCCACATTTCTCAAAAAAATCTGTTTCTTTAAATAATGACTTATACGAAACGAAACGTGTTCGCGTTAAAGAGAAATGATCAAAAGTTGAAATTATTTATACAGCGCTTCTCAGATTGGCTGCTGGTCAACGTCCTCCAGTTTTTGCAAATGCAGTTCCAACTACCAAGTTATCAAGAACATAACTTAATAAGAAACGCCTTCTTGCTAAGTAGTAAAATACTATTCCTCACGAACTGTTTTCTTTTCTTTACTTTTTTGCTCTTGGAACATATCACTGCGCTGGAATGCCTGCCAGTCTGATCCTTTAGCAGTTTGTTCTCTTCTCCATTGCTAACAGCTACCTTTTCTTTCCAGGGAAATTAATAATTTACAATATAGAAAAAACAATATCTTAATTGCACAGGGAGGAATCGTGCGAGGAAGAAAGAATAATTTCTGAAGTGCAGGTGACTAATTGGCTTGTGAGTGTGCGGATGTGTGTGGGTGCGGCTCTAATTGTTGTGTACAGTTAGGCTGGGAGTCTCAAACCAGTTTTGCAATGTTTCTCACTTAGATTGTTCTCACTTTTTAAAAATACCTTAAAACAAACAATCACCAAAACACGAAGAACAAAACATGGGCTCTAAATAAGGGTTTTCGAAGTTCGGGACGGGATCGAAGTTGGGGTCGGGATCGGGGTTGAGAACGATAATTAAATTCGGGGTTTTTGGAGGTTCCGGATAGGGGTTCGCTACCCCGAACATTTTTGCATAATTAAAAATAAATGGAGATAAGAAAATTACAGCGAAATTAGTTCAGTTAGCCTTTAATTATAGGTGCGTAGAATCATGGATGGAAAAATATACTTTAGACCATGAGGATGTGACATACACCCACCCACCCACACAGACACACACACACACACACACACACACACTGCTTGGCAACGTGCCAGGTATAAATGCATAATTACCTCGCCATTCTGTGAATGATAAAACACGCAGTTGCTTACTCTCAAGTAGAAATTTATGTATTATTTATTCGGCATTAATATGTGTACGACATAGTTAAAAAGCATACGTCATCTAAAACATAAATTTACGGTGAAGACGCAAAACGGCGCAATAAGTGTATTCCCTCATTTCCCCTTCGTGAACGCGTAATCAAAACTTATTTATATTGAGCGAATGTATACTTCACTATGCTAAGGAAATGTAAAATAAAAGCAACGGAATCTCTTTGCTATGAAGTTAAATATTTGTTGAAAAGAATAATAATGCATACTGACTAAACAGTATTAGGTGCCTCGGCGAATTATAGATAAGAAAGATACTAGTAGCAAAGAGACGAAAATCACACAAAAAGAAGACGGTGTCGTTCTTTTATATACTTTTCTCTCCGTGCCGGTGGTAACCAGGCTAAAATTTTAAACTAATTGCAAGACGTTTTTTACTTAATATCGTTGACAATCACGCTGTATATGTACTCAACTGTGGTTAATAAAATCCTCATATCTAATATCTTATCACGAAATTTAAGCGACGAACAAGTTGACAAATGGCTCATTTTTTTTACATGCCTGAAAAATCTGAAGTAAACGCTGTTTTTTTTAAATATTATGAATTTTCAAAGCTAGGTGTCCGGACAGGACAAGAGGTTCGGGACATAAATTTGACAGTTTATGATTTTAAAAAACTGGGAACATTTAAACGTCCGAGACAACTTCCAACATATTTTATTTAGACATATTTATCATACACTTCAGCATGACAAAAATTTACATTATAATTTAGCTATTACACCAGAACGATTATGTACAATATAACTAGAAAAAACTTACAAATAAACGACACAATTGTTCAGCTGCCAGACATAGGTGCAGCATGGCAGTTATGAGGCTTGTAAACCCGCCATAAAAAGTGGAAAAAATTGGTAAATTCTTAAAAGAGAGGAAATTTATATAAAAAATAGAGATTAAGAATGACAGATTAATAGAACAAAGATAGATAGCAGAAACATATGATGTAAAGGCATTAAAATAAGTAACCAGTCACGGGATGTACTGTAAATCTGTAACTATCGCAGTTCATACTTAAACTGAAAAATGCGTTATAAATAGATTTTAATGAGAGATCACATAGGTGGCCTTTTAGATACAGAAGGCTAGAGATACAAAACTCGGAAGGCACACTCCTGAGATAAAGGAAAGTACGTATATATGACCCGAGAATGCCAAGTCAAAGATCACGGAGTACGCGAGTTTTCACTGTTTTCTAACCCCCCCCCTACAGTTTATGAATTGGGCCATAGTTTTTGGTCTGCAGGATCTCTGTATGTGCATATATGTGTGAGAGGGCACATAAAACTCAAAAATTCAGTGAATATTAACAATTACATTGTGCATATAATAATTTTATTTTTCAATACACCATACACTACTAAATGTGAGAATAAGGCATCAATATAAAATAAAATAACAAAAATATTAAACAACACGTGTAAAACGTATATGATCTTAAATTAAAAATGGAAACAAGAAAACATGAAAAATGTCTTGTTCGAAATCAGTTAAATCGGAAAAACAATTTAATTTGTCTCAATTCACTAAAAAATTGCTGACACTAATTTCACATTAACAAAATCATAAATTTAAATGTAATACAAAATTTCATGGCAGACACCTACCCATATATTACAGCTGTAGTAAACTAGCAAAACATACAGGTCAACTCACTTAAAACACCTGTTGCATACTAGCTTTAATTACAAAAACCCAGCAAATAGGAAATGAGTTTGGTGCCGAAGAAAAAATTTTATTTTCAGGCCTTCTAATTGCAGTGCAGTGCCGTTTTGTACTTTATTAGAAATAGGTATTACACCCTATTAAAGATGATGCAGACTTTCACAGATACAACAGAATATGGCAAATTCAAAAACAGAACAAAAAGCCAATCTAAAGATTGTCAATGAATCATTCACATTAATTTAATGGTGAATGCAGTGCACAAATATACTATTAGAATACAAAACTGCATTTTTTAGATTATTTTTCTTTTCCGGAAATCGTTAATTAAAAATTACTAACAAAAACAACAGGTATGAAAGAAATGCACCAATATACTCTAAATTAGTCACCATGGTAGTAACATCCTACCACTTGTTCAGTTATTTCTTATATCATTCCTATCTATTTCAAGGTTCCTAGTACTTTATACTCTTAATTATTCTTTTTTTTTATTCTTATCTCTTACAAACATAATATAGTTGAAAATCAGTTTCATTACCATAAGATTCTCTGAATGCTATAACCCACTATATTTCTATCTGATTATAAAACCTGTAAAATCCTTAAACTACTATGAACTTAACACCTTTTAGGTAAACTCTATAGCCATTTATTTTACATGTGTTAAATATACTAACATATAACTTTCATGGCATGTTACATGCATATATCATTTTTAACTCATTTAATTCCAAAAAGAAATTAACTTTTACAAATAAAAATCAGTTTTTTTACTGCTATGCTATAGAATAAGTTCATAATCAGTGATTCATACATGCACAGTATAGTTAAACATTAAATATTACATATACACATTCCTCCTGTTCACCTATTATACTATATGCCTGTGAAAACACATCAACCCCCCCCCCCTTCCATATCATGGGGGTTTAAATTTAAACTAAAACACGTGCTACTGATTGCTAGAATCTAATACATTGCTAATGAATCGTAATTCGTTGGTTGCGTAGACAAAATGCAGAATGACTGGTTCTTTAAAAAACTGTCAAAATCCAAATCTGCAAAAGTTGACCAAAAAATCAATTGGCTCAGAGTTTGATGCCAACCCCGACTAGTATTCCAAGTATCAACTTCTTAGATTACTCCAGGATCGAGAAAAGCTGGCGACAGACAGACAGACACACAGTCCAATCCAATAATTCTATAATTCCCTACTTAGTTATAGTGACTCATAACATTATCATTAGATTTGCTATTTGTTTATACTTGTCAACTGTCATAAGTATCTTTAAATACCCTCTAGTAAATTGAGTTAACATGACAATTAAACATAATAAATAGTGGTTATTTACAAAAAAACTGTGGTATTTACAAATCATCGTATAAATGCAAAATAAAATGCATAGTTACAATTCCTCCAAACAGAGACAGATTCAGTGTATGCTTTTAAGAGATGCATGTAGGGGTTTCACATTAGCTTTTCTAGACAGACCTAACCTCAACACTCCTGATGATTTCCCAGAATTACTTTGTTTTTCTGTATCCTTGGATCCTACAATAAAAAACAAAATAAATTTTGAGTTTCTGTTTTTAAATGTATAATGTCAGTAAATAAAACTTTCAAGCATTATGTTGAGAGGCCAAAACTCAGCATGTTGATACATTACGAAGAAATGTTAAATATTGAAAAGTCAAACCGCACTCCATAAATACACAAACAAATAGGTAATTAAATTAATAAATAAATAAAAGTGCCTAGATAAGAAATAAATAAAACTTAACTACGATATTACCTTACTTTTTGTAAATTTACATATTATTAATAGCAGGTACAACAAAAAAATAAAATAAAACAAATACCACTTTTAACTATAGCCTTCTAGTCTGCCACAGAACATAACAAAAAAACATAAATTCCAAATGAAACAGCAGGTTATTGAGGAAGATGTGAAGTGAAGTTAGTTCAATTTTCATATGATACATACCAGATGACAACCAAGAAGGCTTTCGGATGAACAATGTGCCTCCGCTCGATGGAGAGCGTGAACTTACTGTTATATCAGGCACTAAAGGCTTCATGATTTGTGATTTAGATTTTCCTGGCAACTTGTTGTCAGATTTACTCAATGCTGGAGGGATAACTGGAATTTCGAGAAAATTGTTAATATCAGTAAACAATGTAAAACTATTGTAGGGAATTTTGCCGAGTATCTTGTTGATCACATGACCACAATCACTCACCTATGTATATCTGTCTTTGCCTGGGTAAGACGTTCGGTTGGTAGATGTTAAAAGGCTTTTTTACTTTAATAATGATAATAAGTAGTTTTTACAGTGTGACAATGCTACATTTCGTTAGATACATTGACAGCTAGTACATTTGTAAGTAAGCTAGAGACATACAATGTAAGTAAGTGTATATCATTTTTCATTAATTTGGATCATTATAAACTGATAAATTCCCGCATTTCAGTTTAGTTATGTCAATCTCATTAATTTGATAGACTGTCATATAAATTAGTAAATTGCCGAACTAGATTTATTTGTAACTAGATCTTGTGTTCAGTAAAGTTCAGAACTGCAAAATTAACAATGTCAAAATACGAATTATTACAGATATGCAGAAGTTTATTAGATTGATTGAGGGCAGTTAATTTGATATTTTAACTTCATATAAAGTGGATTCATTTCTCAAAGGAATGTAATTATAGTAATTACAGCTTTTAGTTAAATACAAAATTGCAAAATAGCTTTTCCATTTTTAATAGAAATGACGTATAAAACAGCACAAAAGTTAAGTTGGAACACTGCAGTCACAGATTGGAGCACAACTATTATATCAAATGAACACACACAAGAACGACGGTTTCAGTTACCTGTACCAATGTGGACAAATTACAAAGTAAATTCTACAAACTAAATTAAAAATTAATTGTTTTGTAATAATTGTTGTGTATACATGTACCTGTGGCAGTGGATCTTGGTCTAGGTTTAGGCGAAGAAATAACTCTTTTCACTGCTGTTCGACATTTATTTCTTTCCTTCTGCTCACTAAACTCCTCATCAACATCTTCTTCGTCAAATGTCAGATTAACATCATCTTCTTCTACAAATAAAAAGCCAACAGTATTCTAAATAAAAGCGTACAAAACTTTACATTAAGACTTAGGATCTAACTTTTCGGTGAACACATGACTGGAAACACACAAAGCTAAAAATACTGTAGAAAAATAAATAATAAACATAAAGTAATGTAATATGTAAAGTAACGAAAGTAATGAACACATATACAGTGAATATAAATTAAATTTAAATATTTAACAGCTGTTATGTAATCACTAAAAGGCCAAATTGCTGTTCAGAAAGCTATGAAAAATTAGCCATGGCAGCATATAGGTACATATGAAATGCAGATAAGTTTTATGTAGGCATGTGATTTAAATAATAAACTATTATTATTACTATTATTATTAAGAAGAACACTATAAAGTTTTTAAACTTCAATGACAGTTCATCAGATCAAGACGTTATGCTAATGTGCATGAGCAGTGATGGCACCAAACCAGCAAAATGTTGCATAAGCATTAATCCTTTGTTTGTTTAGCATTATTCTAGTGCTTAAATTAACATATATATACAGAAATCAAAAGTGGATATGTTCAAAAGTAAAACTCAACTACCACTTATTCTCACAATGCCGGCATTTCATGCGGTATAGCAATCGTGCATGTGAGGTTAGCTAAAACCAACTCGTAACAAGGACATGAAAATTTAAATATTATGCTGCAAGCAAATAAACGCAGGCTGTAAGTTCTGCGATGGCACAAAATGTATGTTATGCTTTGCACAATTGCAGTTCACGGAATGAATTTTCAGTAACAGTAAGCAGTTTTAATAATTTTGTAATTGGATACTTGATATTGGATTGGATTATGGCAACATATATAAAACATACACTTTCTCTTACATTTATACAAAGGACTGTCTTACATAAACTAAACCTTGCAATACAAAATACTGCTTCTTTCCTAACCTAACTTATAGTCAGCTTCTACATCGAAATCATCATCTTCATCCAATCTTTTTAATTTTTTTCTTGTTTGTTGACTTTTATAACTTGTGAAATCCGTGGCATAATCATCGTCATCTTCTCCAATAGCGTACAGTCTCTGCTTTGCCACTGCTTCAGCTATAACAAAATCAACATAAAATAATTATTGACCAGACTAAGCAGCATAGAACAAAGAATGCAGCATGGACGACAAAGAATAATATCCTTTAAAGGTATGCTGCAACAACCAATAAAATACAAATTTAATAGCAAAATGATATCAGTTCCATTTTATTACTCAACAAGATTTGGCATTTCATAATTTATACTTAATAGAAACTTATCGTACTCAGCAAGTAAAACCAGGACATATTAACTTGTGTATAGATTTTATTGAACTACAAAATCAATACAATATTGCACATAAACTCACAACAACAACCCACACCACAATACACAACCATCCACCACCCCACTTGTAATACACCACCCACACCATACCATACCTCCCATATCGTTCCGCAACACAATACCACATGTAAAATCTATAACACTGTAGAAGGGCGGGTGATAACAATGCCTGGAACAGCAGCAAAATTTCTCAAACTCATGGACAATGGATGTTTCAAATACAGTGCAGCTTAGGGGGCTTGAAAAAGAACTTTGAGTACACCCTTCCCGTTTCGTCTAGTGGACCTCTCTCCCAACAAAACCTTCAACATTTTATGGACCGTTTCGACCTCTTTCTGCTGGTGTGCTTATTTTTTCCCAACATGTCCAAACAGTTGCACAACTTGAATTTTTTTGGAGGCCATTTGAGCAGTTTTCTGCCAAATTTGTGTGGTTGGGTCTGTTAAAATGCCTGTAGCAGGTATTAGTGGCCCTCCCGCTAAATCTAAATACGAGTATTACACCCACCATCAAATGGGTTATCTAACCATTACTGGCACCGCCTCCAGCAGGTTCCCGTTCTCTAGAAATAAGAGGCATAAGTTTTGCAAAAAACGGGTAAAAAATGGCCATTATAGAGGTTTTTTGTCTCCCATTCTTCCAATTAAAAATATGCGAACATCCTACATAGCCCTCATTCATAAAGCAAAGTCAGCAGCAGCTTTTGCTAAAGTTATAAAGGTACAATGGAATGACGTCAAAACAATGCAAAACGTCAACAGTTTTCCAAGTGAGAATTGCCGAAAATGGAATCTCCAATCAACTCGTTGCAGCTCCTTTTGGTAGAGGCATTCCAAAATGTACCCATATCACCTTGTAGCCCAGTTCCTCCTCTTTCTAAAGAGCTAAGTATCTCTTTCTAAGACTCCCACCACGTGCCACTAGAATGATTTTTCTACAGGATGTTTGGCCAAAAAAAATTGGGAGTTGGGTCCGGGAAAATGCCCGTAGCGGGTATTAGTGGCTCTGCTGCTAAATCTAAATATGACTATTACACCCACCATCGAATGGGCTATCTAACCATTATTGGCACAGCCCCCGACAAGTTCCCGTTCTCTAGGAATAAGAGGTATAAGTTTTGCAAAAACGGGCAAAAAACGGCAATTTTTGGAGGTCTTTTGCTCCCATTCCTCCCGGTGGGCCCGATTCGAAAAATAAAACCTCAAAGACAAATCTGTGGGTCTGGACCTTTCATTTGACATATAGAACGTCGAGAATGGTGCCGTCATCGGAGCTGTAGCCTCGTCGGTTATATATATATCACCACATCACACTACCACCCACCACTCCACTCATAACACATTAGCCACACCAACTCTCCACACCACTCACAACACACCACACATCCCATACCGCAACACAACACCACACCATACCACCCAAACCATACCACAATACCACACCACCCACACCCTATCACCCCCAAACATTATCCACACCACATCATCCAGACCACACCCACCACACCACCATTCTACCAACACCACACACACCCTACCACCCCACCACACCATCCACAGCACAACACCCACTGCACATCATCCACAGCATGATGATGGCGATGATGATGATGATGATAACAACAACGATGACAACGACACTTACAACACCAACACTAACAGCATCATAGTAAAACCACCCATGCAAAACAATTTTGTACAAAGTTGAAACAGTGTGCTATAACAAATGCTCTTAGACCCATCCACCAATGATCAATACTGAATGGACATTCTACATAGTTTTGCTTACTGCTTCCCAGATGATAATAGGCTCACAGATATAAATTGCACATACAATCTATAACACAGTAGAACGGCAGGTGAAAGCCATGCCTGGAACAGTCGCGAAATTCCTCAAAGTCAAAGACAATGGATGTCTACCCCTTCCCTTTCGTCCAGTGAAACTACCTCTCCTAGTGAAACTACCATACCAACACTTCGTAAACCGTTTCCTCCTCTTTCTGTGAGTGTGTTTATTTTTTCTTAACATGCTCAAATAGCTGCATAAATCAAGCTCTTCTGGAGGTTGTTCATGCAGTTTTTAAAAAAAATTTTGCATATGGGTCCCGGAAAATACCCATAGCGGGTATTAGTAGCCCTTCTACGAAATCTAAATATGACTATAACACCCACCGTCGAACGGGCCATTCAACCATTACCGGCACCACCCCTGACGCGTTCCTGTTCTCTAGAAATAAGAGGTATAAGTTCTGCAATTTTTTGAGAAAAACGATATATATATATATATGTATATATATACCACCGAAATTAATATATGCGATAATTTATTTACTGTTACTGAATAAGTTACTTAGCAACCAACCAGCAGCTCTTCTTCGTTTACGAGGCGATATATAATCAGACTCAGCATCAGTATTGTCGTTTTTAACTTTATCAATTTCTAGCACCTTGTCATAACTTTCTTCTATTGCATTCTGTTCAGATGAAACTGATTCAGCATTTGACGTATCATCTACAAAATAAAAGTTCTTCATAAACATTTTGTTATCATTACACATTGTAATAAACTGAAATTTCGTTAATTTTTGTTAATTTTTTACCAGTGGCAGCTTCTGACGTCTGTCGACTACTTTCTTCTTGCATAGAAAGCTCTAATGCCTTTGCTAAATCTGAATCTATCTTTTCAGCAGCACCACCATGGTGACTAAAACAAGAACAGACTAAATTGAACAAACTTTTAGCAGTGCGTTCAAATTTACCATATAATATGTGTTATTGATTGGTTATTTAAATTCATCTTGAAAATCAAATTTATAAATTTCTTTGCAGTACATATTGAAATGTAAATGAAGAAAGTTATATTAAACATACAGAGGTTAACATTATTTGTTGTAACACAAATAATTACGAGGAAAGGTTACAATTACGGGCATGTGTTTGATTGAAAAGCTAAGCTGATTGGGCCTGACTAGTAAATGGATGGATGACCCACATCTATTTCTTGATAAAACTATTTTAGGTAGCTCATTTTCCATCAGCTATTTCTTTTGGGGAAGAAGGATTTGTAATGTGTATCCTCTGATGGTTCAATACCTAATTTCAGAAGACTGACACTTACAATTCGCATAGTTTCAATCCCAGCCATCTGCATTAGCTAGACCATGGCTGCCATTAAATGCTGGATCCCGTTTGCAGTGAGAAAGTACATATTGCAATTTCACCCACTTTGGTAAGCAATGATGGATTTTGTATGCACACAATTAGATAGTACTGTGGTCACTATTCACTTAACTTACGATTTCTTTTTACTGCAATTATATCTGTCTTGGTTTTTTCTTTTCTGCTTTGTTTGCTTTTGTTTTACATTTGTGACTTTCCTAGTTGGTGGTGTTGAATCAGCAAAATCATCTGCATAACAAAATTATATACTTACAGTTACAAATTTTTTCCATAAAATTTTTACAAGAAACAATTTACCAGTCATCTAAATGAATATACATTTCAATTAGGGATGTCACGAATCTGAAATTACCAAATCCGAATCTACATCGAATCTCATTTTCATAATCATTTTTGAATCCGAATCTCAGTTTAAAATAATTTTTGAATCCGGATTGAAACCGAATCTCTGACAAAATAATTTTCGAAACCGAATCGATTTAGAGTCTCAATTTTTCATATAGTTCTTTCAACTGAATCTACACAGTTTTCAACCAAATTATGGCAGATTGTAAGAGTGCAGTGCTTTTCATGAAGATTACAGATGACCTGTGAGAGCAGCACATTTGACAGTAATTCTGCAATAATAAAGACTATAGATGATCTAATTATTTTGTAAGCAGATTTTTCCTGCCGATGACTAGGAATATAAAATGAACTGTTAGTCAAAAAATGCCTTTACCTACACTTCATGAATCTGCGTAATATGGATGACAAAAACCACGTTCATCTAAGCCACATCATATGATGTTAGGGAAACCACGTTCTGTCAACATAATACGAGAACTCTTGGCATTTTTGATGAAACTAGCAGTTAAAATCGTAATGCGATGAGTGCTTTAGCATAGGATTCCATGAGATGGACATATGCAGAAACTCAATTGCTAAAGTAGTCATCACATTACGATTTTAACTGCTAGTTTCAACAAAAATGCCAAGATTTCTCGTATTATTTCAAGTAGGGCAAAATTATCAAAAAAAGCAGCGATGTCAGGATTTTGCCAAAAAATTTAAAGGTAAATGAGCGTATAATGGTTTTATGATAAAGCACTACCAAATCGCCTCTTTAACAAAACTAAACCTTTTTTCAAAAAAAGTCTCTGTCAAATCGGGTCGGATCTAAAGTAACTTAGAACTTCAGCAAATCAAATCGGATCAAAGCACCGATTATGATTCGGTTTTGAAGCTCTGGTTCGGTCTGAGCTTCGTAACATCCTTAATTTCAACGTAGGAAAAAAATATGAAATGTTATGAAGATTATAAGAAACTTTTGTGAACATTAATTATGTACAGATACTAATATCCAAAAATTTAGCAGAAACAGACAGCAAGAGGTGAAGATAATTTTGAATCTGATAAAACTAGAAATTTAGAACAAATACTTAATTAGATAACATCTTAATGTACAGTGACTTCAAGTAGAATTCAATTAAACCAATAAAACAACAAAATAACACTTAATCAAATTAGTATTTAAATAAAAAACTTAATACATACCATCCATATCTTCATTACCAGTCGTACTGAAGGTTGCATAATTAATCAGTTTCTTACTTCTGCAACAAAAATATAATCTCTTCCAGCATCCAAAGTTGAACAACAACAATAGGCCCTTACTATTTCAATAGTATCTTATTATATCAAGTAAACCACAAAAAAATGACACAAAACGTATTAATATAAATTTTGCTTCTTAGCTTTCTATATAAAATTACTCATTTAATTTCAAAAATTGTTATGACCTGACACAGAAAGGAGCACGTTCATCAGTAGGCCTACCCATACAACTGGAATTTCCTTTGATGCCACCAATAGTGAATAACTTTTGTAAATGTTATAAGTGCATACTCATCTGTTAAAAGAATCAGTTCAAAGTGTTTAATCATGTCTCGGTGTGCCAGGCTTATAATGGTCCACTTGTAGAAACTAAATCTGTGTATTTGTGTACAGAGGCTTAGGAAATATTTTCCCCACAGATAGTGAACAACATTTCATACTGTTAAAAAATGTACCTTTGTATATCCATTTAAGAATAAGAGTATTAATTGGTACCATAGGCATACGGGCTCCCTGAATTTTGGCCGAATTCTTAGAATTTCACCCGATTTTTTAGGCCCCCATTTCAACAAGTACAACCTTACTAAGTTCCAGATAGCGAATACAAAAAGGCATCATTTCTGATGACATAAGACTGAACTCATGAAGCTGATCAACATTATTTATTAGCCGTATTGAAATGTGATGCACAACACATATTATGACCAATATGGCCAGATATCTTGATAAGCTGTGTTTGTTTGATTATGCACAAGCACCTGGATCTTTAGGTTTCAAAGATTGTCATTGATTATGGTATAAATAGTATCCTAAGAACCAGAAGTGCGGCGATAACTTCCAGAACAGAACAGTTTACTTCCAGTGAACATTGAATGACTGAGATGACAGAGCAATGAACCAGTAAAGAGGAATTATCCATATTTCATGACTGATATAACGAATCGGTTACATAATCTGTCAAATCAGCAATCACCACGCAAGATGCAAGAATTAAGAATGCAGCTATGCACAGGCACTTGCCACTTTCTCATGTCAGTCAAATTAGCTCAGAAAAAGAATTTATCACGTTTGTTACGGCGGCCGAATATATCAATTATTTGCTCCATCTTATTGGCCATTACGCAGTTGGTCACCTGACGCTCAATGTTCAAAACGGCTAAGTTAGAGAAACGTGCCTGCCGCATTGTATTTCTCAAGTATGTTTTCAAACGGCGAAGGGTACTGAAGGAGCGTTCGGCGGAACAAGACGTTGCCGAAATAAATGCTAAATTATGATAACCTTCGAAAAAGTTGGAATTATAGACATGATGGAGTGTTCTTACATGTAATCAAATATCTCAGTTGCAGTTTTGAAATCAGTGTGTTCGTTTTTGAGATAATTAAGAAAAATTGATTTTTCCGACAATACATTACAATACAGGCACACAATACAGGCAGTGAGTCCAGATCCTACATAACTAAAGGACCAGAAATCGGAAAGCACAAAATCGGGATTTTGTAAATAATATGAAATAATGGGGAATTTGTATTTGATAATCGCTGGCAAACAATCAATGCGTGCGCACTGAAGACAGGAAGCGATAAGAGTTTTATAAACAATCTGAGACCTGCAGAGAACCCAGCGACTAGTATATTTTCAATTTTGCGAATGCTAATTGTTTCCAGACTACTCTCACTGCCGGTCCGGGACCGGGAGTCGGTGCAGACGACTCCTCCTGCGAGATCAAGATTCGGGCATCTAGGTGCACGGCATAATTACTACTCTCTCAAGATTCGGGCCATATTTGAATTCCAGGAAAAAATAAGACGAATAAAATCTGAAAAAAAATCAATTTCGAAGTTGAAAAAACTATTTTCTGAAAATATAAAGAGCAGTTCTGCCCGAATCTGACAGTCAATTTTTGCCTGAATTTTTTTGAAACCCGAAAATTGGGGGGGGGGGGCAGTCTGCCAATGATTGGTACTATGTGAATTACAATGTGCATTTTTATATAATTACTGCATTTACAATTATTAGTTAGTTTATTCTCAAAAACTGCTTAAATGCATGCCACAGAGATCTATATATACGTAGTAACTAATGAACTTTGTATTGCCGATTTTGGAAATAAAATGATTGATAGATACTGAAAATTGAAAATACCTAGAAGATCGTTTCTCATCCATCTCACCCATGTTTACTCAAACTAACGCCCCATTGCTACTGAAATATAATAATTTAGTAATTTTAATTTATCATAATCATCTGCGATTCAGCCTGTGTAAAACTCATGTGAAGAACTACCTGGTACATTACATTTTGTCTGAGTGCTCTAGTGCCCCTACCCATGAGCACTCACAGGTGTTCTAGCAAGAAGTAGTATAAAAAAGTTAATATAAAAAAGCAAAAGTATAATGATGATCTGCCATAATGCATGTATGTTTGGCATGTATGCATCGAGTTTGGCAATATTGGCCAGCTTGCCTTGAGCTTTAACATTGGGATAGCTCGGATAGCTCTGTGTTCGCATTCTCGCTTCCTGTGAATGAAGCCTGTGGCTTCAATATGCTCGATCAGACCAAGATGCGAAAATGCAGAGACTAAAAAGTGTCACAGCTTCGATCAAACATGTGGCCATGTCAGTAGAAGTAGCAAGCAGGAAATAATAAATAAGGCCAAGTGCTCTGTAAGTATTTGTACAATTATGACAAAAATGCTTATTTATCATCATCATCATTATTATTATTATTGATGGCTTACAGGGTAATATTATAAATTTTTTTCAAAACTTTTGTCAGCCTCAATGTTAAATCAACTATTAAACTCAATAACTTTACTTTACTATTACTATTACTTTAACTCAATGTTAAAAACCGTTGGACTTACAGGGGGGACAGCATTCATCACATCTGCAGTACTGGTGGTTTTTGGCAATTGTGCATGAAACAACCAATAGATTTTACGGTGATTAAAACAATAATGTGAAAATTGTGCCAAGAAACATCCTGGAAGTCTACAATTAAAGACACTAACCTAAAAAAGTGCTAATGCAATTTGCATAGCATGCAATCTGTGATAAATATGTAACATAAGAAATTAACGCCAGCAAAAGACTATACCTGTGGTCTTTGACTTACGACCTACATAACTTATGACTGTTCGACTTTACGACCAGGCCACAACTTAATTAATTAATTATATAAAATCAACTCATATATATAATTCACATTTCTTTCTATTTTTTGAACAAATTAACTTTAAATCACTGTCTGTTTCTTCAAATTAACCATAAGCACTTCCATACTTAGTGCACGTACATACGTAATGTCTTCTGTGCAGGGATGCACCGAAAGAATATACACCAATTCGTCTTACAACCAATCCACAGGTCCCAAGTCGATGACTATCTGTACAACTGAATATACTTCAAATTTTTAGAATGACCACAACATTTTACAGCACTGATTTATGCTAAAAACAACACATCAGTTGTATTGCAGATTTAAAGTTCTTTCATCCAATCTAAGGCAATCTTTGATTGCAACATCTTACAACATAACTTGGATGAAATTTTAGACTGGTCACACAACAGCAGTACCAACACAAGATTTTCTTTGCAGTACCGTCATAGCAAAAATAAGTAAGTGCATTTTGTGCATAAATTTGTTAAATATTAATTCTTTACTGTTGTAAAGAGTTAATATTTTAATAGTTAAATTTAGTTAATAGTTTACTTTAATAGTTGTATGACCACGGTAAATTCAATTCAACAAAGACAGACACAGCATTATTTTATAATTCATAACCTTAAAGTAAGAATAAAATTTAATAAGTAATGCAAAAACGTTGGCTTGTAAATTGGAGTTAATAATAAAACATCAATGCCGGAGGCACGCTCTGCGCACCAAGTCAGTAACCAATATGCAAGTAATCACTGTATCACACATCAACTATTCCTCCTTCGTTTTTTGAAAACACTGAGATAGTACCAGTTATCAGAATATTGCGCCCTGCAGCTAACGACGTGCCTTCATGTGCTCCTAAAGATAAATTTGGTTGCAGTTCTAAATAACTATAATCATTTATTTTAGCTATCAAACTCATGAATCAAAATAATTAACTCATTTCAATATAATAAATCTCACCACTAGCAATATGGGTGATCTGCGTTCTAAGCCATTGGAGCAAAGTTTGATAGTTGGCGGTTGGCGGGTGCAACGCGCGGGTATAACCCGGCGTGTAGTGCTCCATAATAATATTATTATAATGGGCGTAATCATGATTCATGATGTAACATAAAAGCTTTTGCTAAAGAAAGGAAGAGTAAAACACCGATTAATCGTACAGAACAATTTATTTTATCAAAGTATTGCTCAATCAGTTAAGAATCTGTCATGAGGTCAATACGTTAGTACAGAAGACTTCTGCATCTCGTGCAACCTGCAGCCTTAACTCTTAAGGGATATGATAAGAGCAGATCGAACTGAAAGGCTTGGAACTGCATTGGATGTCGCCCCGCTGAACACAATGGAGTTATCTTGACTTGAAAAGCAGAGTGGAAGACTGAAAGCTAAGATTATCCAAGAATGTTGTTCAGTTTTCAAAAGACATATTTGGGGAAGATCTGTAAGGTATGTTGAATCATTGGGATGATCTTTAGTTTACTTTACTGAGTGTGTGTGGTCCTTCTTCCGCCCCCCCCCAAGGTTTTAGACTGAAGAGACGCGCGAAGCTTGCCATTTTTTAGTATCTCCACACTCAACATCAAGAACGATTTTCAATAAGCCTTTTCACATTTACACTGTGCGCACATGCATTTGCTGTAGTCGGGGATTAAGTGTACCACGGCAATTCGTCTTATCTACAACCGCAACGTGACATGTGGGTAAAGCAAAGCCATCTGCCCCATCAATTCAGCGACTACAGTTTTTTGTGTGGACTTTAAGTAATTATGCATTACTCTGTGCATAGAGTGATTTGCTAGTATGATCTTGTTTGAAACAATAAACTAGATTACAATAATGTTCTAGCTAGCTTTTTAAACTGTTACTGTTACTGTTACTGTTACCGTTACCGTTACCGTTACCGTTACCGTTACCGTTACCGTTACCATTACCATTACCATTACCATTACCATTACTATTACTATTACCATTACTATTCGGCTGCGAGGCCTTTTTAAGTGTACACAAATGCATTGTCTGGTACACTCATTCTTTGACCTTTTCATGATCATCTTCAATAGCTGGAACTGTGAAAAGGCTTATGGATTACTTTGATGTAAAAAATTGTTCTGTACTATTCCTCGTTGTTTTTGTACCCCTTATAAATAAAGGTTACACCTTATAGTGCCTATTGAACTACTTAAGGAAAAAGCACTTTCTTAAAAAATACTATCTACTTAAAAACACATAGATTTCTTGAGTATATTGTTCACATTCTATGCCACGATAGTAAAATAAATTCTGGTCACTCCAGTATTGCTACTCTGGCTATTTTGATGGGCAACTTGCACCTGAAGCTGCTGTTGCTGTTTCTGCCGCAACTACTGTCGCTGTCGTTGTCTTTGTTGTTGTCGTGATTGTGGTGGTTGTCGCCGTTGTTGTTGTTGTTGTTGTTGTTGTTGTTGTTGTTGTTGTTGTTGTTGTTGTTGTTCCTGCTGTTGCTACTGACAATGATGACGATGTTGACAAGGATGACAACAACGACGACGAAGATAACGACGACGACAATGACGACGACGACATGATGACGAGCATGATGATGTGATGATGACTGTAATAATACTGTAATGTAAACGCCTCTCCTTGCCCCTCTGACGTGCAACCTAGGCCATATCAAAAGCATTATAGGTCCCGGGCTGTGCAACGGGGACCCTACCTACACAACCACTCACAAGAATACAAATGTAAATGGTCGATAAAATTAAACATATAGGCCTATTTATTGCATTGGTACATCCAACAAAAGCAGCGATTAAACGTTAAAAGACATGCTGTACAGCAAAGATTAATCAACATAAACGTTTGAACAATATGACATGAGCCTTGAAAAACTCGGAAATTTCAACATATAATTGATACTCACTTAGTGAGCCATATTGACTTGATATAATTTTAAATCAAGTGTTCACACATTTGCAAAATTTCTTTGCAAATTAATTCGTGAAGCGGATTAGGATTAAAGCTGGGATAAGGGTTAGAGTTAGGGTTAGGGTTAGGTTAAGGTTAGAGTTAGGATTTAGGTTAGGGCTAGGGTTAGGGTTAGGGTTAGGGTATTTAAATTGTATGGGGATTGTAAATTCCTTCCTTATTTTCCATACACATGCGTGCAGGTCAAATGCTGCTGCCTCAAAATGCTACGAAGCTGTTTCAGTGTTAAAAATGAACGTCATTTTCACAATTTTCATCAAGGGCTATGTAGTGCATACTTGTTCAAAAGCCGGTGTCGAACTGTAACACAATAAGAAATATGTATAGTTTAGTATAGTATTATATAGTATTTATTTACTGACAGCAAGTCAAAACATACATAGATGTTGGTTGTTAGCAGGAGAAACCACTGTAAATTTTACCTACACGTTTGTCACCAGATCTTAAGTAGGAACCCTAAGAAACACTATAATTATAAAACAGTGGTAAGTTACACAGACCATTCTATATTAAATAAACTTTTTCTTAACAGGAACGCCTACGCTAACGAGTTATGACTGTTATGTGTAAGTCAAATGGCGGCTGTTGTCATAGTATAGCTCTGCGATGACACAATGTTTTCCGACGGGCCTTGGTTCAAAGGTATGTTTATTAAACCTTCGTTCTTGTGTACTTAGGATTAAACAAGTAGATCTGCAAGCTTTGTTTAATATATACCATACAGTTCTTGACTCCACCAGTGCAGGCTTATATATTTTCAACGTGGGAAAATCGTTTGTTATTGTTGGGAGTTGAAATTATAAAAATTAGACTTGGAGAAATTTTGCACACAACAAAGGTGACTGTTTTGTTACGTTTTACGTCTGGTGAGTCTTTTTCTATAAATTTAATTGGAAAAAGAAATAAGATATAGCAATTTTTGGGTGCTTTATGTTTTTGGCATAATTAGTTGACGTATAACATGTGGTAGCTCAAGTACATTTTTTTCAGTATTTACGGTTTCGAAATAAACAACAATCATGGCCGCAGGTTGTGGAGCATCGTGCGCCAAAATGCTTTTATTCATTTTCAACGCTGTCTTTTTTGTAAGTATTGTCAATGGTAGTTTTCCATTTTTAATAACTAGCAATTTTGTTAGCATTTCAATTAGTAATCATAAAAATATTTTTCTAAGGTTTAGGTTTTGTTGTCCAGGAATTTCATAGGATAATATAGTTTGTCGTATGCCATTACGCCGATATCACAGTGAAGTATAATTAATTTTTAGCTAACTATGATTATTATACATTAACTAACTAGACTGTACATTAACTAATGGCAGTCTTATAATACAAGCGGTTCGATGGCTTTCCTTAGATAAACTGATAATGAGCGAAAATAGGGAAGTGAGGATATCATTGATATTGAGTCAGGTTCGCGTCGCGCAAACATCGAGTCAGGTAGGTTCTGAGGATGGATTTCAGCTTGGCGGTTTTGTAGTGTGCCAACCTATATAGAAAACGACAAACAACTTTTTTATAATTTGCTATACATTAATAGTAGCTAATAACTAAAATTATTATCTCCTCGGTTCTCACTAGTGATTCTGATTTACATATTACGGACGCCATAATAAGCAAAAAGTAATAGTTGAAGAATTCTACAAAATTATCCACGAACATGACTAGGCCTGCGCCTAGTTAGCACTCGGAATTAATACAAACATTCATATGCGAAAATATTTCATACCAACACTGTTCTTTGGCAATATAAAACGCTTAGACCCAGTATTTTTCAGTACGCGCTTCACAGGAAAATTAAATTGCCGGAAAATTAAACTGCCGAATAAGCACACATACATAGTGCATGGAAAACATAATTATCCATGCGGTAGGCCTGCGGATACCAGAAATAATTAATCCAAAATAGTCGATGTCCGGCTTTCATCACAGTTTTGCGAATCATTTTCCATTGCTATTAACATGAAATATGTGTTGCACTTAAAGGGACAAACATGATTCGATCCAGAAACAGACATACTATACATAGGGCCACTAAATGTCAATCAAATGAGCTAAATATTGATAATTTTATTAATGTTTTTTGTTGTACACAAAGACTATAGTCATTAAAATCTACCTGAATGTTATTGCATCTAGTACCTTCACAGTTTCTAACTGATGCTGAAAATTGTGGAATCATTTCACACACATTTTTGTGATGGTGATCTGGCAACAAATATGAAATGAACACGCATATCACGTATATATATATATTCGTAATATACTATATACTATAGTATACTATACTGTATACTATATATACTATACCGGTATATTATACCGTTTCTGAAATATAATGCTTTGTGCACAAATTCCAATAAAAAACAAATACATAGAGTGCTGTACTTAATGTCAGCATTAGATTACTTTACTCCTTAAAATCCGTTTGATCCGTCTGTCCAGCCATTAGAATTTTGCAAAACTTTGCAGCTTTGTGGTGCAGGTATGTTGGGAATGGGAATATGGTTCATAGTTGCTGAAGAAAATTCATACTTTACCGAAATTCTAGGGGGATATGACAATTCGGACCCACTTCTCAGGTAATATTCTTTTAAATAGTTATTTTTGTTTAACGGAAATTGTTAATTCAGTGTCAATTTAAACATAAAAAGATGAAACGACTAGAAAAATGTTAAGTTTTGTTTAGTTATTTTATACATAACTTAATTGATTGCAGGTACTGCTAAACTGCATATACTTTATGCATGCTCACTAACGTATATAGCTGTACCATTTTAATTTACAGCGAAGCTACAGGCCTTAAAAGGCATGGCTTAAAACGAAAAAGAAGTGAAACTGTCGTGATGACGTGATGTGTTAGTAACGCTGCAGCCTAAGGATTAGCAAACGACGTATTGACTCTTAGCAAAGTTCAAATTAATATGAAGTCAAACTAATCATGAAAATGTTTCAGCTAAAAACTTTTCGTACATGGAAGGTTATACAGAAACTGTATCATTTAGTAATGACTGAAAGACGAACTTCAGATTACATGTATCTGCTTTTCACGCACCTTAGTTCATTTAAAAGCCAGCCATAGTTCATTAAAAACTAGCATTTGGGTTCTTTATTTTGTCTTTTATTATAGTGTCGCAGCCTATGTTGTTATTGGTGTTGGAGGGTTAATATTTATTGTTGGCTTTCTTGGATGCTGTGGAGCGTGTATGGAAAGTAAATGTATGCTAATAATGGTAAGATAAATTCCTTATTTTATACTTAATACCTTTAGGTTTGTCACACATACAAGCATACATAATTGTCGCTTGTACAACGAGAGAAGATTAGCCAAATAAACTATACCGACTAAAATACACGGAATAATAGAAATAATTAAAAATATGAGCATCACTTAATTCTGTGAATATGAAAAGATTATACGGAGATCAAATGATCAGAAACACTAAAACTGATTCACTAAAGAAATGTAGATACAGCGTTATTAAAATAATTAACACAAATTAGCTAGCCCAAGCTGAGCATATTATGTCTCCGTCCATTTGTTAATTTGCCTCAAGAATTTACCTGACAGAAATTATGTATAAAGTATTATATATAACCAAGAAAACAAAAATTCTCATCTACAAAAGTCTAATATTACCACATTATCTATATGGTTGCACTTTACTTCAAAACGTTAAATATGAAAACTTTAGAAAACTAAATACAATGCAAAACTACGCACTTAGATTAATTCATGGCTACTCTAACAAAACTGCTAAACAACATGCTGCTTCTGCAACAAGCTCAAGAACGTCCACAAAAATACCAATATTAGAAGCCTATCGAGATTACAAAACACTGATATTTCTTTATAAATATATAAATAAACTGAGCATTCCATTTATAAACAATCCCTTAGCATTTATTCCTGATACCACATTGAACACTAGAACATACAATTTAAAGCAAATTACAGTAAACAATAAATTTGGAAATAACTCTATATCAAAACAGGCCATACATTTATGGAACTTACTACCCAGTGAAATAAAACAAATAGAATCTCTCCACCACTTTAAAAAGAAATTAAAAGAATATCAATATAACAGGTTTCAACTTCCACATTGTGCATCTGATACTAATTACACGGACTCCACTTTCATATACCCCCGCCCCTGACTCCATATAATGATTAAAAATGAAATTTTTTTAAAAAATTATGTAATGTAATACGTGTTATGTTAGTTTCGTGTTTCGTAATGTTAAATGTATAAATAGTGTGCACTATGTAATGTAAAACTTAATGTACTTTCCTATAATTGTTTGTAAAAATATTTTAATATGGTATTTGTAAATATGTTCATTATATTGTATATAGTTTGCACTTTAGTTTTTTTAGTATGCACTGGACGCATTTGTCTTGAACAGTGTTGTTATGTTAACATTACGCTGAGGCTAACTCAATTTTATTATAATGAGGGAACCGTTTTTATGACAAATAAAGAATTAATATAATATAAAAAAAAGTAAGCTGATAGCAAAGCCACAATAAGTACCGTTCGCGGTCAAATTAGTACTTGTATGGAACCTGTAGTTCATGCTACCGTAGACGTATTGCTTTAATAAAACAATCTAGTTACAAGTAACCATAAATGCGACGTGCTTCAATTCGCAAACTAAACATAAAAATTTTCGAAATGGTCTTTGACCTTACAACAATAATAATAATCGTGGTGACTGTAAGAGTAAGAGGCACCGCCTATTTACACAAACTTGTGTAGTCATGTTAGTCATTAGTCTAGTTCCTGGTCATGCTTGAGTCACTTCAAGCAAAAATGCATCAAAAATGGAGCTGGTTTTTGAAGCGTTGCATACTTTCCTGACTTGTAATGTTTTATATAAAAATATTACAAAAACAAGAATACTGTATCGTTTTTGCAAACGCAATGATTTTTTATAACCCTCTTTACCACATATAAATGCCTATTTTAATATTTTTAAATGGTAAGGCAAAGAACCGTCTGTTTCTTTTTATTGTCTGCCGCCATAACTGTCAATACGGAACTACCACCACCACTACTAATACCAGTAGCACTAGTGCTACCATTATCACCACCACTATTATTACTACTACCACAACCACTGCCACTGCTTCTACCGACTATCATGCATTACCCCTCCCACTCGCACTAGCATTACCACTGTTACTGCAGCTGTATTACTGGTATCGCTAACATAGTAATTATATGAATAGCATGAATGTAGCGCCAAGCTATTTCTAACACAAGAAAAATCTTAAGAAACTGTGTTAATGGTTTAAACCTGATACGATACATTATGATTTTTTTTCAGTACACAATCTTTCTTGTAGTCTTATTGGCAGCAGAAATAACGGCGGCTATTTTAGCGATTGTCTACCAAAGCGAAGTACGTATACATTTTAAGATTTGAAGATTGCAGTGTAATTCGTAATTTTTACGCTTTGTATTTTTGTCAATAATACAGTGTAGAATCAATAATATAGTATCGCATTCTTACTCTTTACATACAAATACATAAATGGGGAGCTGTGTTTTTGAGAGAAATAAGCTAGCGTTTCTCATAAACATGACGGTTAACACCAGCCCCTGTAATCTGAAATAGATACATACTAATAATAAATATGGCGACAAATCTATCAAGAATGAACACGTGGAATGACCTACACATTCGGTCAAAAAAGTGAGTAACATATCTAGTTTTAGAACTTCAAAAAGTTACATATAATTATAACAGACCTGTCCACAATGGAGACAAAGTAAATAGCAATGCAGACTCTTCACTATGCCATTCAGGTAAATGAGATTAATTTTTTTTAACCACATCAAGTTTTAATTGGTTTTTAAAAGTTAAGGAAATATGTATATCATACAAATTATTATTATGATGTTTTTGTACGTCGTAGGTTTTAATTGGTTGTAGGTTGTACTGTTATTATGAGTTGAAAAGTATTTTTGATTTCTTTGTGTCATTTGAATTTGTATTATATAATTGTAAGTACTATGCTTGATATAGTTTGTAATACGTGTATTTGTATTGTTATTTGTTTTTAACACTATCTCACACACAGAAACACAGAAATTAATTTTAAGTGGTCATCTACTCAACATTGTTTTCGGTGGTATATATATATGTGTGTGTGTGTGTGTGTGTGTGTGTGTGCGTGTGCGTGCGTGAGTGCGTGAGTGCGTGCGTGAGCGCGTGAGCGCGTGTGTGTGTATATGTGTATGTATATTCATATATATATAAAATGTATGTTTTGCAAAAAACGGGCGAAAAATGGCCAGTTTTCAAGATCTTTCGTTTGATATATAGATATACATATATATATACATATACATATATATATTTTTTTTCCAGAATTGCCATTTCCCAGAAAAATTTCTCTCTGAACAATAATTTCATAGAAAATAAATTTGATAGAAAATGCTAAAAAAAATCTTTTTTAAAGAGCAGTTAGATAATACGCAATAAAAGTAGTCTATGTAAACCACAGTATTGATTAATAGGCATCATCTTATCAAACAATTTAGCTAACTCGTTAAAGAAAGAAAGAAGAATTTTAACCTCAGAATGATTAGATAGCGAATCATGTTGATCTTTGTGTGTACGCAATAGGTAATAATCACAGGCCTGTAATTGGCTACCAAAGTTAAACACTGCAAAGCCTGGCAACTGATTTGTTGGGATACCGCTTAGGAATCCTACTCTCGGGCAGTTACTTTTACTGTGATAGCGAATGATTTCTTTCGTTTCTTGGTGTTTACGGAAGATGTGCATGTATCAAAAGGTGACCATGACTCTGCCAGTTCAGTCTTTCATCTCAGAGAATTATCTTAATAATGAACTAGAGTCTGGTCTTGCAATAAAAGAATCTGTAAAAAATCATGCGAAGCAGCAGAATTTAATAGAGCTTATAATAGAACTACATGAATATTCACAAATCTGTATAAGTTCACAAAGCACCATGGTGTTTTTATTTTTTCATAATTATTACTTGTTAAACTTTATTTCATATCCCATGAACATCAATTGAATCTAAAGTGATTATATGCATCAAATTATACAATGAAAATTACTTTGAGAAAGCAATTTCATCCTAAAAACTTGAAATAGCAGAAACGAAATTTCAAAACAAAATTAAAAAACAAGGTTGACCCACTTAAACAATGCATCTTTTTAAATTATTCTGATTTTTTATAGTCATTAGTTAAAGCGCTGTAGATAACTACAGGCGAGCAGAAAGAGCAAAACGAAAGAAAGATAGAGAGAGAGGGAGGATAAGGGAAAGAGAGATAAAGGGAGAGGACAGAGAGAAGAGAGAGAGAGAGAGCGGGGAAGAGACAAGGACCAAGGGAACGATAGGCAAAGGAAACAAGAGGAAATAGAGAGGGAGGAAAGAGAGAGCAAGAAAGAGACAGACAGGGAAGGAGAGAAGGAGAGGGTGACAGGGATAAAAATTTAAAGAAGGAGAAGCAAACAGAGGAAGAGAAATCGAAGGCTTTATCCTACTAAAATAGCAGATTTAGCAGTTAAAAAGATTCCGTGATTTCTCTGTTGAAAAATCTTTCTGGGAAATGTTCTTTCTGCGAAAAAAATTTCTGGGAAACACTTTTTTGGGAAACGAGTCTAAACAATGCACAAACACTTACCTATATTATAATGCGTTATTGTTGTTGTAACTTTTTTTAGATCGAAGAGGAACTTGAGACAGCAATTGTAGATTCTTTACAACACTATGGCAAAGACGATCAACAAGCATTTACTGATGCGTGGGACGAAATGCAGCAGGGTCAAGTATGTACAAATTACATAAAGGCTATCGTACAGAAAAAATAGATAAACTTTTAAACTCGAATATATATTGTTCAACTGCTACCTGTCCAAATGTCTACTGGCTTAAGCGACATAAACCGTAAAAATGCAAAAAAAACACGCCACGTCTTACGCAGTCCCCTATTCGCCAATCCAACATTCATGACCGAGCTAGGCGATGGTATGCGCGTATTATAATAAAACTGGAATAGGACTAAGAATAGTTACTGAGAATTAAGCTCAAGATAGACCTTTTACGTACATAACGAAATCCAATGTACTAGTTTTTCAGTGACATGAGGCTGTGACATTTAAAAGCTTTTACTCGGGAATATGCGCGGACTTGTATCAGTTGCCAAATGTAATAAAACACGTTCTAAAATATATAAGCATTTGATAGCTTATTATATACAAATAGCCTTATTTCTTATGCGTGTGATACATCAAAGCGTCCAACGCTTGGGGTTCGCGTCCAGCGTTCCGAAGCGAGAAAGAATATGTATACATATATTATCAATAAGTGACGAAACAAACGATTTTGGCAACGGACGATGGAAGCTCTTCTTATTTTCTAGTGCCATGCGTCCAGCGTCTGTTCCTCAAACATACAAAGAAGGATGGCCTGCAAATTGCTATACGAATAAATAATGTAAAAAGAAAGCATTGCAAAACTAAATTTGATATAGTCAATTTTGTTTTTCTGCGAAGCCTGAGATCGAGGACGCTTTGATTTTAGCTTATTACCCAGTGAACCCTATACCCTGGATGCTGAAAGCCAGATGCTAGTCGCTGTACGCTGAAAGCCAGATGCCAGACACTTGACGCTTTGGTATATCAGAAGATTAAAAGCCGAGTGATTATATTAATAATTAAAACAAACGTTAATAAGACAAATTATACTGTTATACTAGCTAAAAAATAATTAGCCCGACTTAAACTATCTAAACTCGCACAGTATTCATATTACATAACTGGTATGATAGTGAGATTTGATTGCCGTTATCAATTTTCTATTAGTAATACTACGAGTACATGCATACTGGGGAAACCGTGGTCGTCCCATGGTCATGTCCCATAGTCCCATGGTCATGCTGCAAGAAACAATTGTCCGTCGTGTTTTATTTTTCTACGTGTACAGTGGTAGTTCGAAACGTTGTGCACTTACTTTGTTTTTCCTCGCTTTTTTTATTCGTTGTCGCTATTCTTGCCATTAAAAATTAATCCGTGCTTTATATCTGCTACGCAACTCTTTGACTGCTGCTGTTAATTACATTTTGTATAGGAATGCTGCGGATACAACGGTGTTGAGGATTGGTCAACGTATGGAATCCCATGGTCATGCTGTCCAGGAAATCCAGACGAAGTAAACTATCTTAAAGAAAACATTTTAGTGTTATTGTTGCTTACTGTATTGTTACATTTTTCCGAATTAATATTGATAAATTTGCATTAATATTGACAAACTAGCGCCCGACAGTTTTCTAGCTTCTGGCTAGTATGAATTTTCTGGCTAGCATGAACCCTGCAGCTGCTTTTTTTTTAAAGTGGGGCAATATAGCCAGCTTTATCAATTTGATTTTGCTGAATCTGAAAAAAAACAGTTGCCAGATCGAAAAATTGGTGGAAAAGGATCAAAAATGCGAAAACTGAAATGTTTTCCTTTTGCACAAATTATATGAATAAAAAGAAAGTCGAAAAAAATTAGTATTAAAAGGCGTTTTGGCATCTATTCCAGGGTAGTTGGACAAAAGGATCCCATTTCTATTATTTTAATTCAGAAATGGGCGTCACACAAAACGAAATCTTGCCGATCATGCAATCATACAGTATTAACTGTTTCACCCAAAGTTTTTTTTCTAAAGACATTTTTATTAACTTGTCCTTATGAATCTAAAAATCTGTTATTACACGCCAAAAAGTACGTATAGTGATTTAAACAGCCCAGTAAGCAAAAAAAAACAAATTTCCGTTTTTCTTAAAAGTTATGTAACTTTCCACAATGCTAGAATCCACCAACGTAATTAATTTTAGACTTTGGATCAATCAAAAGTCCTGCAATATAGCCACCAAGATGGTTGTTGCTAGTATATAAAGGCTTAGTTGTTAGAACTGATGAGATGATGCTTTTGGTGTCTAAATATTAGTTCTAAAAATCAAGGAATTCGCCGGTGTTGCCTAAAGACGCCTATGACATCACCTTATCTAAAAATTCAATGTGACTGCAAAGGTTTGTGGCAGCTGTTGGTGTGATATATTAGCTATATTGCATGTTCTAAGACGGGCAGGATGATGAATTAATTATCTTAATTGAAGGATTTACGGTAGTATACAGAATAATTGTCATTTTCAAGATGGCTGACAAGATAACAGTCGCTAGCATATAGCAGGCTACATCTTAGCTGTGAGAACACGTAAGATGATGATCTTGGTGTGCAAATTTAGTTCTTCAAGGTCAAGGAATCCATGTTTGAGGCTTAAAAACATCTAAGACATGATTTATTGAAGACTTCAAGATGGCTGCAGATATACTGCATGTTCTACTGGAGACAGGATGACGATTTAAGTGTTTAAATATAGGTTTTAAAGAGCCGGGATCTAGGGTAACATTATTATTCTTACTCATATCAACAGATTCCCGTACGGATGTACGCATTCAATGTAGAGTCTGATAAAGAAACCAGCAAAAAGAAACAAACAGTTCAAGTGAGAATTTAAAGATCCTGGTATGTAGATGGCATGGTAATGTTACCTCTAAAATAATCTGTCACAGTCACAAGACTTGCTGGGACATATTTAACTCTACCACGGCACCCAAAGGCTGGCTGACATACTTCAGGTCAAAAGTGAGTTTCTACCAGGTCGAAACTTCTACCACACACATCTCCAACAGTACAGAAGATACTGGAGGAATTGTAAACAAGTTAACGTATTTAGTTGTCAATTACTAGAACATTTCGGTCAGCTGCTCAGCTCTAATAGATTCTTAGAGATACAAATACGTGGGCCAAGCCATTGTTTCTCTCTCTCCTCTGAACTTGCTTCCCGTAGCCAAGAAACTGTTGCTACTAAGTACTATGACGTCAATGAGGAAGTCAAATAATGCCCGCTGTCACTTACTCACTCACGTACACCATATTTCTCCCTAGCTCTCTCTCTCTCTCTCTCTCTCTCTCTCTCTCTCTCTCTCTCTCTCTCTCTCTCTCTCTCTCTCTCTCTCTCTCTCTCTCTCTCTCTCTCTCTCTCTCTCTCCTCTCTCTCTCTCTCTCTCTCTCTCTCTCTCTCTCTCTCTCTCTCTCTCTCTCTCTCTCTCTCTCTCTCTCTCTCTCTCTCTCTCTCTCTCTCTCTCTCTCTCTCTCTCTCTCTCTCTCTCTCTCTCTCTCTCATGTGGGGGCAACCAATGCTGAAGTCTGGGGGCAACCCGTATTTGCTTAGAATACTGACAGAGCTGATGCTTTTTCGGGAAACATGCACTCACAATTTCATACGACCTAAGATGTGGCATTTATAAGCAAGCAACGGCCACTTTTTCGCCTTCTTGAAATTGGCTACCATATTGGATAATACTTTGAATCACTGACCTTCGAAGACAGTATATAGCTCTAAAATCATCATCCCATTTGGAGTACGCAATATAGGTAACATTAAACAAATGGCTGCAGCAACCTTAGCCTTCATTTTGAAAACCTACTTGATGTGATGTCATAGGTTTTTTTAAACATCAAAAGGAAAACCCATGTTTAGATACCTTATCATCATCATATCTGCTTTAACAGTTAGGATGCAACTTTAAAAAAACTAGCAACGGCTACAAGGGCCACCTTTAAATGTCGCCATATTGGATGATTTTCGAGCAAGCTCATATCCGAAATTAGTTACCTTGATGGGTTCGAGCACTCTGAAAAGTTTCATAACTTTTAAACGAAATGAACAAGTCTTCACCATTCAGCTAGACTATGCCGGAAACCTCTTGCTTATTAGACTGTTTAAGTCACTTTGCATCCTTTTTGTGGTCTAATAGCTATTTTGTAGATTCAGAAGGCTGAATACATAAAAAAATACTTTCTGTTTTTATAATAAATCTTCAATTGAAACAGTTAATATAATTGCATAAACGGCATAATTTCGTTTTGTGTGGTGGTCATTTTGAAAAGGGCTAGCGTGGACTCCTTGGGTCCAGCTACCCTGAAATTCGTGTAATAATCGTCACTTAATGCTAATTTTCTGGGAATTTCTGTTGGTTTATATTGTTTGGCACTGCTATGTTGCATACTTTTATTGAAAACGCCCAGAACTTTATAAAACACATTTTCAGAGCTTTGGTCTAGTCTATTCGACTTAAGTCGCCTTTAAGCTATCGGGGGTGGGGGGGGGTGGTTTTGATCCCCGTCGGGACTGGCTAACACCCAAACTTGTCATTCTTGCATGTCATGCATCCTCGATGAGTGTCGTCTGTCGGGTTTCCCCGACGGAATAGAAAGCACTGCAACAAAAGCGCGTAGTTACATGCAAAACACTGGTCCTCTGTTTGAGAAAAGTTATCAGGAAAGCGTGTCACACAAAAAGTATGCAACTTGAATTTCACGTAAATCTATCATTAAAGTGTGTTTAGAATATCGGGAAAACGTATCACTCACTCACTTTCACGATTAATCATCGGGGACGTCAAATAATTCAAACCGGGGCGGGGGTAGGGAATTAGTTGCACAGCACGTATGTGTAAGACTTTGGCATGTTGGCACAAAAAAAGATATAGACTGGGTTCATACCAGCTCATTCATTTTCAATCACTTTTAATTTAAATTACCTTAAGCCTGTTTCAATATTATTTATACTAAAAACCTAAATGAAAACTAATTATCTTAGATAATATTTATACTAATGCTGATCTTTTATTTTAACAGACGTGTGACTCGTCAGATGCCTTCACAGTCGTAAGTTCTACTATTATAGTATTATAGTATTTTTACCATAAATTGGAAAGTCCAACTTAAGAGAGAGAAGATTTGGGGAGAGTGAGGGGGGAGGGAAGGAGAGAGAGAGAGAATGAGAGAGAGGGGGGAAGAGAAAGAGAGACAGAGAGACAGAGAGAGCGATACACAGAGAAAGAAAGTGTGAGTGAGTGTGAGCGTGTGGCGAGAGAGACATACAGACAGAATAAGCATTGAAAATTTTATTTTCCGAGCTAAACAGTAGATCAGTAGGATTTGCAATCCTTTAAGCTGAATTTCATAGCCGTTTATTTACTAAAATTGTTATGCTTAAAAGAGTGCAGTTATTTAGGATAAACCTCTTATTACAAGAGATTCATCGATGTAAAAATTTTTCGTTTTTTAAAATGAAAGATTAATCATCATCATTAAGGTTTGCTCGCACTGTTTAGGGTTGTAAACAAAAAATAATTGATTGGATCGAGGCTAACATGGCCATCATTGTTGGTGTGGCTTTCGCAGTTGTTGGAGTCGAGGTAAGTGGAGTAATTTAATAACAAATACAAAGCTGCTCTGTTCTGTTAGCTATGCTTGTTTAACAAAAAACAAACTAATCCTCCTGCTTAATCGTGTTTGTAGCCAAACACTCTTCGACGCATAGATGCTGTTTGCGTTATAAAATCAAATGCAAAATTTTCAGTAGCTCCCAATTTTATGCCTATTTCGTGACTAAAACTGTAAAGAAATCCCTAATGAAGGTAGACGTGCAATTCAGGCTTCATATGTCTAAAGATTGAAAGCTGAAGTGCAGTTGTGCAACAGATGATTACAGTGGCGTATATTGTTGCAATAAGAATGCATTGGACCTATTTCTGCCAAAATGTACAACTTATGCCTCAATGTCTTACAATAAGCCTTTTTACAGTTTCGCTGTGTGCAACCGCATTTGCTGTAGGTTAAAGGCTAGGTGTACAACGGCAAAGTGTCGTAACTACTACCGTCACGTGACGTATAAGATAAAGTAAAGCCGTTTGCTGCATCAGTTCAGTAACTTCAGTTCAGTAACGTGGACTTTACTTAATTATGCATTAATCTGCGCGTAGTATGATTTACTAGCAGAATTTTGCTTTGAAACAAGAAGAATGAACTAGGCAATATTCTAGCTAGTTGTTAAAACTGTTGCTATTACAACAGCATCGGCTGCCAGGCGTTGTCAGGTGTATTCACATGCGTTTCTGGTACACTTAACCTTTGACCTTTTCACGATCATCTTCAATTGCTGTAGCTGTGAAAAGGCTTATTGTTTCTTCAATCACAGGCACAGGCTATACCTCTGACAACGTCAGAGAGTCGCAACAAATTTTTGAAGACGATTAGCGTAAAATGATGAACAAAATAGTATTTCATAGAATATAGAAACGTATAGTATAAAAATGAGTTGAAAGGAATTATTTCTGTCATTGAAAAATTTGCGAAAAGTTTTTTTTATGATGTTACAAAACGCAATTAAAGCGTAGTAAAGCAACGCAAATATTTTACGTAAATTTTACAAAAGTATCAAAAAATTTTGCAAAAATTGCAAATATTTCGAAATAAAGCGTGCAATAATCGTTTTTGTAGCGCATCTACGTTTAGACTAAATAATGCCTAGTCACGTGCTTCTGCTACAAAAAATCGTTTGCGTTTGTTTTCAGATATTTGGAATAATATTTGCCATTTGCCTGTGTCGCGGGATCACTGGTGATGGCTACACTGTCTAGAAGAAATCTGTAGTTGTAGTCGCCATGGTGTGTCTACTAACCTCTAAATTGTGTGTTTGCATTAACATGTCACAGACTGTCGCTAAACAATTGTAGTTAGAAATGGACTATAGACAGAATTTCTTCCTAAAATACAATTGTGACATTCCGACACCTCGAAACAGAAATAATACTGTCAAATATCGTACAAAAACAAAATTTGAACTTAAGTATTATATCTGCAGGGTGTTCAGCTTTTCGACAAAGTTGTGGAAATGTGGATCGAAAAAAATCTAAAATCTTCGAATTTTTATAAATGCACTTTAGCTGTACTCATCTCTTCAACTATTTTTTATTGCTAAACAACAAATTATTTATTACTATCAGAAAATAATATATGGGAAAGTAATTTGTGCATGCATGAAACAATGTAAGGGCTATATTTTTGGCGGTCCCTATTAATGAGAAAAGTGTTGTTTCTGCAATGAGTAGACTTGTATATAGTATTCTTAGAGAAGACTTGTATGAGAAAAATACAGGTTAGTTCTGTGAAAAGGAGTTTTCAATACCCTTTTTTCACTATTTCAATGCCCTAACTCTAACCCAACCTAATCCTAACCCTAACCCTCATCCACTTCACGAACTAATTTTTTTGTGTGTGGGGAATTGTAAACTTTAGCTAAGTATTTATATAGCGATGCCTTTTTAACGCTGCATTTCGCATTGTAATGATAATAACGTTTTTCGATCAACGTAGTGACGAGTGAAACATGCCAAATTAATTGCATCCAGGAGGCGTGGTGTAAATAGGCCTTAAGAGAATCGTGCATTCATGCTATTGTGTATTTATACTTATATTTTTTCTTGTAATTTCAGATATTCGGTATTATCTTTGCAATCTGTCTTTCCATGGGGATAGACTAAACAGCTGCTGAAACTTTAGGCCTATAAACTTCTTTGCATTAGCTATTATTTCAAATTTAGGTCCATACAACAAAAGTAATTGTCGCGTTTATGATGTGACAAGTTGATGATTTTATGTGACGGCGTACGTAAATGAAGCACTTCGTGACCAAAATTACCTTGTTTATATGTGCATTAATTATGATGTATTATGATAAATTTGACAAATATCTGAGCTCACTATAATAATTATATTGCTATTGTCAACGTTTTTATAGAGAACTTAAGTGATTCACAAGGTAATTAGATGTAAGACAAAAATTATATTTTTACTTTATTTACTTCAAGTATCTTGCTTTATATTAATATCATAGTACCCTTATAAAATACGTATATATATATATATAATTATATATATATATATATATAAGTAGGCCTAAATAAGATAATTGTAGATGTAAGAAGGATGATTTCTGTGAGTTACACATGAATGAGAATCATTTTAATGAAAACCAATGATAAGGTGCGGTTTAATAGAATGTTATATGTACAGTATAAACAAGTTCTAGTTGACAGACACTGTCCTGCACATTTTACTGTTATTTTGCTGCAGGTGAATAGAAGTGATTGTGTTTTATCTAGTGGTCCAGTCTGGTGCCAATTTTAAACGCTGAAAGCCATAATAAAAACGCAATAAATCTAATCATTCGTTTTTGTAAACTAAGACTATCACACATATTTGCAATCTGGTTGTAAGTTGTAATTTTTCCCTGCTTGTTACACGACGGTTTGCAATTGTACAAACAAAACTGGATACTTGTTTAATATATTGACGATCTCTAATGGCGCATCACTAGCATTACATTGTAACAAAACAAGTTTTAAACTATAATAGTTAGTTACTACAAGAACATGAGTTATGTGTGTGTTGTCCTATTAAAGTAACTAGGTAAAAAAAAAGACTTTGCAAATCTGTGATGCGAACATGGCAAGCTGACATATTAAAATTTAATCCAGAAATTAATTATGAAATTCATACCTTTGTCAAGTTTTGCATTATTGTAATTATGTTGTTGGAGTACATCAAGAATTCTAATTTACGCGTATATAAGGCATATAAATTTTCTATAATGCTTACTACGTTTATTTAGGCATTAATGTCGACCTTTAATGTAGGAATACAAAATGAACTGCACGTCAGTATTGACGAGTTTTTATAATGTTAATATATATATTCAATTACAGGAGTACAAATGGGTTTTTGTTTTATTTTTCTTCTGGCGTATGTATTATTAATAAACAAATCGATGGTTTAACCAAAAAAGTGACTGTACGATAACGGTGGTTACATGAACAATTCTTTGTTACGCGTCAAATGTTAAACATATAAGCTAAGCACAACTTGTGTATTTTGAGCTTTACACATTGAGTTAGAGAAATAATTTTAATAAATTACTTTATAAATTTGAGGCAACATGCATAACCACTAATTCCAAATTGCTAACAAAAACTAATAATAAACCAGAATAATAAGCTCTTCAGTACTTTTAGCACTGTTTAACACACCAATGGTAGGCAAGGACTGTTTTGCGGTGAAAGCTGCAAAAGCAGATGAGGTGCTTAGAAAAACGTCGCTACTTGTAACCGTCCCGCTACCACGGTCAAGGGGCACAGTGCCCAAACAAACAACCAAATTTCTGTGTATTAGCCAATTTTGGCTATAAATTAAAACAAACTTCTGAATTTAACATAGTTGTATGTATGGTTTCCTTTAGTTTCTGCGCTATGACTTTCAAGTATATTTTAAAAGAATTTTCGCGGTCGATGTTCTACCTTGTCATTTTACAAAAAAAAAACAAGCGAGAAATTTGTTCGCAAGCTTTAATAACCAGACCTAAGTAAAATTTAATTTTAAACCAGACCTTCATACCGCCAAACAGTTAACAGAATTGCAAGAATTTTCACTTCCAAAAGATATGGCATGTAATTACAACAAAACATCTAACAGAATCAGTAAAATTAAGTTAAAGTGTAACTAAACCCTCACGATCATTAAGGGTTTATAACCTAAAATCCTACTCTTGTTACTAATATTCAATTTATTTTATTATGAACTTACTGCAAAACTTGTTTCTTCTGATTTTTTATCACTTCATTGTTCACCAGTGGTATTAAATTTGAAGAACCGCCATTTTTGTTGCGCGAGACGAATGACGTTATGAGCACGGTCACGAGGTCACCAAAGATCGGTAGACAATAATTATATATATATTATATATATATATGATTCGAGACTACAGCTCCAGGCGACAGCACCATTTTCGGTGATCTACATCCATAAAGGTCTCTATTCAGTCCTTTACCAGTAGGAGTTTATTTTTCGAATCGGTCCCACAGGGAGGAACGGGGGGCGAAAAACCTCCAAAAATGGCCAAACAGCCTGTAGAAAAACATTCTATCGGCGCCTGGTGGGACTCTCAGAAGGAGATACACTTGTCTTTAGAAAAAGGAGAAACAGGGCTATCCGATGTGAGACACTTTTGGAGGTGCAGTGACGAGTTCATTGGAGGTTTCATTTTGGGCGATTTTCACTAGGAAAACTGCTGACGCAAAACCATTGATCTGACGTCATTCGGTTGTACTCTGCCTGTACCTTGGCCTCAGTAAAAGCTGATGCTGGCTTTGCGTTATTTAAATGATTAGGTGTAGGATGTTCGGGGCCTTGGCTAGTTTAAGATAGTTTCATGTGCTAATTCTGTCAGAAGTTAGACCATAACATTTAAACAAATTTATAATTTTATAATGCATAATTTATATTCATTATTGTGTATATTCATCAATTAATTAAATATAATTTATTTATTATTTATTTATTTTACGTTTATTTCAGTACATAAAAAGTAATATGGAATAATAAACAAAACGTAGTTGAAAATCACAATTAAAAAATATTTCTGCAAAACACGTTAAATAAATATTTGCACAAAGAACAGAGAATTAGTAAACTAAATATGTAAAAAGGGTTAGTAAGTGTATATTCCCAACGGGCAAATATATTCGAAGTTAAAATGATGTCAGTATTATGAATAAAAGTGCGTATGATTTCATTGCTTGAATTTAAAACTCGGTGACGCAGGCTGAAAGTGTTTTTGCGTAAAATGACTTTAAAATGATTACAGCCATTTTCGGCACATATTCTCGATGCTATGGTGCACCTACGGTAAGCAAAAAACTTCGTCACTGCAAAATAGCAGGCCGTTTTTAATTTCTTAATAGTACCAGCATTAAAAGTAATCCATTATTACTATGGTTTTACTTATTACTTAGTATGATTACAAAACAAAAATTCCAATAACTGCAGTTTTTCTGACAATGCTATTCTGATGATTTCAAAATTATATTGCTGGATGATAGCACATTACTCGGCTTACACCAGTAGATAGTGAAGAAGCTTACAGCAACGACGAAACAGTCAGTTGACTTAAATATTCTCAGTGAAGCTTAAACAGCAGAAACTACGTTACAAGCACAAAATAACAGCAAAATATTTAATACGGTTCCTTATGTCCGATTTTTGCTCTCGTAGGAGTTAATTTTTTATGAAAATGAAGGATTGTGACCCTTAGTCCAAAAAATGGATGTCATTTTTTCGAGCCTATTAAGGGCCATTAAGGCCCCTTCAATTAGATCTCAGATCAGAGAAATGCAATTGACTATAAAGACATGCCTGAAAATCACAGGAAAGGGTATTTTGTGGTCCTAAATGGCCGATTTAATATTAGTTCCTTTGTAAGGACGAACCCAACTGCCATAGCAACCCCATTTTGCGAAATTCTTTCTGGACTGGAAATAGGGCACGTCCCAATTATTTGGTGTACAAATCTGAAACTTACTCGAACGGGGTATTTGATAATGCTAAACATAAGAACATATGAACTTAGTTTTTCTGTGTGGATATCGTAAATCTTAAATCAAGTACAAAATTATAAATACTGCAGGAAAGAGGTTTTTGCCATGCCGAATTCAACGTATTATTGGTATTCTTGAACAAACGAAACTAGTTGCCCAAACGGGCGAGTTTACGGTTTTCAAGGACCACAGAGCGATACCAACTTAGCGCGACCATTGCATCTCTCATTCTTCACAATGCGACCAAAATGAAAGATAGTATTTTAAAATACTGTACAGAAAATCCAATGGCTGTGCTTGACAAAATTAAACAAGATATCCTCAGATATCCTTCACTCTATATAAAGGTGAAGCTAGGTTTAAAGATTTCGTTTCATTTAGACTGAAGAAGTCCACTGCCATTAAGCCTATTTGAGATCACATTGAAAAAATGAAATTACGAGTTTTCAACATCAGTCGAAAAAAGATAGCATTTAAAATTCAAGAGAAAGTGGTGAAGCAAATTTCATTTCAAAATAGTAAGTTTATTCCATCACTTTGAGAAAATCCCTTCTGAACAGGTTTCTTTGTGGAAAAAATCTCATGTGAGGTCTTCTATATAAGGTTTTCTTGAATGAAAACTCCGCAGAAAGGGTTTTTTCAATGTACATTTTTTTCGATAAACCCTTAAAGGTTTTCATCGGGAACTCTAATATAACCCTTTTTAAACAATTTAAAAACCCATTCTATTAAACGGTGCACTCTCTGTTAAGAGAGAAATATTTGACTTAAAACAAATGGTAGGCAAAAACAAAGGTGTTCAGCAGCAAAGTACTTTTACAAAAAACAGATCTCTTTCAGGGTCACTATATACTTCAGTTACATCTAAGCATGAGCACTCTTCTGTTATTAGGTCGAGCTGTGAACTTTTTTTCAGGCTATGAAAAATTATAATACTGTCTAATATTTATACCTTTATACCTATTCAGAAACATTTTTTTCTGAGTGAATGTGCAAGCTGTTAAATTCACCCACAGCGCCCAGTAAATTCCAAACCCTGTTTTTAGATTAGATTTAGATTTATTTATTTTTTTTAGTAATATAAATTAAAAATGCTAGTTTGTAACTAATTACTTATCTTACTGACATAAAATTAGTGTAATACGGGAGCTAAATAACAAGCTTGATTAAAATTGCAAAATAATTTCGCTACAAATGGCTGCAGTAATCTAGCAATCTCTCTACAGTATAAGCAAGCGCTTCATCTAAATCTGTGGTTGGGCTATATAGGCATTTAAAACAAAATTAATTCTACCTTTGTTACAGTCGTTGAAATTTTGAAATGTTGCCGATTGTTTGAAACGTGAAAAACTAGGTCTCAGTCGTTCTATTTATTTGTGAATTTTCTATTATACAAACGCCTGTGCTTTCTTTTATTGTGTTGTGTGTGTGTGTGTGGTGTGTAGATTTATTCTGTTCGTTGCAGAAACGCACAGCAACAATTCAGATTTCGCTAATACAATTATTTTAGTAACTTAATCGCCGAGACTCAACGAGCTGCTAACTAACATAGTATTCAAGATGGCTATTCCTTTTGCAATGAAGTTACATTTATACATATTCAATTTTGTATTTTTGGTAATGTAGTTTTGCGATTTTTAAGCAACCGTCATTTATACTCGTCCATGTCTAATTAGATTGGAAATTTTAATTATTAATTAAAATTATATATAGCAAAGCTCTGCTTAACTGAGCCATATCCAGAGCCGCGAACCACCGTAGCAGGGTATTGTGCTCCAGCTAACAGCCAAATTTCTGCGTTTAGACAGTTTCCAGTAACCAGCCGAGATACTCGGCTATAATTAGTGTAGTTTTATTTAGGCCTGTGTGATATGATCCTTAATATGTGTCCCCTCTTGTTTTGTATCTAGATTAGGGCAAGATACTGGTATTGGAGTGGGTTTCCCAGGGCAAGATTAACACATAGGCATGTATCTAAATTAGGGCAAGATACTGGTATTTGAGTGGGTTTCCCAGGGCAAGATTAACACATAGGCAGACTAGGCACGTGCTTAGGGCACAAAGGCTCAGCGGGCACCAAGCTGGCAAAAAATGACTGAAAACAGATTAAATTTTAATGAGGTATGTTAAAGATCATGAAAGTCTTTTTTGAAACTGATTTATTCAATTAAAATTTTTTTTTGAAGTCAATAATAAAGAATTTAAGTGGCATAAATTGTGTATAGATAATAGAGCGATGAAGTTTGTTTTACATATAATGTTTCGTGTCACGTGGTGCCATGGGGCAAAGGAGAGAACCGGGGCAATAGATGTGGGTGTGCTTAGGGCACCAACACACTTTAATCCGGCCCTGGGGTTTTCACGTGTTTTATAAAGTCTTCTGCAAGCCCGCCGCGAGCCTGACTGCTGTACAGGCAAGAGGAGATCTTAAAAATGTTTGGATTGCATTGTAATAGCCAGACTTTGTATATGCAGACTTACAGATTTATGTCATACCTACGAAAATTCTGTTGCATTCAGTTTTAGCGAAAGAACTTGGTGCAGCTTAGCCGGCTTCAAGGTCGAAATATTCACTCAGCACCACAATTTCATGAGACTGAAAATCTTAAGTCTATATGCAAAATGCTGTAACTTACAAAGGTCTTGACGAGTTTGTTAAAGTTGGACATTAACATGCACCTATATGTATTCTAATGCCTGTGTAGGTTCTTGGCGCCGCCATGCTAGGAGTTGGAATATGGTTCACTGTTTCTGACGATAAATGGTACTTGGTCGAAATCCTTGGGGATTTTAAAAGTACAAAGTCAACTGTAAGGTATACAAGTTGCTTATGTTTTATGCTAAGGATAATTTAGCGTAGTGAAACGAGGCTTCAGACATTTCAGTTTTACACGCTCTCATTTGTTTAAAACTGGCAATTTAGTCGCAAATAAAACTAGCAATAAGAATTTAGCATCAGTGCTGGGACCCTTAATTTGTTTGCCTTCACCGTCACTATTGCCTCATTGTATTCATTTAGTACTACTGCTGGCGTTGCCGTTCCTGTTTCACTGGCAATACTGTTCAGGCATAAAAGTAAAACAATACATATTAGCAGATTTTAGGTATTATTAGCCAATTTTCTAGATTATACTACTTTTAGAACGGAAAGAATTTATGAATTCGATTGCACGTTGAGCTTGTTAAGCAGAAAATCAATAGCATTTAATTTGTCCTGCAGTATTTTTACGTAAGTTGTAAGAGCCAACGGCTTAGTAAAGAAATCACTGTTCTTGGAATGTGTATTTCTTCAAGCTCAACCTTTTGTTGAGCAATAATATAATCAACATGTACATATAAAATGTTAGGTAACATGGTCCGACATAAAGACTGCACAACACCAGTGGCCGTTTTCACAAACCCGTCACTACGTTAACGACGATGTTATGAAAGGAACATTAGCTTTTTGCTTTTGCGTATATCAAAAAAGGTCATTAACAATTTTAACATTGTTTTGATAAACTAATGGACCACGTTGATATTTTCAGGAAAGCTGCTTTTCTGGTCATCCTAATTGGTTCTTTGATAGTGCTGGTTGGTATAGTAGGAATTATTGGTACCGTTAAAGATAGCACTTGTTCGCCATGTTTGGTAATATGATTATACTTTTACAATGACTTCATTCTTTATTATGCGCAGATTCGGAGGGCGTTTACAATTCCCCGCACAATTTGAATGCACTCTAATCCCAATCCTAATCCTAATCTTAACCTCAACCTAACCCTATCCCTAACCCTAATACTAACCCCAACCCTATCTCTCACCCAAACAATAACCCTCTTCACGAGCTAATTTCCTGTGTGTGGGGAATTGTAAACATTAGCCGGAGATTTTATTTTTAAATAAGAAAAGGATCATACACATTGTTCACATCAAACGCCTACGTTTTGCTTTATCTCAGACTATTTTGTTAATGCAGGAGATTGGTAAAAAGGCAATAACCTAGATAAAAAACCATTTGCCTAGATAAAAAAAGCTAAGGTAAACAAAGCAGTAATTAAGTAAGCAGAAAAAAGAAAACAGTACAAGTAAGTAAAATTGCAAAAGTAAGAACCACAATAAGAACACTGCAAACACCTCAATTTAGTTAAATGTTTACTCAGTTTGAAAAGACAATACACAAGTTAGTCGTAAAAGCACTTCTTTTAAAAAGCTATAACAGAAAAAAATTTGTGGGAGTCAACAAAACAAAAATTTATGCAACTGTTTCGTTTTTTGTACATTCATTTACTTCAACCGGTTGGCACTAATTAATACAACCGTTCCTAACATGTTACATAATTATGTCCTTTTAGCTGTTGTTTTGGATTTTCGCTTTTACTTTTAATTTGTTAACCTTTACTTTTTTTCTTACTTCTTTTGGTACCTTTGACCTTTGCATGTTATTTTTTCACTTTTGACTGTTTTATAGTTTGCTTTTTTGCACTTTTTTGTCTTTCTTGCGTGCTCCGAATTTAAAGTGAATTATACGAAATAACTTTTTCTTCAACTTATTTCTCTATAATTATTTGCGAATACTGGCATGGGTAGACCTTTAGAATGTAAATTCCACATGTTGAATACTTAGAATACTTACAATGCGTACATAATTAATTAATTATTCGCTTTGTAAATATAAAATGTTTCAGACTCAAGCTTGTAACTGGTTGTCAGGAACAGAAGATGACTTGGGCGTGACGGTAAAAATGTCAAAATTGTTATACAGGTTATAATTAAATTGAAATGACATTATATTTTAAAATATGAGAAAGTTGTTATAGGGTTATTGATTTCTCTGTTTTTTCCTGAAGTATTTCCTGCTTCCTGTTTTGTACAAACTATCGCCCTAGGACATTGACTCAGTAATTCCTTGTGCCAAGCGATACTTAGGAATGTCACCTAGCCAAAACAGCTTCCTGATTCAGTGAAGCCTTTTGCTGTTATAAGAAAGTAAAGAAAAAGCTGGCACCAGAGGCAGTAACTTTCGGTAGTCACTCTGTAAACACTCTGTCTTTCCCACACTCTGTCTCTGGTCAAGCCGATTTTAAACTGCTTCAAAGTTTGGCTAATTGGAAAATGTTACCTCTTATCGTTCATATCTCTTAACAAGGTGTTATGGTTGGAACAGTCTAAACAGAAAAGCGATTTATTTTAAAATAAACAGACTTGAACTCTTAACCTGAAGTTCGGTGTATTTTTAGAACAATCGTGGAAGAGAATCGATACAAAAGACCGCAATAACAAAGTAACTAGAAAGTAACTACACAAACTTAGTTATTAGGTACTGCTGAATGTAGGTGCTAGCAGTAACTACGCCTAACGCATTTATTGCTGTCATTGGTGTGTTTTGCTATAATATTAATAATAATAATGAATAATAATAATAATAATAATAATAATAATAATAATAATAATAATAATAATAATAATAATAATAATAATAATAATAATAATAATAATAATAATAATAATAATAATAATAATAATAATAATAATAATAATAAAATATCCATGTGCTAAAATGTTTGTGGCGAAAAGGGCTATGCCGAAAAACTTGCGCTAAAAATGCATACCACCGTAGAATATAGGAGCATATCTCTTTGTTAAAGTCATTATAGACAGAGTGGCATAGAGCGTTTTGATTCTTTAAAATTTGTTCGTTTCGGTTTGTCTTATTTATTTACGAAACCTCGTGTTTTTTGCTTTCAGTATATAATATTTCTCAGTCTTATTCTTTTGACGGAAGTTTGTGCAGCCGGACTTGTCTTTGCATATAAAGAGTCGGTATGTAGGTACTGGTCATATTTATTTGTATTTTTATATGTATTTTTGAATTAATACCAAAAGGGTAAAATCAATAATGATTTTGATGATGTCGTTACGTTACCTTAATTTCCATTACCATTAACCTACATGCATGATTTGTTGAAAAAGAGATCTTCTTTTAGATGAGTAATCATGCGTCTATCCTTTTTTAGTACAAATAATCTAAAATATATTCTTTTCATGAATCTTTATAGGTTTTCATCATGTCTGTGCTAATTGAACTAATCAGTTTTGCAACGTTTGTGGGCAGAATTTTAACTGAGGCCTAGAACAAACTGTATCAGTGCCTATAAGAAAGATAATGTGGCGGAACCATTTACGTAATGGCGCGTTCAGACCAGAGAGTTCTTAAAGAGCAAGAACTCTCAGCAACTCCCTCTGAGTTTGCAATGGCTTCCAAGAAAACTTGCAAAGCCGTTCACATAGCGAATTTACTCTTAGAGAGAGCTTGCGCAAGAATTTGCAAGAAAACTTGCAAAGCCGGTCACACTTGCGAGTTTCTTTCAGAGAGAACTTGCCGTTATTTCCGCAATAACTTGCGAGAGAATTCTCTGGTCTGAACGCGAAACAGCTACGTATATATTGTGTGCGCAGGTCTATTGCAGAATAATTGTACAATTATTTGCTGGTGAAGGCTTTCAAATTTTAATCACGCCTATGACTTTCCAGATTACAGAAAAGTTGGATGAACGTATACCAAAGGCCATTAAAGTCATGTACAAACACGATAACAAAGTGACTAACGCTTGGGACAAGCTTCATGTAAAGCAGGTATAGTTTAAGCTTATATAGAGAAAGCTTGTTCCTCGATGTGCGTAAGCCGCATTTCATTTTGTTTCAATAATTACAATAATTCCAATTGTACAAAGTAAATATTCTCTCAATTTCTCGATAAACTGGAGATGCATACGGTAATTTTTTGAACGCGTAACGTGCAGTTTTGTGTAAAGTACTGTTAAAGTTCATGTACTAAGCGCATTGTGATTTTCCAGATATTCGTTAGTTACGTAATATATTTATTTATTTCACGTAAATAATACTTCTGAAATTTATCGGCGTGTGAGTAGAGGCCGTATTTATATATATATGTGTATCAATTTGTATATATTTACGAAATAAAGAATTGCCATCATCATTAACTAGGCGTATGCTTACACGCATCTGAAATATAGAGAAGCAAGCTGCGGTTAAGCCTGAGTGTGAAAAATGTGCGGACTGGTGCTGCAACTTCTTCATTATTTTATTTTATTTTATTTTATTTTATTTTATTTTATTTTATTTTATTTTATTTTATTTTATTTTATTTTATTTTATTTTATTTTATTTTATTTTATTTTATTTTATTTTATTTGATTTGATTTGATTTGATTTGATTTGATTTGATTTGATTTGATTTGATTTGATTTGATTTGATTTGATTTGATTTGATTTGATTTGATTTGATTTGATTTGATTTGATTTGATTTGATTTGATTTGATTTGATTTGATTTGATTTGATTTTATTTTATTTTATTTTATTTTATTTTATTTTATTTTATTTTATTTTATTTTATTTTATTTTATTTTGTTTCACTTTCATTAGAAATGTATATTAAAAATAAATTTATAAAACAATAAAAACATGAACGTGGGGAGAGACGTAAATAGACAAGCTACTTTAGGCGCACCTATCGTACAAAAGTCATTTATCAGAATTCAGAAACTTCTGTCTATTTTTGAAAAGTTTAGAATTGCCTGCAGTGACCAAAGTTGCATCATTTACTGAACTGGGTACGCAATTCAATACTTGAACAAAACACCCAATATCTTTTTTATTCGTTCTGCGAACGTACAACTTCAGACTATGGTTACTTTTTGTCTTATCAGCGAGCGCTCTTATAAAAGAATTTTCGGGATCAAATTTCTGTTGTGCTATTATAGTTAGTATAAATTGTCATTTTCTAATCCAGGAATGTTGCGGATTCTTGGGACCTGATGACTTTATTGAATTGCCAGAGTCTTGCTGTGTGCTACAAGAAGACGCTGAATGGGATGAGCCAGAAACATGGCGCGTATGTTGATATAGCTAAATAGAGTTTCTTACATATTAAAGGTTTTTATAGAGGATAAACCTAATTAAGCACAATGCTCGTTTGCAACAATTTTTAAAAATGCAACACACAACAATAATCACAGACTATAATACTTAAAATCGTTAGGTACAAAAAATTATTGTTTGGATGGGGTTAAAAAACTATCCAGTTCAATTCTGAGCGCCGTAAATAAATTTACGTTCAACACACATAGTTTAAATCGTTAAATTGGATAATATAACGACGTTTGCTTCAAAGCAAAGCGGTAGCATTTCATCCATTTTATAATCTAGCAATGTTGGCAGATTGCTGGGACCTGGTAGCGAGTAGCGTGCCCGCTTTCCACCTTGGAGATCGCAGGCTCAACTCCTAACCCAGTCATATCAAAGACTTGAAAAATTGTACCGCTGAGTAATCGAAGTAACGCGTGGATTATAATAATCGGGACTACCTTTGAAATAAGTTTTGAGCCTTGGTTTTGAGTTACTAATGGTGTTATCCCTGGACGAAGTCCTATACGAGATTACTATTCTTGTTGTTGTTGTTCTTATACCCGAGGACTTTATTGACTTGTCGTTTATTGAATTGCATTTTACTTCGACGTGTAAAGGATAAAATCATCTCGAACGTGTTTTTAACTTGATTTTAGACGATTTACACAATTACATACAGTAACGATGAGTACCGCCTTTCGATCTCGATCTTGCCTTCTATGCGTTACACGTATAATCTATTTGTAACATACAACTTGTAACATTTCACAATTGCTTCAAAAATTTATAATGATCGCGCGTTTTTCCAGGCCGCCGATCCTGAAGGTTGCAAAAATAGGACAGAAGGAACAATTCATGAAGAAGTAAGTCGGTAATTAATTTATTTAATCAATCTAGTTAAAACGGGCTGCAATGTTCAGAATTTTACTAAAGATGTAATAACAGTCTGCCACAGGAAACAAGTGGCCTTTCTTTCAAATTCTGTCTACTCGTCTTATTCTTGTCTTTACTATTTTTTCAGTCTTGTAGGGAGAAACTTACCAGTTTTCTAATGGAAAACGTTAAGAACGTAACCTGGCTGGTCTTAGCTAATATGGCGACAGAGGTAATCAATGAAACTGTCCTATTTAGTTTTGGTCTGCGGTGTTATGCTCGCACATTTTGAATAAACGGTATAATTTTCGTGTTATTATGAAGCAGGTATAGCCTGCACGATTAAGATATATAGTCAACATATATATGTATATATATATCGAAAAAACAAAATCAGCCTTCACTATTTTAAAACACTGAATCAAACTTGTTTATCGTTATTTTATCTTGCATATCCATGTGTCTTTTAACAGAAAATACTTCCGTATAACTATAGCGCAGTTTAAACTAAAATTTTTAACAGATTTAAACTACTGTAGGACGTCTACGAGTATTTTATGAATACCATACATAGAAAATATATATCTTTTATTTCGTACATGTACTACATTTTTACAAAGACAATATAATAAAAAAGACAATACAGTATAAAGTTAGACTAAACACACGCACAGATATAAAAAACAACAACAGACATACAATAAATTAAATACATAAAAAAGTGTAGAAGATACGAACAAGTGCGACAAGTATAGGTAAATACAGATAAAAATGAATACTAAAAACACAGTGTAATCGTGTTATTTTATACATTTTATGTAAGAAAGAGTTATGTTACAGCTACCTATGCTAACAAATTATATAGACCTTCCTTTTTGGGGAACGTAGGCACATATATTTTTGGGAACCGATAGCCCACATAATGTCCAGAACAAAATTTACAATGCATAACTGAATATCTAAATTACCGATTAACGAAATATATTTATAAAATTCTACATCTTGTTCGTCTGGGGAATGCTGTAAATCGTACTTTTTAGCCACGAGGTAACAGTTATCATATATTATCATATAACAGCTATGTTACGAAAGAAGCCACCCAGGTCGATTCGCGAATATAGACAGCAAAGCTGTCATGACTCATTCACACAAAACATTGGCGCTATGGTTATTACATTTACAAATGCAGCGAAAAATGTCAAAATAACAAAACAAGGTCAAAATTACAAAGCTTATAATTTCATAGATAATCATTACACAACGCACACGTACATTGTTTGTATTTTATCAATCAGTATATCTTATGTTTTAGATATATGGAATTATTCTGGCAATTGGTTCAAGCATAAAGGAAGAAATTGAAGAATTTGCAGAAAATATTGGCGACTTCGATATATTCTAGCGGATGTATCACTATTTTAAAATATAAAAGAAATGCACTAATAAAATTTAAGGATGTTTTCCGTACATGAGCTAACCAATTGTTTTGTTTATTAAGCTGGAATGTCAATGATAACCTATAATTGATAACCTTATAAGCACATTAATAGTATGCGCTTAAATTATATGAGGGCAGAAATACAAACAAAAAAACATTTATTAACGAACTGCAATGTAATTAGTGAAATTAGAAGAAATCCTAGGCGAACTTTTCTGCACTGTCTACTATTATGGAGAGTAAACACGCATTTGAAATTTGCTTCAAGGGTTAGCAAAACTTTTCAAAACTTAAAAGAGCACTTTTATTAATATTTGCTATTCGCTTAAAATATAAAATTATTATGTACAATCACTTTTTCTATTGCATAAGGTTAGCACAACTATTTCATTTTAAATACTACTGTGACCCGCTTATGATTAATTTTTAACGAAAAAGAATAATGGACTGTAGATTTTATTATTTTCTTGCTACCCTAGTTTTTGTATCATTCATTGTATTTATAGTCAATAAATTATTTATTGTATACATAATTTTAACGAGATTCCGTTTCACTGTTTATTTATCAAATTTTCATCAAGTAGAAACTCTATATTTCTATAAACTTTAGTAGGCTTATTACGCATCACAGATTAGACCTATCTGAGTCGTTTTTAATTTTTTCGTTTTACTTCGTAATTTTCATTAGATATATCGATTAAACCAGCACTAAAATTAATAGTCTTATCGTTCTTATCGAACTCAATAGTTAAGCCTTTGCTTAAAAGCCATTCTATCCAGTGACTTGAGTTGTGAAATAAGCAAGCTATTACTATACAGTTCTTTGAAAGTAAGAATGAACTGTTTTTCAGAAGTTCCACAATAGTACGTTTAAAAAATACTATTAAAAGGTGACGTTTCAAGAACACGCTAGTTCTCGTCATCATATCAGAGAAGCAAGCCATATAAAAGGCGTATGACGTAGGTAAAAATGCCACACATAAAAAGGCACAAGAAAAACTGGCACAGTAAAAAAAAAGAAAGGGAAAAAATGGCATACTTAGTAAAATATGAGTTTAATTAATACTTTACTAGAATCAGAAGCAAACAAATTTTAATATTTATTCCTAATTAATACTTATTATAATAAAACAAGGCACACTGGTTTCATTACAAACAATATAAATATCTCATCTCCGCGTATATAAAATTAATATAATGCAAGAGATTTAAAATGTACTAAAAGCTTCACAGTCATTAAAAAACAATAAAGCCTGATAAAAATGGCTAAAGAGTAAGTAACTGACAACAAGAAATGCCAGCATATGTGGAAGTCTTGAATGTAGGTAAAAATGGCACAGGAAAAAATGGCATAAATGGAAAAGATGGTACAGGCAAAAATGGAACACGAAAAAATGGCACAGGAAAAAATGGCACGGTAAAATTGGCACAGGAAAAAATGGTACACTTATTAAAATATGAGTTTAGGGTTAGGATTACTGTGAGGAATAATTATTTTAGTTATTTTTGTTTCTGCCAAGGAAGTTATACTTCAACACAGTTTGTTTGTTTGTTTGTTTGTTTGTCTGTTTGTTTGGTTATTTTTGTCTGTCATGGCAGTAAACCTATTACGCAACTACTACCTAACAGATTTCCATGAAACTTTGTAGAGAAGGCAGGTATTGAATGCCAAAATGGGAATCTTTTCGCCGATTCTTTTTTCGCAAAACTTGACCGAACACCGTTGGTGAGGCACTTCACGGAGGTCTCAAACGGGGTGTTTAGTACTTCTTTTGTTATTATCTCCACCAGGACACACAACTATGAGTAGTTACAGGTTCCATTTCGAGAAATTCTCGCTTGTAAAAATGTGTAACCCTGTTAATCTATTAATTTTGAATCTTTAAATCTGGTACATGTATTTCGACAGTTTTTTAACAGCAAAATTTTTATTTTGGTAGTATTTTATGTGTGTGTGACGTGGTAGCTATACTACATATGTAGCAGTTTTTATTGTATGTGTGTGTGTTGATATTATGGGTTGCACCTGGAATAAAGTACTTCTTATCGCTTATTGACTTATTTTATTTAACTTCATCCGAATCTGAGTCTATTAAGCCACTATGTATGACATGTTGCATCATAATTATTTTAATTATTTTCTTATTATTGAAATTATCAGTATCAAAGCAATACATATGCCATTTTTCCTTATTTTCCATTTGTGCGATTTTTGCTTGTACAATTTTTACCTATTTTTCCATTTGTGCCATTTTTTCCTGTTCCATTTTTTTTACCACGTCATGGTACCACGTTCCATGTCATTTTACCACGCACCTATCTGGGTAGAAACATTTGTCATTAATGGTTTCACACGAAAATATTTCGCACGTATAGGCCCTATAGGCCATTTGCCGTAGTAAGCCTATACACCCTTGCATATTTATCTTTTCTGATAGGTCTATAGAACGTAGTCGTTCGAAATAAAATCAGGTGAAACTGAATCGCAATTGCGACAGAAAAAACATTGTTGAAATCACTGTTTCGTAATGAACTTGTAATTATTGTCGGTATTATAATAGAACGTTGACAATCATTTTTACGTATTATTGTGTAACGACTGATAAACGAATGCGATAATTACAATGTAAAAAGCGAAAGCTACAACTACTTCCGTGAATAGTGATTAAGACCTTTATTGTGCATGTTCTGCTCGAAGTAACTACTTTCGTGAAGTTCTGCTTGACAGAATAGAATAACGCAGTGCATACATCTAAAAACAACTTCTTAATTTTAGCTGCATTGTGTTCTTATGAATACCTTTTTATTAATTTACCCCAAAGAATCACCACAATGACTATAGGATGTGGAGCCACAGTTGCCAAGCTGCTTTTGTACATATTCAATTTCGCTTTGTTTGTAAGTCATTATATTTAAAAAACTTTAAACTTTTTATAAATTTTAATTATAGAAAAGGCCTACTGTGTATCACATGTAGTGTATCAGGTCTTTTAGTCATGGTGGGGTGTTTGTAAGGAAGGCTGAGGCAAGAAGTAGTACTATGGGCATTTGCAAAAAAAGAGATACAAATTGCAGAAGAGGAAATAAGATGAGTGAAAATGTTTGCACCCAAAAATTGCTAACAATAATACATCACATTTCTTCCAACTACAATGTTTTAATAGAAAAACAAAATCAAAATTGCAAGCTCGAGAAAAGTTCTAAATTATCATAACCAATTTTGCAACTAAATATACTGTTTTCTTTGTTTTCTGAAATCCTGAATCTAGGTAAAAGTCACAGGAAAAAGCCACAGAAAAGTCATAGGAAAAAGGTACAGGAAAAATAACCCTAACCTCAAACCCTAACCCTAACCAAAATTAATTGCTACTTTTTTCCTGTAACCTTTTCCTAACCAAAATTGTGACTTTATTACTGGTCATCGAAATGCTGTATATAGCGTGGAATGTTTGTGTTTTAAGTCTGTAATCTTTTCGTTGTTTTTAATAAAACACGCATTAATATTTCACCGAATAAGTGAATAGATAAATAAATTTGCAGATCAACGGAATCATCATGATGGTTCTTGGGATATATAGTCTTACTGCAGAACAAAACTCCTACATTTTTACAGTGTTGGAAAATATAGAAGAATCTGAGGAAGTTATAAGGTTAGTTGGATAATGCATAATAGTGAAATATTGGTATTAAAAAATCGAAACAATAGGCTTATCATATATCATAGTCATACTTTCAGATGGTTTAGTGGCTGATGCATAAAGTTAGGTGAATAACATTAAAAATCAAATCATTCATCAAGCTATATGCAAGCTTTATTGAATCATAAGCACAAATCATGTTGCATTAATAGTTGTTTTAGCTGCAATTTTCTTGGTTCTGATAATGACAAGGTCATCACTGAGACAGATAAGAAGCCTCTAGAAAAAAAATGTGTGTGTGTGTGTGTGTGTGTGTGTGTGTGTGTGTGTGTGTGTGTGTGTGTGTGTGTGTGTGTGTGTGTGTGTGTGTGTGTGTGTGTGTGTATAAGTTTATTGATGAATACAGTACAATACAATGCGGTACATTACAATATAATATAACGCAATATACCCTATATATATATATATGTGTGTGTGTGTGTGCGTGTGTGTGTGTGCGTGCGTGCGCGTGTGCGTGCGCGTGTGTGTATGTACGTAATGTATATAGTCAACTCTAAGGTCAAACTAATATTATATTGTTGCTGGAGAAATGTTGATAGTCCTCAGAAGTATAGCAAAATTAATGACATTTAATAGCCAGTAACTAAGAATATGGTTCTAGAATCACACTGTTATTGTACTTGGTAAACTTGTCTTTAAACTACTTTTTTGTTTCAGCAAAGCTGCCATCTTGTTAGCAGTGACAGGTGGTTTCGTGTTTATCGTTGGCTTCTTGGGATGCTGTGGTGCTCTCAGGGAAAGCAAATCGATGCTTTATGCGGTATAATAAATAGGCCTAGTCGCTATACGTTAGGAGCAGAAGGCTATAATATTGCGCGTATTAGTATACCATATAGTGTAATTTCACTTCTGTCATTTTATGACGATGATGATGACGATGATAATGACGACGACGATGACGGTTAGATCTAATTGTTACGTTAACCCGATTAACTATATTGCCAGTTACTGGTATTACTCTGATATGGGGTCAGCCCTGAGTTTTTTGCTCATCGCTGCATTACTTGTCTGTGGCTCCTGAACGTGAATAGTTTGGTTGTAGTACCCGTATTTCAGCTGCATATTTTACTGAAAACATTAAGTTTAGCTTCAACAAGAACATTAATGGAAACTTTCTGTCACTAGAAAATTGGTTATAAGAGTATGTCTTGCAGCCATACTCGTAATCAAAGGACCAGGAGTCCAAGATCATGAATCTGCATCAGAATAGAGTGATATGACCCCAGTGACAATCAATGAGTTAATCTATGTTTACGCTAATTTACGCTAAGTTAATTTAAATTTCCAATGGTTTCTTTCATGCAGTTTTAGTATTTTTGATTGTGTATAACGATTTTTCAAATCTTCGTAAAAAATTACACTCAATCATAGTACCACCTCAGTCTAATAAACTAACCTTTTCTTTGCGCCTCGCCGACATCTCTTTTAATATTCTTTATTTATTTTTTTACTTTTTAGTATATGATGTTTCTGGCCATAATTCTTATCTTAGAATTTGGAGCAGCTGGTACAGCGATGGCGTACAGAAAAGATGTATGTATAATATATTAAATCTATTTATCGTTCTCACTGTCTCATATGCATACGGAATTATTATTATTTATTGTAAAAATAATATGCTGAAAAATATTATCAAATTGGAGAAACTCACTTCGCTTTGTTTTACTGGCGTATTTTTTTAATCATTTCATACATTTCAATGACAGTTTACTAGTTTTCTTTTTTGTTTTGTTTAGGAGACAAGTTGTTGTATATTTGGCCGTGGCCTGTGGTTTGGTCTTGTCAGAGACTGGTGCGGCCTAATTACTGGACTGGGTCAGTTTCCCTTCTAGATGTTCGTTGGACTCCGATTTGATCTGGTCTTGCCTAATTTGGCTGAGATCTGGTCTATCAGAAGTCTGGTCTGTCTGAGGTTTGATCTTACACAAGTCTGATCTGTCAGAGTTTTGAACTGAAAGAAGTCTGGTCTGGCTGGGTTTGATCTGAAAGAAGTCTGGTTTGGCTGGGTTTGATCTGACGGGCACAGCCTCACTTATGATCATGTTCACTATAGGTCATTAACGAAATAAAAGGTGCGTCATAGCGCTTATGTCAACCAGACTACACAATGACCATATCAAAGTCAAGTCAGCCCATATTCTAGCCATACCAGACTTCAAACAGACCAGACCTTGGCCAGAACCAGGCTAACATCTAGAACTGAAAGAAATTGATCCAGCTGACCCAGATTGTGATCTGACCTAAACACAGACCACGACTAACCCACATGAGACTGTTACCTAGTCATGCAAAATTTGTTACGTCATGATTGTTACGTATTGACACAGAGCAGCATTTTTGCTACATAATTATATATTGTAATATAATGACCCTATTGTTACATGATGAACCTTAACACGCGTGTCGCCAGGGAAGTCTTAGAAAAATACGTTTCGATGCGAACACCTGATTCATCTTCATAATAGAAATACTGCTTTACTTTTTATGGTGGAAATTAGGGTTTGACGGGCTTTCTTCCTTAGAAGTTTAGAACTTTTCTCAAAATTTCAGGTACACCAAAGTTTTTTATGAGGTGATGTTTCATTAACTGATTTGATGCAAAAACCTTGAAATTGCAGTTTAAAAAAACTTTTACTGAAATATAAAAATACAAATATCCAACCACCATAATTTTCAATAGAATTTGCTCTAATACTAAACTAAACTAAGAGACTAATAAGTAATAATAACAATAACAGTTGTCAAATTGGCCCATAGTAAATTTTGTGTGCTGTAGTCTATTTACATTATTTGAAAACTCGGAAGATTTTTTAAATCTAGATCGAAAAGAAATTGGACGAAGAGATACCTAAAGCTCTTAGGAGTGCGTACGTAACAAACAGCAGCAGCGCTTTCAGAAGTGGTTGGGACTTGTTACAACTGAACAGAGTATGTAAAAAGGCAAATAAGCACTTACAAGTTATTAGTTATTACAAACCTTCATATTATAACTCTTCTGCATAATGCATTAATATGTGTAAAATGAATTAATACAAACCATAGGGGCTTAAAATAAGCTGTTTTCGCCAAACGAGCCCCCGTCCATCTTTAATTAGAAATAAGTTTACAATACGTTAAATTTATTTAACAGGAAATTTCTGCCTGTTATGCGCATCCAAATGTGGGTGAGACGCCATCCTTTCTACTATATCCTTCTTTAGATCATGTATGTGTTACTGTGTGTTCAATATAAGTTAAAGGTCATAAATAAAAATAATATCTATATATATCTATCTATCAGTTGTATTGCATTGCACTGCCCGTATAGGCCTAATATATACCTATGCCATATCGTTGCAGTTGTATTGCATTGCCCTACAACAAAATACATGTAGGCCCTGCATGTAGGCCTAATATGACACATCGCTGCAGTTGTATTGCATTGCCCTGCATGTAAACCTAATATGCCATATCGTTGGAGTTGTATTGCATTGCACTGCATGTAGCCCTAATATGCCATATCCTTCCAGTTGTATTGCATTGCACTGCATACATGTAGTCCTATTTTTTTCTAGAAATGCTGTGGTTATTTAGGACCAGACGACTTTGAGATGCTTCCAGACACGTGTTGTGTTGGAGAAGATGAAGGCTCGCCTAAGGATGCTTCAGAGTTCAAGGTACACTCTATCCACTCAGTCACGAAATACTATCTGTAATGAGTTTTAACCTAAAATTTTTTTTATACAAATCGGAAAAATGTTTATTCTGAGTAACTCTTGGATTGCCACGATTTCACTTCATCTTACCCCTTTCTTCTTGTTTTTATTATGATCATTCTGAGCCTAAAAGACATTTTTAATAAACAAAATTTTACACGATCGTGTATTTGATACGATAGTGGGTCAGTTGGGTTGTTTATATTTAATTTGCGGTCTCGGAAAGAAAGTGGCAAAGTTTTGTAAAAAATATTATGAGAACCCCTTGCCAGAACACGTGACGTAAGTATTACGTCACTCAAGTATTTAAGAGTCATTCACGCACTCAGTCCGGTGGTGGCTGCAGAACTCATCATCCTTGTTGTCACGCTAGTATATATGCTACGCTTATTACATTTTATTAATAAACCGCATTGTTATTGGAACCCGAGCATCACTACAACAAAAATGTCGCAAAAATAGTAGCTCAAAATCTGAATGGATAATGGACATCTGTGCTCATCGCCAGCTATTAAATAAATCATGAAATCTCCAAGCTTGGTGCACTTGTAGCAAGTATATGCACGCAGAACGGTGTTGCGGGGCTGAACCGTAAATCAAAATGTAGTAATATTAACTGCGTAAAATTCACAAACTCTACCTTCTGGTTGGCTCAAATTTAAATAACTTATCTGTTTCACCTGTACAAAGCCTATAAATATAAGTGTCGCATTCTGTTTCCTTGAGTTCAGTGGTTGCGGTGTTAGTTTGAGCACCGAAATGGACATGCCTTTTCACCCTCCCAGGACTTGTCACACAACTGTTTCGGTGCAAATGTGAGGATTTGGTAACCTCTAGAGGGTAGTTTACTTTTTGTGTGTTTTTTTGTTTGTTTAGTCAGCTACTCAAGAGGCATCATAAAGTTTCGTTCACTATAAAAGTAACAGTTTGCCACATTCAAGTTTTACTCATTTATTCATCTACAATAGTCAGTGAAGCATTTTGTCGCTTTTTCAAAGCTGGTGAATGTGTCCCGGTTTATTAATCTCGTTTTAGGATGTGGTATTCGAACAGAGGCCTCTCGCCCACCGAAAGCTCTGGTTCGAATCGTCATGGGTTATTACAACTACCCTGGCGGCAAGAACCCAACTTCAGAACAATACGAATTGTTACTATAGTAATTTTCTTTGTTACATTTTTCTAAATTTAAGCGATAACAGTAAAACAAACCCAACATGCTGAGTGACTTGTCCTTCCTTTAGAGTAAAATTCTACAGAAGCGTGACAATCCTAGCAGATCGGAAATTTAATTATAATCTTGTCCGTTTAAATACGAAATTTATTAATTCTGGGCATTTTAATTGGCAACGTTAAATTTTCTATGCCTTGTGCTCTTTTTAGCCTAAAGACTTGGACGCTTGCCTGAACGTACAAGAAGGCTTTTACCATGCTTCTGTAAGTTAAATTCACTGTTAGTTTAATTAATTATACAAACGTTCTACTGTTTCAATTTTGTCAGTCTGAAATTAAATAGCAAGCCGAGACATTAAAATTAACAAACCTTTTGGCAAGTATTTTTGTGGAAACTCTGTTAATTCCCTCTGAGTAACTTTACTTATTTTGCAGGCTTGCAAGCAACACGTCGTCAAATTTGTAGTAGACAATATGATAATTATAGTTTCCATAGTCTTCGGGATAATATTGATTGAGGTAATTAAAGACCATAACGGAACTTGACTTTCATAAAGCTTTGTTTGTAACTTTGTGCCTCTGGCGTGCACTTGCACGACTTTTCTAATTCACTGATGAACAATATTATCAGTTTGTTGTTGTTAAATAGCAATGACCATGAAAATTGTAAAATGAATGCATACATCTACTGCGTTGGTAGTAAATGCTGTTACATGGAAGTTTCTGTTTTACTTTAGATACATTTGACTTTGAAAATCTAAATCATTATTAACTGAGTGCATGAGAACATGTTTATCTTCTTTTTCTTTTGTTGTCGTTATTCTTGTCATTGTTATTGTTGTCATCGTCGTCGTCATCATCACAATTGCTGGCGTGGTGGTTGTGGTAGTGATGCTGCTGCTGCTGTTGCTGTTATTGCTGCTGCTTTAGTGTTGTTGTCGCCATCGTCGTCGTTGTGATCGTCGTCAGCATTGCAGTTATTGTTGTTTTTGCTGCTGCTACTGCTGTTGTTGTTGTTGTCGTTAGTGTTGCTGCTGCTGCTGATGGTGGTGGTGATGATGTAGATGTTGTTGTTGATCTTGTTCTTATCGTTGTCGGTGGTGGTGATGTGTGATGGGCACTGTGTCGTGTGCTATGGTGAGGATAGGTTGTCATGTGGTGTAGTAACTGTCAGCATCTTATACTTAATATTTCTAATATAGGTACTTGGAATGGTTCTTGGTATTGCTTTAGTTAAAGATGTGGACTTACAAGACTTCCTAGAAGAAGAAACTATGTCTAGAAAGAGTGTATCACGCATATCACGCATATCACGCATTTAGCTTAGACTTCAGCAGTAAACAGCAGAAAAATGTATGTCATTGATTATGATTAGTAAACACGCATATCACCGCCTTGTTTAATATAAAAAATAATTGTTCAGTTTTGTACTACACATTAACTTTAATAAAATCTTAAATCAATCAACGATCAGGCTTTCGCATTCATTATTTAGAAATTGAAGTAATACAATTCTGTTTTCTATATGGTGGGCGACGGAGGGAGTTGGAAACTAACATGGCTGTATAGTTGTTTCAGACTCAGAATTACTTCCTATTACAATCGCGTGCAAAGGTATAAGACAATCAAGATTTGAACCGAATAATGAAGCAATTATTCATACTAGGTTTTGTTTGTAACTTACTTTGTGCCTCTGGCTGGGGTACACTTGCACGACTTTTCTCTTGCACGACAACAACTCACTGACGAACACTAATATTAGTTTGTTGTTGTTCAATACCAATGACCACCAACACTGTAAAGTGAATGCATACATCTATTAGTAGTAAAATGCTGTTACATGTCTCTGTTTTATTTTAGACAAATTTGACCTTGAAAATGTAAACAGTCATTAACTGAGTGCATGAGAACTTGTTCATCTTTTGTTGTCATTGTTGTTGTTGTTGTCATTATTCTTGTCATGTTCATGTTGTCATCGTCATCGTCATCATCACAATTGCTGACGTGATGGTTGTGGTGGTGATGGTAGTAGTGCTGCTGCTGCTGTTGGTGTTATTACTGCTGTTTTAGTGTTGTTGTTGTCGTGGTCGTCGTCGTCGTCGTCGTTGTTAGTGTTGCTGCTGCTGCTGTTGCTGCTGGCGCTGATGATGATGATGACGATGATGATGATGATGATGATGATGGCGTAGATGTAAATGTTGTAGTTGATCTTGTTCTTGTCATCGTCGGTGGCGACGATGTGTGATACAGTGTGGTGGGCCCTGTGTCGTGTGTTATGATGTGGATAGGTTGCCATGTGATATAGTCACTTTCAGCGTCTTACACCACTTAATATTTCTAATATAGGTACTTGGAATAGTTCTTGGACTTACTTTAATTATGGACTTACTTTCCTAGAAGAAAAAACTATGTCTAACAAGAGTGTATCACGCATATCACGCATTTAGCTTAGACTTCAGCAGTAAACAGCAGAAAAATGGATGTCATTTATTATGATTAGTAAACGCGCATATCACCACCTTGTTGCTGGTTTAATATAAAAATAATTCTTCAAATTTGTACTACACATTAACTTTAATAAAATCTTGAATGAATTAACGATCAGGATTTTGTATTCATTATTTAGAACTTGAAGTAATACAATTCTGTTTTCTATATGGTGTGTGACAGAGGGAGTTAGAAACTAACATGACTGGACAGTTGTTTCAGACTAGGAATTGCTTCCTATTACAATCGCGTGCAAAGGTATCAGATTATCTAGATTTTAACCAAACAGTGAAGCAATTATTCATGCTGCATAATTAACCAATAAAAGACACGTCTTATTTCTCATCAACCGTTATAAAAAAGCGGTGTCTCAAAACTCACTATATACATTAAGTCTACTTATCTTTTCAAATTTTCCGCCAATCTTGGCAAACTCTGGTAAACATAAAGATAAATCACTACTGTTCAACGAACGCAAAGCAGTATTCACAAATCTTGTGAGAAACTATTAGTAACAGCACCTCATTACAGGTAATACGACATTTGATGACGACATAAACACTTCTTGTATACGCAGTTTCTTCGTTACCATGCTAGTCTTTTATTACAAATTTATAGACGACGGTTTACTATGTAGTTAGCTCCTAAAAAGTAGAAAACAAGTAGCCTGTTTAGTAGACCAAGCAAAAAAAAACAAGAACACATAAGAAACCGCAAAAAGTGCCGAAAATGCAAGTGACAGGCTGCTAACGCCTGAAGAAGATTCTGAAAGAGCGGCAAGGTAGGTGTACGTACCAGAATCCAGTATGCAACACAAACCAAAACTTCTTTGGGCGGCAGGTGCAAGCAATAATTAGGGCTAGGTATTTACTTTAACACGCACAAAAAGCAACATGACTTTGCCGCGTTTACACTACCATGTCAAGCCCATTTCAAGATAAGAAACGATCAGAATTTTTTTTATTTAGGATAACTTGATTGAGCAAATCTCGTTTAAAACACGGTCCTGATTTTTAGTTTCAGAAATTTAAAGTTAAGAAACTTGATACATGAAAGAACACAAACATAAAAATTTGCAGATATAGACGAAATAAATACAAACATCGTGACTTAGTACATAAAGAAAATAAGCAGAAACACAAAAAAGAAAGCTAAGATTACAATCGCAAAAAACTTGAAATACGCAAATAAAGCAAAAAAAGCTTTGATATAAAAACAATGAAAACATAAGCAAAGCAGCAATTACAACAAATCAGCTATTTTAGGAGAGAGGCACATATTTTTACCAGCAGCTAGAAAGCATTACCAGCATCTTTTGTTTAGAGTCTATTGTTTGCTGATTACTTGCTCATGACTGACTGTGACAAAAAACGTCAACAAGTTAAACGTGCATGCAGATTGAAGAATACAACTTTCTTATCATGAGCGTTGATATTTATAATAACGACAACCATTAACATACAACATTAATTATTAATACTAACTCAAAACATTAATTGATATATTTACATTGTTTCTGTAATTTTTGTATATATATGTACGTAATATATGTTATATTATTCAAAATCTGCATTACTCGATATTTTGAAAATATTAAACTGAACTAATATTCATACAACTTGATTCTGGTTTGAACTATGCTTTATTCGCGTGGATAGCCGACTTTGGTTTTGATAAACAAAGAAACAGTTTGTTTCAGTAATTATCAGCAGATTATTAATGTTTTCCACGCACATTCAAATGATTTAACTATATATTTTTCTTGTCTTTATGATATTGCATTTTGGTCATCTGGGATGTCTGTTCAACAAATACAGTATGGACGCACACTTTACTGCATTATAACGGAGATATTGGCTAATTAATCCCGGTTGTTTGACACATAATTCTGATGTGCGGACGTAAGTCCGTGTTGGTAGACGTTATAAACTGGCAATTTCACGAGTGCCACGGAGTGACATTTGATTTAAAATAGATTTTATATTGGTTGTAACTTTTTTACAACATTGCATAACAGTACAAGATAACATGACTAAATCAAATACAACAGAAAGTAGAACTGTTCCTTGTGTTTTGCGTTTTTATGCAAGGCTGTTATCTAATACAGGTAATGCAATAAGTGTCTTACACTAATCTGTTAAAACTGGTGTTATAAAACTGAAAGCCACTGTCAACAGTGATAAAAATTTGTAAGGGAATGACATACGTCTACTTAGTTTGCAAATCACTAATGAACACTGTAAGTGAAACCGTTGTTGAGAGCATGTTTATTTTGGGTTTAATTTATGTATTTCTAGCTATGCTAAAGACTTTATTAGACACTTATTTAATTAATAAGCTACTTCAACACCACTTAACTGGTAAACTGATACTAACCAAGTTTCCATCCTGAGTATTAGCGGGTACCACCTTGTTTATTTTAAACTAGAGACATGCACACTATTATTATAAACTTTTGAAAACAATGTTAATTTATAAAAATTTCTGGTGAAATTGAATACCCATTTAACTATTAGTGCGTAGCTTTCTTAGTATTTATGCGTGTCTACGGTTACTGTTTACATGTATGTTTTTGTAACTAATGTTTCTCCTTAACCGGGACAGAATGTCCATAGACAGGACAACTGGTGTGTGGACATTCCCGGTCTTATACATCCCAGTTATAGACAAGAATTTTAGACAAATTCTTAATTCGCTACATTACTTTTTAAGCAAACAATCCTTATTTACTTCTAAGTTGGCTAGTCCTAATAACTACTTGTAAACACGATATAAACTATGTTGCTAATGGTACTATTTACGAGAGTACTCAAAAATTGTTATATCCTATTGTCGTGCAAAAAGAAGTAACCAAAGACAGTTGCCAAATTCGTCTGCAATGGTTAGGTGTTACTGTCAACTATATCCTGGTGCATTGTGGGGTTTATTTTCAGAGACCTCTAGTAGCAATAAAAGTTTTAATCAAATTCCAGGTTGTGGACAATTTTTCTGCAGACATTAGTATATTAGCTGATGGTTCTGTTAAGAGTTGCCTACTTGAAAAACTTATGAATATCAGCTATGCCCTAAATACGGGCTAATTGCCACAAACACAAAAATGTTAAAAGTTTAGTACTTTTCTCTCAGAAGATCAGTTTGTCAAGTTTATGGTGCAATAGACAGTTGCGGTCTTGGGAATTTTCAAGAAATTTCTGCTTTCAAGTTCACCTAATGTGAACATACTGTACTTGTAATTCCTCGAATGTATTCCGGCAACAAATAGCACAAACCAAGAGTGAAGACAGATGAAATGTGCAATTTCATGGCGTAAACTTGATAAAATTACTCTAGACACCATTTTGTAACATTTCGCGAGAATGTCCCAAGGGCACATTTGTACGCATACAAACCTATTCTGTTAATACATAATTTAATAATGATTGTATTTCATTATATAAGAAATTTCTAATTTTGCCTTCTCTTGTCCATTATAATTAATAAGCGAGTTTACACTTCATACTTTCATCGACATCAGCATATCTACAAATAGCTAAAGCATTTATTCAATACGTGCTAGATTTTATTATTAAACAAAAATTGCTTTATAAGCACCGTACTCATGGGTGCATTTACTTCAATAATAGACATTTCTGGTACATATTTGCCTGGCTAATGTGCTACTAGCTCCATATTTCATGTTGAAAGTTAATCACATGCCTTGATCTGCGAATGAATTGGTGAAAATTTGAATTAAGTAGGTAAGCAAGAATTCTGCATAGGAATCAGAAAAATGATCGCTTAGAATCACGATGCGATCACGATCAAATATCACATTTTGAAAAAAATCTTTGCAGTCCTTTGTACGATCATAGAATTTCATCTTGATGCTGAGAAAAAATTAATATCAGATTTTCACCAGAAATTTTTTTTAACTGTAAAGATGGAATAATAGTCCAATTGTTTAAAACATTTTGTACTTAAATGTATATGGAGCATCGCTCTGGCACGATTATTTTAGATCGTATGGTAATGGAATGACTCGATTGATTAATACTGATAATGATACTATCTGCTGTTTAATGTATTCACGTATTCAGATTACACCAAATTTGCGTAACTATTGGCAATCAACATTGTAGGCGTACCGATGATTTGCTGCATTTTAACTATTATTTTAATTTGTAAATATTTGTTTTAATACAATTTTTATAAATTTTTACATTTTATTATAAATACATTTTGTGAACATTGTGTTTGCATTAAAACTACTTACTTACTAACTTTACTTACTTACTTACCTACCTACCTACCTACCTACCTACCTACCTACCTCTACCTACCTACCTGCCTACCTACCTACCTACCTACCTACCTACCTACCTACCTACCTACCTACCTACCTACCTACCTACCTACCTACCTACTTACATTTTCCATAAAAGTCTTCAATTCCAAATACTAATTCGTTAATAAATTAATAGCACAAAATAAAGATAACGATCTAATACAAAAATTATCTTAAATACAAAATGAATGACGTTTTCAGTGACATCATAAATATTTGCTCATGAATCCCTACGTCTCTAATAGCTACAGTATCTTGTAGCTATTTTAATCTGCAAGTCCGTCTAAGAAGCGATTTTAGGAAAAGTCTCTGGCAAATAATACAAATTTCGTTAAATTTGCTAATAGTCCATCTCCAATATGTGTAAACCGGAAAATTAGTGCGTTTTGAAATTGTTTGCGAGGAAGGCCACAGCAGAGTCACACGGTCATTCTTTCATGGTTGGCGTTAATAAAACCGTGCCACACTGGATAATGCTAGTTAGCTGTGCCAGAATCGTGTTAATGATTAGCTAATAAAAGATAGCGGCTACTTTTTTACACAACTAAATGTAATAAGTTAATACTGATACTAGTTATTACAAAAGTTTTTACTCTTTTTGCTCCAGATATGCTATGATAACGGCAACTGGAAACGCAAAATTTGCCCTCCCAAAGTAATGGAACAGCGGGAACTGGTTCGCGAAAACATCACTACCCAAACAAGGCATTGAAGCTGAGTTTGCAAAAATTTATTTTGCACTTTTTTCCGACTCGCAGTAATAAGATTTATATATTTATTTCTAATGCATAAAGTTTTTCAATGCAAGCGAAAAAAGTGCACCACAAAAACATGTTTACAGGTGTTTACAAGAGCAATTAGTCTGCCAATGAAGCAGCGCATAAAATGGGATGTAAAATGTAACTATGAGACACCAGGTTGGCCTTCACGAAATTACAGGCTGTATATCGTATAATTATGTAATATAAGATTATACTCAATACAGGCCTACCGTTTATTTGGGGGCCTGCAATGAGGAATGGATACTTCTAATCAAAAACAACGAATTTGAATTCAGTTTGTATGCAGTTGTTAAACCTACAGAAGTGAAACCTTTCTCATGGATGAGATGATGCCGATGGTGGACAACACGGAATTATTTTGTCCCCATTGAAAACACCACATTCTCTGTGAGCACTCCCCGGTACTCTATTCCCGGAGTGAGTTTGGATTAACTCGAGAAGTTTACATGATTGCGTTTGTGAAGACAATATGAAGGAAAGAGCAAGGGAACTTGCTTGTGACTGTGTAGATGAGGGGTATTAATTTATAGGGTGTATTATTTAGTGAGTGTGTGTGAGAGAGAGAAAGAGAATGAGTGAGTGAATGAAAACGAAATTGGCGTATGAGTATGTGGGCGAAAGAGTGACCGAATATTTAGGCATGTGGATGAATTAAGGAGTGAGTGGAGTTGAACTGGCAGATGAATAAGTGAGGGGAGTCAGTAAGCAGCTAATTGGGTGAGTCAGTGTATGAGAGAGTCAGTAAATCACTGTAAGTGTGCGATGATATGTAGGGCCATGATATCCGGATGGCAAAAAATTGGTTATAACCAGATTTTTTATAATCGGACGGAAAACGAAAAAACATCTGGTTATAACTAGTTTTTATGTTAAAATGCACTTCAACTCTTTCAGTTATGGAGGATCGCGAACTCATGTTGTTGTACTTTAGACTCGGATATAATAACAAAGAGATAACAGAATGTTTAGCGCATGCACACGTGAGAACGTTAAAAAGGAAAACAAAAAACTTGTTTCGAAAGCGGGCGCAAAGTGAGGTTAGTGACGTTATGCTATGTATTCAGGAGCAAATTGATAAAACGCGAAGATAATAAAAACGAAGTCTTCACGAGTGTTTTTGTACATGGTGTTCGGTCAACGAAAAAAACGGCCAAACGGTTTTACGAAAAAGAAACGGGCAAAAAACCGCCCGTTTTGGCACCCTATACCCCCTTCTCCATAAAGTTTCATCTGTTAGGCTGTTTGCACAATAGGGTTACTGATATAACAGACAAAACAACCAAACAAACAAACTATGTTGAAGCATAACTTCCTTGGCAGAGGTAAAAATAACTAAAATAATTATCTCCCACAGTAACCAACCCTTAACTCATACTTTATTAAGTGTGCCGTTTTTACCTATGCCATTTTTTTCGGTACATTCAGTGAGGAAACAAAAGCTATCACCAAGTACACAAGTTCAAATTGAATAACGGCCAGTAAACCATATCGATTTTTTTCAGAGCCAGTAAAAAAAATATATGTTGTCGCGAAAGTTGCGTTATTGTACTTTTCCTATAATATTAATTATAGTTTGAACGTTTCTAATTTTGACAGCAGAAAATATAGAAAGGTGGGAGAGCTATTAGGAAGGACTGAAGAGCGGGTAACGACAACTAATGGATTAACGACGCTAAGGATTAATCTAGGAAAATAATGAAAAAGAGAAAATCTAAATCTTATTAAACTGTTTTTATATTTTAGAATAAACTTTGCACAACGCTTAGCAGAATGTAGTAGTTCACTGTGTGTATTTAACCTGCATAATTTGTCATCTTAATGTTTCAGCAAATTTAATCTCAGCAATGAATAAAAACAAAATTAAAATTGAAGTCAATTTAATTAAAAGCCTAAGAAAATCTTTATTGTCACAATAACGTCACTTAACTTTTATTATTCCACTTCACAATAATTAACATATACATGATTTCATCACAATTACTGCACAGGAAAAAACATTACATTTCACATAATAGATATCACAAAATACATTATAAGCAAAAAGCTACACGTGGACTATCAAACTGACACGTGTCAAAAAATCAGCGTATACAGAACCGCATAGCTTATACAAATTTTATTAAGAGGCCAGTTAACAGCAGATGCATATCAGGTCAGGTAATCAAGCCAGCGTAAAACTATATGTAAGACCACGTAGGTAACCTACAGATCGACATGTACAAATTATTTATGAGCAACAGGAAATATTAAGCAAACTAAATACATTTAAAGTAAAAGAAAAGATTTTAAAGGAACAAAACTGTAATGTTAATCAAAATAAAAAGGAAAAATAACTACAAAACCTCGAATTGAACTCACGACCTATGCGTCGCGACATATGTATACGCAAAAAATTCCAAATTCACTATTTTGCTTTACTTTGACTACCTGTTATAATTCGGTGTAATACTTAGGTATGATTCGATTAACGAATAATATCTATGCGCTAAAAAATTGAGCTATTTTTTCCATGCGGACTTTTTATAGGCAGCCTGTCAGAAGTGCGTTTGCTATATAGTATATAATCAAAAAAGGCTCTGTTGTTCTCTTGGGCTGATTGCGTCTACAAATAAGTGTTTAAATTTTGCCGTCCAATTGTAAAAAATCTGGTTATAACCATTTTTTACCATCCGATTGTAAAAAAATCTGGTTACAACCAATTTTTTGCTCTCCGATTATAAAAAATCTGGTTTAACCATTTTTTGCCCTCCGATTTTAAAAAACCTTGTTACAACCATTTTTGCTGTCCAATTTTAAAAAAATCTGGTTAGAACCATTTTTTTGCCATCCAATTGTAAAAAATGTTGTTATAACTAGATTATAAAATTGGTTACAACCAGATTTTTTTATAATCGGATATCATGGCCCTAATACGCTCTCGTAGAGTAAGTAAGAATGAGCAAGTATGTCAGTGAGACTGAGTAGGAGAGCAAGGGACGTAGACTGGTAAAGGTAGCAAGCAATATGCAGTTAGACAGATAAGTAAGAACTGTGTTTACTGCGTCATAGCTATCTCTTACGTCATAAACGCTTGCTCTCATGGCGACAGTTCAGCAGACAGTTTGAGGAAACCAAAGCTTGAGGAAATCAGTGAGAATGAGTGCGAGAATCAAAGAGTGAGCAGAGGAGGCGTAGTCTGGCGAGTTAGTGAGCAAATAGGTGTGTACTGCGTTGGAAGGAATGGAAATAGACAAGTAAGAACTGTGCTTAACTAAGCCACAACTATCACATTTTTGGAAATTCTTATATTGTACCAGGTTAACACTGAGCAGTATCATGTTATTATGTTATTTTTGTTTATTATTTCTAGTATACATTAGTGTATGAACAATTCATCTGCATTAGAGAGAGAGAGAGGGAGAGAGAAATGTTAAGAGAATGTCGCTTTAACCAAAGAAGGTTAGCGCTTCTATTCAATTTAATTTCTTTATTTAAAAGAAACGTCTGGGTAAATGTTATGCAAGTTTCTGAACATTCTCCTACTGTATATACTACCGCAGTAATTATAATATTATCATACTATTTCTGGCTTCTTTTTCTAGTATGAACAAGACAACTGCAAGAAGGCTGTCATGTCTTGTCTATTTTGTTGAATGCTTGTTTACGTAGCGTGCACTTACCATCTGTTGTTGCTGACTCTATGTTAGTGCCTATTATCAAACCTAAGTTTGAAAAGGTTGATTCTGTTAACAACTATTGCCCTATTGCAATTTTTAGTATATTTAGCAAAAGTCTTTGAAAATATTATTTTAGATAAATGTGAACACTTGCTATATACAGATGAAGTTCAAGAAATCTCTAGCTACTAAGCAAGTTATCTATCTGTACAAACATATGCAGATGCAAATACTCCAGTTTATGTTTGTATGCTCGATGCTAGTACGGCATTTGACAGTGTCAATCATGATATTGTTCAGAAAATTGCAAATGAGAGGCTTACCTTACTCTGTTTTTTCTATTCTTCGTATGTGGTACAAAAGCCAGTTCATTTGTGTGAAATGTAGTGTGGAATAGTACGTTTGCTGTTACGTTTTCTACGAAATTAGTACCGAAACCATCTGGCAGCTTGTGGTATTAAACTTTTCGAAGTTTTTACTGTAACAAACGGCGTTAGGCAGGGTGGCGTTTCGTCTCCTTACTTATTTAGTGTGTATGTAGATGACCTCAGATCTAAGCTAGCACACTTGGGTCTTAACTGTAAGATTCGTAATTTCAGTACAATACATTTATTTTATGACGATGACATAGTACGCCTTGCACCTTGTGGTGCTGCTTTGCAATGACTAATTGACTGTCGTGCGAATTTTGCTAATTCTCATGCGTTTACTCTGCATATAACAATACAGTTATATGGACGAACTGGTACAAACTGTGTTTTGCATTATAAAATCAACATCTTATAACATGTTAAAGGTGCCTTTAATTGTGTTTTATGCCTCTGTATATTGTATTTTTAGTGATCTGTCTTGTGTTTTTATGTTTTGTGTCTGGGTGTGTATGCATGTATATATGCAATTATTTTATTAGTTTTTATTGTAATTTTGTAGTATAGCTGAATGCTTTATAAAATAAATAAATAAGTATTTTCTTATAAATTTTGTGATTGTGACCTACAGACTCTTTTCTTATACGGTGAACAAGCCAATTTGTTCAATGCGTTTTTCTTTCATCCTATTTAACTATTTAAAAATAAAAAGTAAAACAAAATCTTTAAGGCTTTCGACCTCTTATGTTAGTTACTCAAATTAATTTATTTTAATTGTCCACAGATGCATTATAACTTTCCACTTCCGCAGTAACAAGGATAGATTTTATAGTACTTTAATCGTAAGTCGTAACAGTTTATGATGCAGAATTTATTAATTTAATTATAATTTCAAGCCAATTTATTATCTATAATATAATGACATAACCTCATTACACATACCAGTGGTGTTGTGACAGTGGTAATATATTTATTATATTTATAGGTACATTGTTTTTCTTGACATAAATTGTAAAAAAAGATATTACAGTGAGTGGGTGTTTGTGCGTGACACTGTAAAAAACAGCATACGATTTTTAATTTAATCATTTTTTGAAGTCATCCAACCAACCCGCTAGATTTAAAACCTAACTAATGACGCAGCATGTATTCCGAATAATGATAATGCTGATAAATAATATTGTATACATTGTACATCTTTTTATAAACACAGTAAATATACATATATGCACTTAAATATATATACAAGCCTACAAGGCCTCTGTTTGCAGATTATATGACTGAGGATTCTTTGAAGACATTAAAAATCTATATTGAACACAACAAAAGGCATTACAGAAGTATTAATAATGTTCTGCATATAGTGTTTGTAGTTAACAGGGATTACCTGATTTGTTGTTCTGAAGAGGACATTATCAACGGGACATTTTATTTTATAACTGCTGGATGATTGCCTGTAAAAAATTCAATCATTAGGCTGTCGAGGTGTGAAAGCGCACTTAGTTCAAAGTGATGTACCACATGCAGATTTTGTTAGCAAAATTAAAAAAACGAGATTGAGGCGACTTGCAATGCTGCACATTCGTCATCAAATACTATTTATATTAAAAATGGTATAAACAGCGCTTCTGCAAATGATACTTACAAAAAACAAATTAAAGTGAGGCATTTGAGTGAAATAGCTGATTCACCACTGCGAGCGTATAAGATAGACAGTGCACACGAACTTTTGGGAAACAGCCAGATCAAAAGTTTTAACAGCGCATCATGTATGACAAAAACAAAACGAATGTAAAAAATGGTACACACTACTAGAAAACACTGAAGCGAAGGAGATATGGTGGAAAACAAATTGGAAGGGCAGTTATATACGAATGACACAGATTGTAAAAAAGATTTTACAGTGAGTGCAAATGATCTTGCGAAACATTTTCAATGTAAATCTACGTTACACACTGAAAATGCGGTTTATCATAGTCGAATGTATATAGGCCTATACCACCTTTGGATAATGAATTTTCACATGATGAGATTTTTAATGCAACTAAGCATGTTGGTTGATACGCAGAAATAATAAAACGGCCAAATGTTTTACGTACCATGATAGCTATATTATTAATATTATTAAATACGATTTTCTTATATGCAACTTATCCTACGGTTTGGTGTAAATCCGCCATTAATGCAAAAGCGATGTAAATGATGCTAAGAATTATGTGGTATCTCGTTAATCAGATTATTGGTCAATTTGTACAATTCTATTATATATATATATCTCCATATAAACGTTCATATAAAAGATACATATATATCTTTTATGTGAACGTTTTAAACAATGGTTTAAGCATCCTTGTAAACAATCTGCTTTTCAACCAGGTCGTAGCCTTCCAGAACGTGTGTTAACGTTGAGAATCTAACTGCAGTGGCAAAAAGAACTAATGTTACTTTGTATGTTGCATTTCTCGATTTCAGTGCAGCATATGATCGCGTAGCGACGACGTTATTTACAAAACTAGTTAAATTGGTATAGATGCAACGTACTTGAGTGCCTAGTTAAATTGGTAAATGTGCAACGTACTTGAGTGGCTTGGTTGCTATGTATACAGAAAATGTCGACTTTTATGACAAAACAGCTTCAGATTCTTTTATTTCAAATGCTGGTTTTCTAAAAGCTGCCCGAACGTGCTATTACTATTTATAGCTTATATAAATGGCTTGGTAATATTATTTCATGATACATTTGATCCTTGATTGAAATGATACATATTTTAATTCATGCAACACTTGTATTCTTGTAACATCATGGGAGAAGTTTAAACAGAAATTAGCATTTGTTTAAAATTATTGTGAAGTAAGTTGCGTATTATTGCAATCGGTGAAAAGTCATGTCTTGTGCTTCAACCCTGTTTACGAATCTGTTTGTGATATATGTACGGGCACGAAATATGTGTATGTTCGAAATATATACAGGCATTATAAAGCACAAACACTCAGTTGTATATCTGGGTTCAAGAATATCTGATAATGTACCTCTAAATGATTACATAACTGAACAATTTAATCCAAGTGGTACCATAGTACAAAATATTATATAACTTCTTACGCAAGAACTCGTATACACTTTGTATTTAAGAAAAGTGTATTTTGCTTGTATTACGAGTACACTGATCTATAATTGTGAAACATGAACGAAAGAACAATGCAAATTATTGAAAAATGGTTTAAATGAATACATGAAGATGATAAAAGTATGGCTGTAGTCATGACATGAATTTGTGACATAACATTACGAAGCGAGATAACGATGACAGTTTGAATATATTAATATTAGACTGTATCCGTCAAAATAACTGTAAATTTATAAATAATTACAAGTTTTGGGTTGACAAGTATAAATATGGTGAAAATAGGAAAAGGATCTATAAGGTTGACCTAACAAACCGGACACTTGTAGCAGCAACACAAGAAAGGTCGAAGTACAGTATTATTTGTGCATAAACCCAGAATTAACTTCTGGGTTTTATTATGATAGAAATTGTTTATCACAACCTATAGAAATATTGTACGATTACGTTTAATTTCTCGAGACTTGGCTATTGAAAAGTGCCGACGGCAACGAAAACCTAGAGAGGAACGAATGTGAATTCTTGTCAATCAAAATAAATTTTTAGAGGATGAGAGGAATGTTTTATTCTGAGGTGCAAAAGACCTGAACTGGCACGAAAATTATGTAAAGTTGAAAATTGCAGACTCCCCGATCTAATGCACAGTTTTGATAGAATGAATATATACATTTGAGGAATGTTTACTAGGTACGCGAGTATACTTTTAAAATTCACTCCTTGTGCTTTTGTGAATGTGCTAAAATAGCTTCTATGGTCATCGGAATATTTAATCTGACAACAGTGACACGTACGATATTCGTCATAGCAATTAAAAATGTTCCGTAAATTTTTGTTAATTGTAACAATTGATCTGTTATTGAAGAACATGTAATTTATTATGGAGAATAACTCTACTACTGCTGCTGCTGCTACTACTACTACTACTACTACTACTACTACCTACTACTACTACTACTACTACTACTACTAGCCTCAACACGCTTGCGAGTTACTTGGCGGGCTAACTTGGCAAGAAAACTCGCTAATCTCAACGCGCCTTAACAGAACTCTTTTAAGTACAGTTGGTATCTTTTTGCAAAAGTTTAAACGACTTCCATTGTTTCAATCCCACAGAGCTCATTGTGTTTTGCCTAGGCAACGATGCAATAACAGCCGCTGTAAACGTGGCGCAGTTTTTGCAAAATGAATTAGAAATCTGCGGTTACGGTTTCTCGTTTATTATCATGGTGGATATGTTGAGAGCTTACACTTTAAGTGAAAAGTTTTTTATTATTCTGGTGAATGAAAATACTTATGGAAGATTGAACAACTTAATTCTGCTTTAGTGCAGTAGTCGGAAAAATTTAGCACATTACTCTTAGTGATTAAAAAGCTATCTTGATTGTCATAATGGGATCCGGAGCTTTGGGGATGTTTGGAAATGTTTCCAAGATACTTTTGTTTTTTTCCAACTTCATATTTTTCGTAAGTAAAACGATATGTTAATATTACTATAAGTTAATTAAGTTAGTATTACTTTACAAGTTACAAGCTATTTATAATTTAGTATTAGGTGAACCATGTTAATCACAGGTAACTTGTGTTGCAATAAATTTTGTATACATTTGCATGATACATATACAATGTGCATGATGTACATACGGTCTCTGAAAAATCTACATCGATTATCGAATATTAATTTGGAGTACAATGTGCAACCGGAATATAATAAAATTTTCATATACTCCGCTGGAACTAATTTATTTCCAAGCTTTTAAAAGGTTAATTAGGGGCCTACGACACTTTGCAGTAAACACACGTAGAATTTACAAGTTTGGTTAAAAATACGTAAATTATATAAGCCTAGGTAAGATGATGAAAAACAGGGTATGCTTATGGATACTAGTGGAAAACGGGAAACAACTAAAATAACCGAAAATTTGTTCGCTTATAATAATTCCTGAAAATAACCCACCGGCACGAGTTCAAATACACATCGTAAAATACTATCGTTATTAAAACGCCAGTGTGCTATCATATTCGTGGGGGCAACTTTGTCCCTTTCAAGGTGACTTTAGACAACCATAATTTTTTTGGTTAGTTGACATTGTTTAGTACAAATTTAGAAATATAATTTTCTAAATATTGTAGTGATTTTTTACCTTTTTAAATTTGCAGGTGTTAGGAATCACCTTGGTAGGAGTTGGGTTATGGGCTACTGTATCTAAGGATGCTAGATTTATTACCGACCTCCTTGGTAAATCAGACGTTGCCACGAATATCGTGGTGTAAGTGCGTTTCTGAAGTTCTAACACTACCAGCAAATTTATCACAACGAAGTTTTAAAATGTCAAAGTTCTGTTTTTTTATTATCTCTGAACCTATAGGCCATATAACCATTATTGATTTTATAGTATAGGCCTACATGTATTATTTTATACTTGCTCTCTCGTCTTTTAAGTAAATTTCATTATTTTAAATTTTTAATCAAACTGATTATCTGAAACATGATTTTTTATTAATGGTTTGTCACAATTGATCGCATAGGTGTACAGTGAGCAATAAATTCAATACTAAAAGGGAACCATGAAATAATCAATGAATAAGTTATATTAAAAAACGAATTTACAAACTATCAAATATGAACTTGGGAACTCCATGCGAAAAAGCAGAGTTTGACATAATGTTTGCAAAAACACTGGTCTCATCACAGATTTCTTTTACTACATTCGAACCAAAAATACATAGTTTGCATACACCCATGTGCTGTCTTAAAGCACTATAGCGTGTACCCTGTAACAAAAAATGCTTCCTATCCTCTATTACATTCATATCACATTCTATTCTTTATAGAACAACAGCAAATTTAGTGATAGCAATCGGCAGTCTTATACTGGTTGTTGGTTTCTTTGGATGCTGGGGAGCTGTTAGAGAAAGCAAGTGCATGTTAATAACAGTAAGTTTATAATTTAAGCAAATTTTGAAATACTATGTTTAAGCACAGTTTTGTAAATTGTAGTCCTCTGTTGGTGGAATAATGCTTAAACTAAGCTAAACATTTTCCACTGTATAAGATCTCTAATATAAGACTTCTCTACACATTAAAATGCATAAAACGTGTTTAAATTCATTTTGAAACAAAGCAAGAAAATTTTGCACGAGAATGAGTCAAATTATCGCTTTTTTTTTTAAAAATTTTAGTTTTTACAATTTTGCAGAGTGGTTTTATCATGTGTAAAAAATGAATTATATTATTTGAAGGTACACACAGACTTTCTAAAACAACGACTAGATAGCAAAAGTAATTGGAAAAAGCGTATTTCATCACAAAACATGTTTAACCATACCCATGAATTTCAGTTAGAGAACGAACACAAAACATAGTAGATTATCGCATCCCAAAAAGTCTATTAAGGTATAAAAGTTCTGCAACGTGAGACAAATTCTAGCTATTTTTCTTCCAAATATGCATAGTCAGTTAATTCATACTTGTTGCTCATCTTGTACACCCACTCGTACAACTCAGATACGATCTGTTCTTGCGTCCTGAGGTAGGAACGGTGTGATTTTATGCCTTTTCCTATTTCAACTTCAGTGATATGTGGAAAAAACATTAAATGTCAAAAATTTCCCGCAGTTTGTAAATTGAAATTGTTTAACAAACAAAACTGCTTTATAAACTTGTCTTTGTGGCACACGTATTTACTCACTTTCTTGTCTTATTTGCAGTACGCCATTTTCTTATGTATACTTCTGATAATGGAGTTTGCTGCTGCTGGTTTAGCGGCAGCTTACAAAGGCAAGGTAAGTTGTATAGAGAGTAACTAAAAAGTGCAGAAACCAAATTACTAAGTGGTAGTATAATTAATCTACTGTTGGAGTTCACTATATTTGAGTAATACAAGTAACTGTAGATTAACATCGATTATTAAACATTTAATTTTTTGCTAATACTGATGATATTTGCATTGTCGTCCACGAACACGGAGACATGGACGTAAATTTTCTTATAGTACTTCTTATAGATAAAGCGCTTTTAAAGGATGAATATTATACACAATTTGCAGTCTTATGATCTACTTGTAACCAAACAGATTTGCAGCTGCCAAAAGAGTTTCATATTTTAACGTCGTGTTATTTCATATTAGAATACACGTCAATAAGAAGCTTATTAACTACACTCGGTAGCATGGGCAATATTTATTATTTGTAACTGATGAAGATTCATTTCTGTCTTTGACCAAAGAAACAATGGCGCTATGAAGGCAATTAACTGACTACTTAAGTAAAAAAATTTACAGCAAACTGAGTAGATCTGCAAGTATGGTTTATTGTCTTAATTTATTTGTTTGTTTGTTTGTTTATCATTTGTTTATGTGGCATGAATAGATTGAAGAAACAATGGACAAGCATATTCCATCTGTTCTCACGACAACCTACAAAGCTAACGAAGATGTGAAAAAACTGTGGGATCGACTGCACGTTGAAAAAGTATTTGCAAGTTGTTTCCTTAGTTTTTTCCATATGTAGTTTTCTATAGCTCTACATCTCTATAGTCCCTTAGGCATCAGTAGTTTTACAGTGTGAGATTCAAACTGTCAAATGCATGACTTTTCTGAGTTTTTCTGTATGAAATTTTTCACAACTCTTCAATAAGCTAAATTCAGTTTTCAGTGTACTCAGAATATTTAATTTTATGTTTTAGGAATGCTGTGGTTTTACAGGTCCAGATGATTTTACTGAAATGCCGGAATCATGTTGCAAGCTAGAAGGAGACTATGATTTTATGGACCCTTCCACGTGGAAGGTAATGTACTCAATTTGTTCGGTATTATTTTCGTTTCAATCCCACGTGAAGTAATTATTGCCGTTGTCGCGGATATAGGCCTATTGCATTTTCATCAGTTTTGAAAGCAGAAGCCTGAAAGCTGATCTAGAGAAGGTACTTCTTAAATGTCAAAATACTAATTAATAAATAAATAAGTCTCATTCGCCATACATATATATATCCATCTCATAAGGGGATGATATATTAACATCGTAGCAAACCACCACTGCCTGCCGGTTTAGTGTCTCATCTTAGACTAAGAGGCATTTTCTTGATAATGAGCCAGATTCCGGTCCTGTCACAATCATCTACATTGTGTAGACCGTTTGTGAATGCTAGATTTTGCTTTGTAGTTTGAAAAATTGTATAATAAAGTCAACAATCAAGCAATGCAATTTTTACTCGCACTTTGTACTAATTGTTAGGATATTTAAAGAGTATGGACATTATAAATACCAATGTGTCACGAAATTCCCGCACTTCCTACCACTTACGCTCACTGTATTCACTCATTTTTCTGATACTGCTCTCGTCAATAAACTCGTTAACTACATATTTTTCTTTTACAGCCTGTAGATAAGGAAGGTTGCAAAGCTAAAACTGAAGGTACTTATCATACTAAGGTAAGGTGACACAACACCTTCATTTTAGTGGTGTTTTGTTTAGTTTCTTTTTCGTGCCCTTCTTGTATTTATTTGCATGTTTGTACTTATTTGCTTATCTTTTGTTTGTTTGTTTGCGTAGTCGTTTGTATGTTCATTCATTCGTTCGTTCATTCCTTCGTTTGTTTGTTTACTCGCTTATTCACTTCTTTCGTTGGATCTTTTGTTCGTATTGATGACTGTGTGTCTCTTAAGCTTAATTTTAATTACTATTCACGTTAAAGTTTCTGTTCATTTCATTAAATCGTTTTTGTACACTCAGTTTATAAGCAAACTCTTGATCACATTCCCAAGGAAATATGGTTTTTGAAAGCGGTATTAAGTCGATCTTAACCGCATGTATGTACATAGTTTCTTTGCTTTCTCTAAAAAGTTGGGTATTGCTGACAGTTGTTCCCATTTCAGTCGTGCAAGGAAGATCTGCTTAAAATTGTGAAAAACAACTTAACATTGATTGCTGGTGTAACTGGAGGCGTTATAGTAACAGAGGTAACGTAGCCTATGTATAACATCGAGCTGATTTGTTCTCCTAATTACTTGAAAAAAATGACGAAAAAACGCGAGTCGACTAATTATAAATGTTATTATGATTAAATATTATTTAAGTTTACTCAATCTTACTTTTTAGAATCAGATCCATTGTTTAAGTTATGGCCAGCTAATTTGATTAATTGATTAATTGCCTTTTCTATGTAACGTGTAAGTGGCACTGAAGTTATAGTTACTTTTTGTAGGTTCTGGGGATTCTTTAAGTTTACTCAATCTGACTTTTTAGAATCAGATCCATTGTTTAAGTTATGGCCAGCTAATTTGATTAATTGATTAATTGCCTTTTCTTTGTAACATGTAAGTGGCACTGAAATTATAGTTACTTTTTGTAGGTTGTGGGGATTCTTTTAGGAATCTGTTTATATAAAAGCATCCAGGCTGAAGAAGAAGAAGAAGCAGAAGCTGAAGAAATGTCCCAGGCTGAATAAACTACGTTAAAGCTCTACATGTTGATCACTAAATAGCATATAGTTTTGGATTCTTTTTTATTTTCATGTCTATCATGGGCATTGCTAGACTTTGAATACTCGTGAATGTCTTTAAAAATATGCCTACATTCTGAAAAGTGCGTACGCCAAGTACCATTTTTTTGTAATGCTTATATATCATAAACTGTACATTAACCTGGGCAAAATTTCGATGTTTCCATGATAAGAGCCTTGTTGCTAAACCAGTACTGCTTTTTACTTAAGTCTAAATGTTTTCGTTATGTTGCCAAGTAGAAAGATTGTCTTAGTCACTTACAAATGGAATTACAATGTTGAATGATAAATAAGATGTTAGGCTTGCTAGTATAAGTAGCTTCCAATTTCTTACGCAGTCTTAATGTTTAATATCTGTAAAAAAGATAGAGAAAAAAATGAAATGAGAAAAAAATCACTATATCCACGACATTAGATTTGCCATGGGTATGTGATTTTAAAAAAATTTAAAAGCATTTTTCTTTTTGTCGTCAAACCACATTGATTTTCCAACTATTTATTATACTGCTTATAATTCTTATGGAATCTTAAATGTTTTAATCATTTCATTTAGAATTACAAAACTATGTTACTGCGACTGCTTCCATATACATATATCATTTCTAACACAAATTTAGTTCTTAATAACAAGAATAGATACAATTAATGTAACGTCCCACGGAAAAAAATCAACGTTCTGTTTTTTAATGCGGAATTTTTCATTAAATACTTGTTTCTTGTTTTTTATAATGTCAAAAACTTTAGGTAAAATAAAATGTCCTATGAGAAACTCGATTATTATGAAATAATTTTCTTTTTATTGTCGCAATAAACTTGCGTTGGTAAGCTGTATTACATTAATGCATGAAATGTCATAGCTTTTCTTTGGAACAGAGATAATGGTATGAAACTTAGACTCGACTTTTCTCAGCCGAACTGCAAACGCAAAACGTTGCAGCTATAACAACATTTATAAAACAGTTATAGCATCCCTGAACTTTCGTGATGGTTTTCGGTATTATTAGTGTAATAGCATAGGTTATAGGAAAGGCACGCGGTCCTTCAAAATTGTCAGTGTCGAATGCCATTCTCGGAAAGAACAGCCAATGATACTGCGTGCTGGTGGCTCAGCAGGAAGAGCCCACTTATTAGGTGGGCCAAAACGCGCGCTATCATTAAAAATCATTGAACTATTAACAAAAAGCGTCCGTATTTTATAAGCTCATGAATCTAGAAATTAGCAAACCCAGGAAAGTGAAGTGATGATTTCAATAATATTGTAATTTTTCATCTGTTACGTTAATATGGCACCACAACGATGTCATCAAGTCAGTGAAAACATCACTGCTTTGTTGCTGTTAAAAGTTGTTATCAGATTAGTTCTTTCAGTATCAGTATTTGCAAGAGCATTCAGTATCAATTACAGATTGATGGTGCCTGTCGGCACCAAAACCATTGATCCTAGAAAAAATTGTTAATGGCTGATAGGAAAGAGCACCACATAAACCGAAAAATGTCGTCATTTTCCAATTATGACGGCAGGATGCCATTATCAGTTAGCAAGTCATTAAGAGTATCACTGCTTCTTTACTTTTGACTTGAGTGCTTGGCGCTTAGGTGACTATAATAGCAACCTGCCCAAATAAGTGAACACACTCACAACTTCTAACGCTTCTGCAACTGAAATGGAAGGAACTTGCGGTTGCGTGGCCCAGCTGATAGCAAAACCTAATTGTGAGGCTTCTATCGAGAAAACGTTAACAGCATCTAAGCATAAGAGATATAATAAGTTTACTGGGAAACAATACAATACATTATAATGTATTGCATTAAGGCATATCTGTCAGTTACACAAAAGCTGCGTAGTGAGAAGGTAATCGGGAATGGGGCTAAGCATTGTAGTACTTTTGTTCTGTAAGACGTGGAGATGAGGCTAACTTTCTGGTTGATGGAAACAGAATCAAAGTCAAATCGATCTGCAGAAGACCAAGTTACTGCTTCATTATTGTTAGATATGGGATACTGGAGCTCCACAATATCAGTACTTACAAGGGTATTCAGTATCTGTTACATGCTGACTTTACATGTAGCATGTCATCAATGTCCATCTGTTGGGAATGCCCTGATCAATCATTTGGGTTCACTTTGCATCCATAGCACAATATTCCATGTAATGGTTTTTGCTGCATCACTAAAGATGGATGTTTTACACAGGAAGTGGTGTGCACCTTTTCTGATCGTTATTGTTACTTATAAATGGATTCAAATCTTCCTTTCCTCTGCCGTAAAGATAAACTGACGTTCTCTATCTTGCCTCAGCTATTTGTTACCGCATTAGTGTATCCAAAAATGCGTCCAATGACATTCATGTAGCTTAATGGAATGAACCGTTAGCTTCAAGGAACTTGGAAGTAGCTTTACTTACACGTGCATTTTATCTCAGCCACTGACCGCACTTACGTAACATTACTTGTGTATCGTAGGCGTTAATTAAAATTACTTGTTTTCGTACACAGACAGAGTCTAAGTAGAACCTATCTAGTTCAGACAGCATGCACACCATGACGACTAAGACACAACAAAACAACAGAGGAACAGAAGCGGATCCTCTTCCCTGTCACCCAAACTTCTCCAAATATTATGTCCCATTCCGCCTTTGCACAAGCCTGCTTTTCCAACCAGAATATAATTCTGTTTGTATCTTTGCTGTTTTATAAGTTATAACCCTACTGCAACGATAGATCATGCACCAACTCGTTCCACCTACCCGACTGTGATTAAGACAATGCGGAAGAAATTATGTGGATGGAAATTTATGTAACTAATACAGAATGCTTTTGTAGGTACTGACACTAAAAGATCTGTTGCTCCAAGTTTGTTCTTCTTCTGCTCTAAACCTATAGCCTTTATCCCTCATTACAGTAAACCACAGTTTTCAACTCTTGTGATGCTATTATTAAGTTCGTCTAAGAAAGGAAGAACAGATTTATTCCAGTATTCCATTTTTACAACAACAAAGCAATGACATTCTTAATTGTTTCCTGACGTCATAATGGGTGAAAAATGTTAACGTTTTTGAAATCTCTTGGGGTACTTTCTTGTCAACCACTCATATTTTTCATCTATAGTCTCGACCATATACCGGAAACCATAATACTGCCAATAAAAATTGTGTTAACTGGGTACTGAGATTCAAACACAGTTCAATCACTTGAACTATTTAACCAATAAAGCAGAACTGAATACTCATTATATGAGATAATTCTCATATAAATTCTCAGTAATATTATTACTAGTGATCAGGCAATCAGTCAGAGTCGCGCCATCTTAGTAATTTTGAGCATTTTCGTTTTCATGGTTCTCCAAGTAGTAACCTTAAAAAGCTGTTATTTTTGACAAAGAAAATTAATATTTCGCTAAAAATAAAGAAATTCTGGACAATAGTGGTTAATGGGCAAGAATATTAATTTTGATTGCAATTTTAACAAGAAATGCGCTACCTGGAGGTTCTTCGGTAACTGCATCTTTATGGCCAGCAACTTTCAGTTTCGCGACTTTTCACGGTGAATTCTCAGTGACGAGTGACAACAAAACAACGTGGCAAGCTAAAGTTGAAGCTGCGTAGCGCGTAGTTGTTGATTAGGAGAAAATAATAGAATTTCATAGGTTTTCTATTGTAATAATTATTTAAAAATGTAGTTCATTGGAAAGTTAATGTAGGTAATATTAAAACTGCTGCTGTAATCCTGCCAAAAAGAAGTGACTTATCGCCGTGTTTTATCTTTTTATAAGCGTAAAATGAAAAAGCGATGCTCACAAACTGCTGCATACAAAGTTGTTCAGAAACAGTTTTACGACTTAATTTCACATAGGCATGCCATCTTATTTTGCTTTTGCGGATTGGTCATCATTGCTGTTTCAGCTTTTAGTTTTGGCGAGGTAATTTTTTAGTTTGATTTTTCTGTTTTACTACTTCTGAATAGTTGTACTACTAGTACTACTACTAGATTTACTGCTGTACCGGTATTAATTTCAAATATACATACAGCTAACATTAGTATTACTAATGGTTGTATATCTACATTTTGTGTGACAGTTATGTGATAAGAAAATCTGGCATGATAAGTTAAGGTAAGAACAGTTATGCAAATCTCATCTTAACCATAATCACTTTTTACTTCAATTATTAGCCTATACAGGCAAATTTTTAAAAATCAGTAAAAGTATAAACTGGCGTAACATGGATAGCATCTTTACCACCACCTTCGTTTCAATACAAGAAAAGTGACTGACAATTATGTGTTGCATATGTGGACAAATAGATGTCGCCACAAGTACCAATGTACAAACACTAGTATTAACCCGATAAAAGTTTTTAATATGCCCATGCAATTCCCTGTCTCTTTGGGTAGGAGAAAATTAGAAGTGTTAGCTTTCAGTTTATTACTTGAACAGGGAAATTTTAAGGAATTTTGTACAAAATTGGGCATGCTCCTAATAGTACATGTAACTGCTTGTTAAGCCCTCTGTCTATACGTCATTTAATCATTTATTATTTGAATGTACGTTAGTAAACCAAGCCAAAAGAAGTGATTTTATTAGCACTCTGCCTACATTAGATTCGGACTATGTTTTCTCTAGCCGAGATAATGATGCTATAAATGCTTTTGCAAATTTTATCTCGGATGAATTCTTATCATCTTTCGCTTGTATATAAATAGTCTCATGGTGTTGAAATTTTACAACTCTTGTCGTGTTTTTTATATGCTGTTTTCTTTTTATTTATGATTATGTGTAATTGCATTGGAATTGGTAATTATGTTTATCGTAATTGTACACGCTGTTTTCCATTGTGTGTAATGCGTGTAGATTTTGTTATATATGCATATGCATTAAAATATGTTCGTTATCTTTTATTATGTTTGTATGTTGTGATGAATTATAATCTGTAACTATGTCTATTGTATATGATCGTTGTCTTTCATTGTGTCTCATGCGTTAGATTCTAAATCATATGTGAATATGTTTAATACGTTGTAAATGCTTTTAGAAATTTTAAACATCACTACAAATAGAGGGAATGTATTTTGTGCATATTTTTTTAAAAATAAAGATTCATAATAATAATAATAATAATAATAATGATAATAATAATAGATACATTTATACAGATTTATCAAGAAATATCATTTTTTCAGCATAGCGATGCCTAATAATTTAGAATAAGTAAGCATGCTCAAATAAATGTTTAACTTAGCAGTAAAAACATTACTAGCTGAGTTACCTGTTTATGCTTTGCTAGCTGTACAATCAAAACACAACAATGACATGGCACAATCAAATTTACTTTGGTAATGAATTCAAAATATTTGTAAAAACACATTGATTTTTAGACCAAAGTTTAGTTAAACGATAGCTAGCAAGTTATGGCTGAACAGATTACATGTAATATGGATTATATTACTTATAAGTGTAATTATTAGCTAAGCAAGGTCTAGTACTATTGCAAGCATCAAACATTTTTGGCCAATATGAATTTCTACAATTTTATTTTGCAGGAACCAAATTGAGCCGAAACCGAATTCTTAACTTATAGTAATAAATTTCAATACTTACAAGTGGCCTCAGCAGGTTTTCCAAAAGTTGTTTATTTTCCACTTGGAGTGGTAAAATTCTTGTATTATGTAACCCCTTTCATATGTTTATAAATTTTATTTTGATATTCCAGACAGTAAATAACCAGCACTTGAAGCAGTTTTCCTTATCAGATATCAATTACTTTAATATTGTAGCTTTATCAGTAATCATATAGCCAACATTTTACCTAACCTATCAGGGCCTCATATATTTTACACTAAACTTCAATCTGCTGTGTTAAAAAGCTGATAACTAAAAAATCTCACATGCTTGCGTTTGATATGCTTTGTTTGCATACTAATTTCACTGACCAATGTTGACAATTATTATAATCTACACAAAAATCACAATTTCTTTCTTCTGCTAAATTTACAAGAAAACCTTGCGTACAAAACTGTACATACATCGTAGAAATGAAGACAAGTGAATGACTTCAACGCCTCACTCCAAATGGTAAAATTTTACGAAGCTAGTTCATGCTGCCAACCTACCATGTGCAAACAGTTTTGTTGAAAAATTGTCGGTTGGTTTTGCCAGGCTTAGTTGTATTGCTTAATGGTGGCGTTCATCAGACAAAAACGACAAATTATAAAAATGAATTTTTAACCGTTCGCGGCCAAATTTATTTAAACAACCTGAATTGAGACCGAATTTTGCCAAATTTCGACCAGATTTTTTAGAAAAAAGTCACCAAAAAAACTTTACCGAATGTTTTTCTAACAAATCTACCAAAAAATCAAAATGAACTGAAAAGCTGTTTCAATTCGTTAACTGAAATCTGGTTGTTTCCGAATTTCAGTGCATCCCTAGTAGCTACTATCATAACTAGCGTACAACTCAACTTTAAAGCATACCAATTGATCTTATGGCATGTAAGTCATGTATTTCACTCATTCAAAATATACCCATTTGCTGGCTTCCTGTGCTCAGGTGTTGCAATTCCCATAAGTTGGTATCTTTGGGTTTTAAATATAGTAAAGAAGCTCTACCCATTCTAACAAAAAAATGTTGTACTTAAATAATGTGACATTGCAACATTTGCTACTTAGCATGTTCTAGTCACTACCCAACAATATGATAATATACATGGTGGGCATCTAAGATTAATGTACCGTGATTAATTAAGGGTGTTGGTGGCAGTCTAAAGGCCAGGTAAATGTCAACATTTTAGCAAGTTACTGTCTTTTTAATTTTCAAATAACATTACAACTAGTATTTGGCTTTTACATCTGAAGGTAGTCTAGAAAACAAAATAAGAAATGTACTGTACTGTACCTAACAAGGAAAATCTTTAATATACACTTTAACTCTCTTAATAATATAAGTGCAACATGTAGCTCATATTTGCTGTTGACCTAACAAACAGGTACAATGCTGCAATTTAGTTTTTTTTTCTGCACGAATGCTTATAGTCTCAACAGGTTATATCCTGCAATAGGAAAATAGGATAAAAATAGTTACACTTTTTGTCATCTATCTATCAGTAAAAACCAAAAGTACAATATCTTCTTGATCAGAAATAGTATAGTTGTACTCTTTAGGACACGTAAAGTGTTTTTGAATTCAAAATGTGCGACAGCATAAGTTTTTAACAAATGATAATATAGTGGCGTTAACTTTTTGCTTTTCAGGCGGCATTAGAATGGAGTAAGGACCAATACGATGCTGTTTTCCATTACTTTAGTGACAACATTTTAGGGAGATCATTACAAAATAGGTAATGTTTTATTATTATCAGTAAATTTGCCATCTACACTTATGTAAATTTGAATATTGTTGTTTTTGTTCAAAGAAAAGAAAATGTTGTTTTTTAAACAGTCGTTCCTATTTATGTAGTAACGTAGTTATTAATTTATTGCAGAAAAGTTAGTTTGAATCGGTTTAACTTGATTTTCTTTTAACTTATATGGATCCTGAGATCCGGTAAAATCCTGTCCGTGTTAATAATCATGCAATCCATATTTTGTCGAGTGACAAGTTTAATTTTATATGATTCGAGTTAAGTGGCATTCATATTAGCATGTCTGAAAAATAAAGAATGAAACTGTAATAATATAATGTTGCACATTATTATTATGCATTTTATACACTTCTAGATTGTGCCAAATAGTTCCTATAGATGTTGTTTATACTTGGGTTAATGGGTCAGATACACGACTGCTAGTTGATTTAAAGTCAGCTAGAGAACGATTAGAAGTAACCAGCAACCAAACAGAAAAGAGCAACAAGTATGTAGTTGCTTTAATTATATCAGAAGTAATAATGCTATGTACGTATCTGGGTTTGTGGCGTGAATTTTGAATAATTGAAAATTGGTTTAATTGAATACAAATCAAAACTAGTTGACAATGTTTCTGACGTGGTCAGAAACTGAAGATTTTGCAAACAATAGCTATAAAATATGAGCCTTAAAAATGAAGAGATGATAGCCTTTGTTTGAAAGTTATTATTTTCACCTAGCTTGAATACATAAGAAGTATATTTCTCAATGAAACCTCAGCATTTTAACTGTTCAGCCTTTCATCCATGGGTCAAAGGTCAACCAATCTCGGCACGACCAATCAATCAAGGTCAACCAATCATTTAGTTTGTGTCATTGAAATCTTTCATTTGATATACTACAAGCTAGTTTCTGTTAACACCTAAAGACATTTGTCTTCTCGGCCCTTATTTTGCCCCTGCTGAAGTCAGAGGTCAGCCAGTCTTGGCATAACTTATGTCATTCAGTTTGTCTCTTTGAGACCTTTAATTTGATTTACAACAAGCTAGTTCCGGTCGACACTGGGCGGCATTTGTCTCCTCGACCCCTATTTTGCTCTTAATGGGGTCACAGGTTGACTATTTACACTGTAACCTATTCCATTCGATTCACCTCATCAAGACCTTTCATTTGATGTGCTACAAAGTACCATTGCTCAACACTCGATGCACTTCAATTCCCGACGACCATTTTTCCGTTTTTGCCCTCTAGCGGGGTCGCCGGTTAACTATTTCCATTGCAACCTATGCTATTCAATGTGCCTCATCGAGACATTTCATTTGATATGCTACAGGTACCATTGCTCAACACACTATGCACTTCTATTCCCGACCCCCATATTTCGTGACGTGCAAGGCCACGGCGCCACCTAACAATATACCAAATATTGTGGTCCTAGCTTGAATACTATGGGAGCAGATGGATCATAAAGAAACACAAGTGAAGACCCGCCTGCTCCATGCCTTTTGACCCGGCAACTCCGGTCACATGTATACGCAAATAACTTTGCCAAATGAGTGTACCCGGTGAGTTTTGTGTCCCTAGCCTTCAGCATGTAAAAGGTCACCAATTGGGGGACCCCAAATTTTGCATTTTGGCCCCTCCCTCGGGTGTTTAAAACTTGCCAGCTTTTTAAAACCCCAAGCGCACACCTGCCCCACAGTGCCCAAATACTTGTGAAAACAAATTTGAAAAAACCAAAAGCCCTAGGAGGAGATGCGACCTAAAGGAAAAAGTGGCCGACGCCTACTGCCCTTCCTCCCTTGACCAGTGGTCAGTGGTGACCAAACTGTTGTACATGCCCCGCCCAAGGCTACCAACCATGCGAGTTTGGTGACTCTAGCTTGCAAGGCTTACAAGTAATTAAGCGTTAAAGTGGCGGAGCATAATTAAATAATAACTCAATGAAAAACAGTAAACGTTTTCCTATGGCAAAACCTTAATTAGTTTGAAAAGAACAATGTGAAAACAATTTATAAACTGAAATGATTGCGCAAGTACTAACACTGTACATTGAGTAGAAGCTTCCTGTGAATTCATTTCTCATCAGTATTCATATTCATCAGAATCAGCAGTCATCAAATTCACCTTGAAATGAATATATATATTTTTTGATAACAAAGAAAAGTAGGAGGATAAAAAAGAAAAATTGGACTCATCATTGCACACTGTTTGTATTGTTTGAAAAACTGCAGGAGCTTTCTGCACTCTTGCTGGAATTAAATAACATATATAAATTTGGTTTTTTCTTTGCCATTATGCAAGACAATCAACAATTCTGAACTCAATTTTAGCTCTATTAATAATGATCCCATTATTGAATCCTTGATCTTGGTTTTTTAACTGTAGGATGTTACGATAAGTTTATCCTAAGATTAATACCATGTGTGATAGCGTTACGATAAAAAAATAAAATAATGTTGGGCAGGAAAAGAATTTGCGTGGTTGTGTAAATTATCTTAAGGTTTTCTTTGCCTTTGTATTGATGAATTTGAATTACCTTGTAATACACTATTAAGTATTAACAAATATTGAAAAAGATGTAATGTTTTGTATTCACATAAAAAGTAGAAATTAAAAATATTTTAAATTTGGTAATACACGTGTTGCTTGCTGACTACTTATCATGGCAAAAATACGTAATTTTGTTAAACTGTAACTGATGATACCATGAGATAAAATCCTAGTGTTGTTATAATTTTGGTATTAGTAATGTATGTATAAGCCTCAAAATTTTCTCTTGTTTCAATTTACTACATCTCGTTTTTACCTTTGGATAAATGAGAAGCTTTAAGTAAGCACTAGTATTTGAATATTGTCAACAGATTGTAACTCATCTCACATATACTTGTTCACTATTCAACGTAGCCAGCCTATAATGTGTTTTGATCATTTTATTAAGTGCTACTTACACGATGTCCATTTCCCTTTTTACAGAACAATCAAATGTGCTTTTGTCAATTGCTTTGAATCATACATGGTGATTTTGAAACCAAATTTAGAAGAGAAACAAGAGTTTACACCTCTTGATCTGCGAGATGAGGTGCCGTTGTTTCAAACAGCATGGAAGATAACATACTTTAGAACACCCTACGCTAACGTGTCCATAATTTCACTAGGATCTGCTGAGGCTGGTTAGTAACTTGTGGCACTGTATACAAAATCCTTGTGTACACTTAGAGTTATCAGAATTTGCATTGGTTTTTTTGGTACTTAAAAGTGCATCGTAATGTAATCAGCATGACAGTGTTCTTGTATTATAAATTTGTATTTTTCGACAAAAAATGTACTTTTTCTTTAACTTGGCTGAAGCCAGCTATCATTGTTTATCCAAAAACTCTATACAAAGTTATATTGCTTAGTATTACGCTTATCTGTCTAAAAGACCTATGTAAATGGAAAAGAAAATTCTTAGTAATTTTAAATGTTTGCACCATCTGCTAACATGTCACTTACATACTATCCCAGTGGGTGACAAAAACGTCACTGGCTCGCTAAAAAACGTATTATTAATTTTGTTGATAAGATAGAGTAATTTGTATTTTGCTTAGTTAGTGATGTATGTGCTTAGAATGCTCTGATTGTTTTTTCAAACTTTATGCAGTGTTATTTCAACTTGAGTAAATTTCTCACTCAATTGTTGACCATTGAAATGCATGCACTTAACGGTCAGCATAAGAGTTTAGCTAAATTTACAAATTTTATACATCAGTACTGTATAACTCTGTGCACTGAAAGCCAGCATGTAAGTGATACGAAATTTTAAGATAAATTTTTTTCACCTTTTTGAAAGGAATTATGTTTTCTTATGCTTTAACAATTCTACTCTAAATATCTAAATAAATAAGATAAAAAATATCTTTATCAGTTTAACATCTTGTTCCCTTAGTATATTAAATTTCTATACCTCAATAATAGGTTTCTGGAGATTCTACATGTCACTTATTTGATCTTTGCTGTGCCATACCACTTTGTAATGGATTATAATGCATTTTTATAGGTTAATCATAAAACTTATTCTGATCGATTGATTTTATGACGTCACAATTTCAATATGGCAATGACAACATCATAATCCAAAAAGTTTTATTTTGGATTTACTTACAGCAGGGTTTTTAATGGGTTATTACAATTTCAAAATGTTGGTGATTACATCTTATTTCAAAAGTGATTTGGACAAATTCTCAATAGTTTACCTGTACCTATTTTTACAGTGTCGAGTTCCATAATTATGTACATAACAAAAGTTTTTTACATTATTACCGTTATCTTTTTTTTTGTCTTGCTACTGGGTGAAATAAATTGTTTTGGCTAACACTAGTAGATATCATGTTTTGTCTTTAATTTTATTTAGCAAATAAGCCATATTTTTTATGTGTCTTCTTTGACAGTACATGCAGCAGCATTGGCTGGCAATCTTACAATCAGAGGGAAGGTGTATCAGATACGGAAATCTTATCTAACATCTGATGCCACTGCACCACATAGTTTTCCCCTAGACAACATTGTCTTGCTTACTGGCTTGAAAATTCCATATTCTGTTGACGAATTACGTAGTAAGTTGCCTAGGAAAATGCAGTCATACGTGACTAGGGTAAGTGTAGTGTTCCTTATTACAATATACTTTCATAAGTGCTTCTAAATCCTCTTTGGGTTTCTTATCTGTGGAATTTTCTACCAGAAAATTGCTTCCCTGAAAACTGCAATCTGACTCAATTCAAGAAGAATATCAGCAGATGTCTTTAATGGCTAGCAAATTAGCCATGTAAGTTCTATTTCTATTGATAATTTTTCATATCTTATTGTAGTGGCCCTTGACCTTGCTTGGCGCGAATTGTACAAAAAAATATTAATGATGTGTTCCTTCTACCAACTTATCTCAACTGTTTTAAATTGTTAGGAAAATTTTTATTTGTAGGTATTTGTAAAAATGCTGCTTTCAGATAACTTTGAGTAGAAGCCTTTATATTCTCTGGACTTTGTAAAATTGGATTTCATAAAAATTAGATGCTATAATTCATGTGTATTTTAAGTTTGCAATGATCTGAGATTTGTTAAACAGTTTCAGTTTTGTGTTGATTATTTGCGAAATCATAAAATTTAATGAACTTCTGTATTAATTCAGACTCAGAATTGAAGATGCTTTTCCCACAGACTTTTTCATTTCCTTTCTGTACTTTACGCAGTATTCAAACGTGTCACAATACGCCTTAGTGCATTATTTACTTTATTCATTTTTCGATGCAAAAAATATTGCTCTTAGGTGTTTGTGTTTTGTATTATTGAAGAGTTAATAAAGTAAATAATTCGTGTGTACTGTTAAACATTTTAGTATTCGGGTTCCTTGGATAGGCTGATTATTTGGCATTATCTGTATTACAGGTGTTTACCCAACATCAGAAGAACATGGCCATCCTCTGTACAACCAATAAGTTGAGCATGGATGTTCTGATGGGATATCAAGGCAATCTAACAGTAGATAAGACAGACGTTGGCTTGTGGAGAGCACATATTCTTTGGAAGCTCGTAGATGACCTTCACTTTGCTGAATACATGCCGTCCAGATTCCAAGATAATGAGGTAGTTTGTTTATAAGTTTTTGGCATGCTGATCAGGTTAGTGCCACTCCCAGTTAAATAAAACTCACAAATCATCATCTCCTGGAACTATAGCCATTTGGCAGGAATTCAAACGCAGTACAAGATGAAGAGCATATCTTATCTGTTCGCCCCAAAACAGCAATGTTGAGAGACTCCAATAGATTTTTGCACGTTAATGCTGTCTCGATGGCAGACATTTTCCAAAGAACAGATGTTAAATTCGGTGTGACTCTTAATGTCTGAAGGTGTATAGTTAAATCCGTTGAGGTATGCCCATGAATGCGACCTTAAGTATATTGCCCCATGTTTAAGATTGTATTAGCAAAGTACTTTTGTTTTCACTTAAATACAATATTACGCAAAAGGAGTATTATTAATACTATAAATCCTATTTGACATTGAAAAAATCGATATTTCGTTGCAAGTTTAAGTTGTGTTTGTGATATTTCAGCCTGTATGCTACTTACATATATATATATCTTACATTTTGTTTAAGTGTTCACTGGACTAAAAACGTTTTTATTACGATACGGTTTGACCTGCATTATGTAATTCTTTTTAATCAATAAACAATCAGTTAATGAATCCTCTTACAAAAACTTCATTTGTGCATATAATATATTCTGACATCTCGTATAAAGTAGCTATAATACTTTCCTCTCAACTTTTATGTAAACTAACTGTAATACATTATATTAAGCTTCTGGGCTTTGTCTTTAGGAGTTGAGATACTCTCTGCGTTCTTTGGAGAAACATGCACCATGGGTGCGTCATGTGTACATAGTTACGAATGGTCAAATTCCATACTGGCTGAATCTAGATAATTCACGTTTGACTTTAGTGACACATGAGGTATTGTCCTTCTTTGCTTCTTTATTTTTCTTTTGTTTTCGTTCATGGTCATAAAATTCTAAGTTTGAACGAACTAAAGCTTCAAACTTCTTTAATATCAGCGAAAGATTTTTTGTTCACCTTGTAGTTATTTTTGCATGTTCAAAACCATGTATAGTAAAAAATTTAACAAAAATTAACAACTTTTTTCAGAATCATGGTTATTATTATTATCATCATCATTGTCGTCGTCATCATAATCATCTTGATAATCATCATCACCATCATCGTCATTGTTAGCGCCATCATCATCATCATCACCATTACTAGTGTCATTGCAAAAGCTGTATATGTAATTTGAGGTTTTGAATAAAATCTATTTGAAAGTGTTTAGATCGTAACTGTAATTGTTAAAACTTTATTATTAATATTGAGTTTTGCCGCCTGTAAGCTTGAACATATTGTATGTCTTTACTGGTTTTAAAGAAGTTAGTAAGAATATATATGGAAATAGTCGTTTAAAGAAAATGCCTTGTACGTTCTTCTATTCTCGACATAAATGGCAAGTGGAAAATATGATGTATTTTCTTGTATGTTTTTCTAGGAAATTTTTCCAAACAAAAGTCATCTGCCAACATTTTCATCTACTGCCATAGAATCGCACATTCACCGCATTCCTGGCTTATCACAAAAATTTATCTATCTCAATGATGATGTAATGTTTGGAAAAGATGTCTGGCCGGAAGATTTCTACACACATTCCAGGGGTTATAAAGTAAGTTTGTTTGCAGCTGTTGTTGAACTTTCAGTTTAATTAGAGTGTTTGAATTTTCGTTTTATATCTACATATGAAAGTGACATTTTTAATTATCCACTTGTCTATTTTTGGAAATCTAGTGCAGCATAACTCTTTTGTAATTGCAGTAGTAACTATTTTTGGAAACGGTTTCCCTTACATCTACATGTAATTTTCCTACATGCGAAATTAGAGCTATTATAGTTCCAGAGTGACTTTCATTGACTGTACACTTGGTATCCGACTGGAAAAAGTTTTATTCAGATTTTGTCACGTGCACTTTTGGCCTCAAAAAAACATTCTTTGCTGACGATAAACTCGATTTTAGCTAATCTGACACTCAAAATTTTTTATGGAAATTTTTATGTAGATGTGCTTCTTGTTGTCGTCATCATTACAGTTTCTTGTTTTTCTTGTTTCTTACTAATACTCTTATTATTTTACCTTTTCTATATTAACATTTGTATAAAGTTTATTTTCCTAAAGTTTACAATTCCCCACACACAAGAAATTAGTTTGTGAAGTGGATTAGGATTAGAGTTAGGGTTAGGATTAGGGTATGTAATTGTGTGGGAAATTGTAAATCCCATTTATTTTTTTCATTTTTCTTTGTCTAACTTGCTGTTTCATTGTTAAACTTTAGGTATATCTATCCTGGCCTGTTCCTGGCTGCAATGACGCTTGCCCATCGTCATGGATAAACGACGGGTATTGTGACAAAGCTTGTAATAATTCTGAGTGCGACTGGGATGGAGGCGATTGCAAAGGTAGTGTGATGTAGTGATGAAATATAATGTTCTGAAGCTTGTTAAGAAGTACTGTTTTGCAGCTATTAGCAGTCTTGATCCCACTGTATATTTATCACTTTGGTACAAAATAGATTTCTAGAACAACAAGAGCTTTTCTAAATTTTGCGTTTACGCTACAATATACTGGGGAACTCGTAAAGTACTATTGTGCAGCAAAATGTTGGATGGCCTGGATGTGTCTGAATACCTTAACATAGAGCTAATGATCTCTTTTCAAATATACGACCTTGTGTAATGTTTTTATGTAAATGCTGCTCACTGGTGCTTCTATTTTGGCAGCATTCCTATGATAAAGTTTTGTGGAAAACAGTTTTAATTATATCAATTAGCTATTTTCCTAACATTTGTGACACACATGATCATTAGGTTGATTTTCAAACAAATTTTGGCTTGAACTGTCATTTTTTTTAAATTTGGGTTTCGAAGATCAGTGCAAAGCAATTGTTTTTGAGTTCTTTGATGCGACAAGATATGGCAAGCTAGGCTGCAGTGATAGACAAACTGCTAATAATTTGGTAGGAGTTGATAAATTTGATGTAGCATGACTTTGCAAGGCATTCTTTAGTTTAACCTATGTTGTTTTTGAAAATGTTATGTTGAGTCACATTACATTGTGTTGTTTTTGTTGTGTGCAGTAATTATCAATGGTCGAATTTAGTTTTGAAAATTTTCTAAAAATTAATGGTGATGCTGTCATTAATCTGTTATTCTAATAGATGGAGCAAAAGGCTTTGAATTTGGTGGTGGACTGGATGATTCAGACTCACATTGCAGCTCAGGATGTGCTAACTCATGGATTGCTGACAAATATTGTGACACTGTATGCGATGTATATGAATGTGCATTTGACGCTGGTGATTGTAGTGACAAAAATTTCCATAAAATGTACAAAGTGCTAGTGGAAAAAGAGCTAAATCTCTATACTATACCAAAAGGTTTGTTTTTAGAAACATTTTATTAAGTAGTAGGTACTCTGTGTGTCTGTATCATAACACGACTACATTAATAACAATCTGACCCAGAAAAAAGTTACCGTATATACTTATATACAAGTCGAATTTTTGGGAGGCGATTTTAAGGTGAAATTTTTGGGGTCGACTTATACTTACGATATGTTTTTGGAAGATGTCGCTAAAGAGTCGTCTACAATACGAATATGTTAAGAAATAATCCTTCATTATACGTTGGACTGAATGAACACTCATACTGTGATACTTCACATCAGAGAATGTTTGCATCTTGACATTATTTCACAGAATTAACAAATATTACCGTAATTTATTTTAATGTATGTGAAATTAAGTTAAAATTTATATACTACCGGTAAATAAACTAGCAACGGAGCACTCGATCAGAACATGGAAAACGACAATGTTGTGCAGGTGCTGCCACCTGTCGGCTGAATTAATAAGGTCGGACTTGTAAACATGGGGGCAAATATGATCTTCAGATTGATACTGACTGTTGAAAATCTAGCGTAAATACGCATACCTTGGAAGATCATTTACCCATCATTTACTCTGGAAGATCTTAATATTTTATGGTAGACTTGTTCACAGGTAATATATAAAATGATGCAATTTTTGGTCTTAAAATGCACATCGACTTGTACACACGTATGTATGGTAAATGGTATCATTTCGATTAGATATTGGTTGTTTAGTTAATGTCCCTGTCCCCTAGTTAGAAGTAGTCAATACAGTTACTACTGAAAAAGTCGTAATTGTTCAAAGCTTATCCTGGGCTAGCAATCATTGAACTATTAATACGAAGTCCTCTTTAGTCAAAGCACTTTTTAAGTGTTAACTCAAGAAGTTTCAATGCTGTAAATGTAAAATAATAAACAAATTCTTTACCTGTTTATAACAGCAAAATATTTAATGTGGAGACACACATTTAGTTTTTTTATACATATAGTACTGTAAAAGAAGTTTTGTTTTTTTTTTCAATTGACTCGTATTCATTGATTTCTAGTAAAATGGGCATGCAATTTGTAACGATCAAATTATATGAAATTAATCGTAACTATTTTTCTTTATTTCAGGACTAAATGTGTTTTATCTGGATTTCTCCCAGATATTTTCATCAGAAAGTGAAATAAGTGATAGCAGCTATGATGAACCAAATGAGAAAAATGCTGTTGTTCGAGCGGCGGGTTTTTCACAGCCGCATAAAACTTTACATGTTGTTCTTCACCATGGCAAAAATGCAACTAATATAAGCTTTACCGTATTTGGGAAAGATCTCAGTAATCACGTAAGTTTAAAGTAATGTTAATCCGTAATCCAATCTCCGAATGAGTTTGCTATCTCAGTGTTTGCCAAACAGTACTTTTCACTTGCTGGATGGTGACATCACATGTTTCGACCACATTTCATAGTTCAGTAGCTTACAGCTACAATGTATACAAAAAAAACAATTGTTCGACTATTAACTTAATAATTGCTTTAACTTTAAATGTAAGTGAACAGTACTGCGTAAGAGCAAGCAGGCTTCTATAATAAAACCTTAATCAATCGACTTACTGAAACAATTTGCTTAATTTTTGTAAGCTGATACTGAAATGCTAAAAAAATTTTCTTGTACATCATAATCTTATACATACCACTAAATGGAAATTACTTTAATAATGTTTAAAACCATGTTTAACCAAATTTGCAATGGCAATTTTTTTGTTCTCAATTGATTATTGAAATATCTTTAAAATGGAATTTTTGTGCATTTTTTATTTTTTTGTACATATCTAACTTCAATCTCTGCTATCTGGTTTGACAATTTTAGACATTGGATTTGAAAATAAATGTTAGTGTCGACACGAGAACACATCTTGTCTATAATCACAGCCGTAATAAAGAAATTGTTGCTGGGGAGGCTGATCAGCAAACTGCTGATGAAATTGATGAACTACCCATAACTTTTGAAGAAGTTGCGCAAAGGTTTGTTTTCATATTTTATTACCGAGCTTGAACTTGCTTCTTATTACTGAGAAGTTCCTGGATAGCATGTAAATATCATGTCAGACAAAACTTATAAAACATGTTAATAAGACACAGACTTAAGAACATTTATAAATTAGAAAAGGAACTTTGATAACAAATTGTTTTTGTAATCTTAGATAATTCCCATTGAAGCATTTACTTTGTGCCCATAGTTAATTTTATAAACTTTTCGTCATTTTAATTTATAAAAAATCCATAAAATTATCACTAATTTTATCTTTAAGTAAATTTGCATTATTGCGTGAATTGGCACTAAACTGAACTCAATAATATAAATATTTAACTTACGCAATTTTTTATTCATTAATATAGTTATGGACCAAAATAGAAATTACAGCTTTTAAAATTATTGATAATGTATCCATGTAAGAACTATTTAATTTCTTATTTGTATTCATAGCTTTGATTTTAAACTGTGCCAGATATTTAATTATCAACAAAATAATTTGTTTGTAATGTTTACCACTTGTTCTGTAACTATGATTTTAACTTGTTGAATATGAAAATTTACTGTTTAAGATGTTTTTTTCAGAGGACCAAAGCTAGTGCCTACTGAGAGCCAGACAGAGCAAGATAATGTAAATTACGATAACATAGTTTTACCTCCAGAAGTAGAGGAACAAATATCATCACTGAGTGAGCAGTTTACATCAGGTAGATAAAGCTCTTATCATGAACCATAACAGTTGCTTTACGAAAGCTCCTTTATTCGCTTCAGAAAACTCATGATTAGAAACAGTTTTTTTTTAATTTATGAGACATGGTGTTATAGCTTGTTATTAAACCAAGAAAACGTGAATGTCTTGAAAATTTATTCAAAGGAAAAAAAATCACCTGTCATCCTTGTATGCTATTGTGTAGTGTACGAAGTGGCTTTGAAACATCAATTTGCTAAGCTCTTCACAATTTTACTTAGCAATTGCAAAGACTACAGCAGTACTTAAACAGGAAGCCTTTTCACAGATCCAGTGATTGATAATGATCGTGAAAAGGCTAAAGGTTAAGTGAACCTAACTATGTTCTCTGAACCTAACAAAGCATATGTTTATGTTTACACTTGACAATGCCTCACTGCCCATGCTATTGTATTAGTAACTGTTCTTGCCATTAATTTTTGCTTCATTTATGTCATTTTACGTGGATTGCTGTTTCTATTTTGCTAGCTGTTTTCGGATAAGAATAACATGTTAGTTTAAAACTATACATGTAGTATATAATAAAAAGTAACCACGTATTTAACTCATTTCATCTACATATATGTAAGGTCACGTGATGGTTGTTGTTTAGTAAGACACGCTGGCTTCACTTAACCTTTGAAGTACAACAACTGACATAGCAAAATACTGTGAAAAGGCTTATTTTAACTAGGTAGGAAAACTTCACTCTGTTTAAAGAAAAGAAGTGGTTGTCTGTACAGCTGAACTTGAATTTGATTGGTTATTGTTTCTTGTTTTCTTGGACGCTTCTTGTTTATAAATTTATAGGTGAGCTCACAGAAAAGGGTTTGAAAGTTAAAAAGTCAGAAATCATATCGAATTTCCTTGCCAACATGCGGGTCAGAAACCAACCAATCAGATACCGACAGGACAACAGAGGTTCTAATAATATTGAACAACAGCTACCGCGAAGTCAACGTGAACAAATTAAGCAACAACTGCCTCGCCCTGCTGTTCAATCACAACCAGCGATTCAAAATCCAAGTATCGAGGACTTGCCACAGCAGAATGGTCATGCTTTGTCACAATCATTAAATGATCAACAATCAAAAACTGTGGATAAAATAAGGCTTCCTGTTGAACCTGTTATTTCTAAGCAGCGAGGGAATGTTGACAGTCCACCTGTTTTTCGAGCACCGCCCAAGGTTAGTGATAATAACAAAGAGCATATACCACATGTACTCGTAAATGAAGATTCACAAGTGAAAAAACCTTTAGTACATGGTTTGCCTGGTAATTCGAAGCTACCACCTTCTGGTGTACAGAAACACGATGATGATGCAATACTAAAAGATATTCACGCTGGAAAACTACCCATAGAAAAACCAAAAGAATTTCGTCCTGTCCAACCAGATAATTTAGGTGGTGATAGCAACAGGGCAATTAATTTGCCAAGACCCGACATTTTACATGAAGAGAACATACAAGTGGAAAACATTGATGGTGCTCCTGTGAATAAACCTTCCGAAGATATTTTATCAAAGAAATCGGAGCAAGTTGCAAGTCAAAACAATAAAGAAGATATGGGCGTTATCAATAGAAAATTAAAATCTGTTAATGATTTGCCATTAGAATACAGTATACATAATACCTTAGAAGATGAAGTACCAGATGATGAGTATCCGTTGCTGTGGAATATGACAGCAGAGGAGAATGAAGTTGGATTTCTTCCTTGGGAAAAACAAGAAACATTTAGCCAGGTGATTTTAATTGCAATGTTTTCTAAGCTGCAAAACTGATTGCAAACTGAAATGAGCCTTGCATTTATTAAATAATACTGATATTATTCATCTAGTTAAATAAACAAATTGGTAAATAAATTTAATATTTTGCATCAGATAATTTGCTAGAGACAGAAATATCAAGATCTTTCACTTTGAAAATAGAATGCTGTTTTCACGACTTTTTCCTGCCAAACTGTTATGCATTTAATTTTTTTGTTGTTTTAGTAAATGTTGCACTGTGAAAGCCAGTGCATTAAATTATTTTATTTTAGTAAATAAAAAATTACTTTGTTTAGGAGATCAGTAAACAAGAAGCAATGAAGCAGTACGAAACGGATCATTTTTTAAGTCGTAAAACACTGGATGCTTTTTCAAATTCTCTGAGACATGTGAATAGAATGTACAACAAGCATTATGGTTATTCTGCTCGCAAAGTGCCTGCTCATATGCCGCTGATGGTCGACAAAAATATTATGCAACGTTTACAGGACAGGTTTGTCTTTTGTTTACAGCAGTTTTATAGTTTGTAATAGACTTTATCAGAGTTGCAAAGTTACAAGTTTATTTTTATGGTTTATTAATGTGGATTGACATACGAGTGATTGTGCAACTACAGTAAAATCGTGTGTGTATATTATACTTATCTAATTCTAATCGAATGTTTTTTTCTAGCATGTTGCAGTATATACTATGTATTAATATAGTATAGTATCTACAAAACTGGTACCACTGATTTATTGATTTTATGAAATTAATGTGCATCAATATTGTTGTGATTATATAAGTTACCAATTTTATGTTTTTACTGTTATTAATATAGTATAATAAATTACTAATAGTAATAGTATTAAATAGCGTTTTATAATTCCTACTATTCTTAATGTCTCAACAGCAACCTAGAACAGCCATTTAAATACAATGTTTAAAAATATGCAGGAAAAATATAATTTTGTGCAAATATAATAAGATGTATAAAACAGTATTTATACAATTTTCAGATTTAGTAAAGAATGGGACTTGACCTCAAGCAATACATTTCGTGGAAAGAACGATATGCAGTTCTCGTTTTCTTACTTTTATTTTCTAATCAGTGAGAAGATGCCGAGAAACATTTCACAAATATTTGATGAATATGACACAGACAAAACTGGGTAAGGTGTTGTTGTTATTCTGTTTTCCTTGCCTTTTAGTATTTATATCATCTAGAAGATTCTTACCCTGTGACTCAAAAAGCATTATCCATTTCATGAAACAGTTTGAAAATAAATTAATACATAAAAGTAGAGCAAACAAACTAATTTTTGAATGAAGTTACATTTTAATAAGTAGCTTTTCTTGTTTACTATCTGTTTGTACTGTTTCTACTAATTTCGGAATTTTTCGACACATTTTCGACTCTAACAGGAACCTTGGCCACTTTCCTATGGCCTATTCAGCTTTAACTGCTTGTATGGTCATGTACTGGGCTAGAACGGCAGCTGGGCCACAATTCGTGAGAGCCTTGTGAGCCTGTGGCTTTGAAAATTGATGCTGTAATCCTCTATCTCTATGACTGGCAAGAGCATGAGACAATTCTTCGTCTGTTATCTGTTTTACGTTTTTTAAGACAACAGTTCTTTCCTTTGAATAGAAAGATGTATGTGGTTTTTTTTCATTTGAAGGAAATAAATTACAAAAATCAGCCAAACAAAAATTTAATTTGCTTAAATGATTATGATCTATGTTCCACTGTAACATTTTCAGGACGTGGTCAGACAGGGAAATTCGGACACTAGCAACTCGACTGTATGATGCACCACTTACATTAGAGACAATGACCAAATTTGAAAACCTATTGATAAATTGTTCTAATAATTTACCACCCAAGCTTAAGGAAGAGCAACAACAACACACAACGCCATACTACGAACGTTATTATGACTCAAAATTAGTAAGTAACATTAGAAGTATACTGAGTTGAAAACTATACCTTTTCATATTTTGCACTCAAGATGATTTTGCTTATACATTGCAAGCTTTATAAAATATATAACCTTTATAAATATAGGCTTCAAAAACACTTCAGATTCGATATACTTTACTGGTGTACAATTACAATTAATTTTTCTGTAGTAATCTGTGTAAAGCTATTGATAAATTAAAAGTTAACCAGCTATCTTACGGTCTTCTCAGAGATAATTTTTCTGATATTTAAGGTAAAATACAGCATGCTTAGTGAAGTTTCAGTTTTACACAAAAACAGAAAAAAAATGTTCTAACTAAGATTTTCTGATACTTTTGACTTTTTCTTAACGGCTTATATAAGAGTAGTGAAGGTGTCATTTGCGAAGAAAGTTTAGAACTTCATTTTGCACGTTTTACTCGCTAGATGGCGCCAGGGAAATCTCGTTTCTTAATTACGGCAGCATTTGCGTTTGGTTGTCACTTGTCACATTTCACTATATGTCACAAATTCAGCATCATGGAAACGATGAGTATCCAAGGAAGCCATCGCTAGGCACATTTGTTTAGGCTGCGACCTTCCAAAGTTTCATGAGCAAAATTGAGCAAAATAATATTGCGGGGGAAGATGTAATTTCATGGCCCGATTTCGTTAGGAATAAAGCCACGAAATTTAATAAAAGTTGTGTCAAATTTTAAGTTATGGTTAACTCTTTTAATTAATGAAGACTTGTTTTTTACTTTGAATTTGACCTTTAAAGTTTTTTATTTAGCCAACTTTGACAAAAAGTCTTGTGGTTAACTGTGAGCCTTTGATAGCTGTGATAAAACAAAAAATGAAGCCGACAGATAAGTACAAGTAAGTAATTGGCATAATTTATTCATTATGACAGTCTGAATCAGTTCAGTCTATTTCTAATCAAGAAATAATGTGTTTTAACTCAATTGAGCAAATATAAACTCAAGTAAAATGCTATGTAATTTGCTCAGTTTACCAAACGTAATAAGCTGTATTACTTAACATTTCTTTCTTTGTTAAACTATTCGTAACATTAGTAAATTTTAAAAATGTATTGTCATATAAGTGCTGTCCATAAATTTTAACAAATGGTGATGAGTCAACTATAGTAAATCTAATTTTTTGAATGTCATTTTCAGTTTGCAAACCTTGCGTTACATTACAGCTCTTTCATTTTTGTCATCAGTTCCATTTTTCATTGTTTCAGTTTTCTTATCGATTTCCTTTATTTCAGATGAACATACTCGCAGCTTACTGTTAAAGCCCACAAAAGCCTTTGCGCAAATTTGGAAATATTTTTGAATTATTACTATAATTTGACATTGAAGCACGTGTAGATTTTGCTTACAAACAATGCACAAGTGCTCTAACAGAGTGTTGTTAATGCAAAAAGAAAAGCAGAAGTAACTGATGCAATTACATGAGTAACCTAATAGTAATTACATTCACAGACTGAAATGATGAAATTAAAAACCTGTTGTGCCTCTCAATTTCGTTAATTGCAGGTGTTTTAAAATAAAGCTTTCTTGTGTCTTGTAAACCACTTTTTTCTCATTACAGAAATGTGCTAATTTTTCTTTGAGACTTCGATAAATAAAATATTTTAAACTATTTGTTGTTCTTTTGCCAGTTTTCACAAAATTTGGGTAAGTCCCTATCGTACGACACCAAATTTATTTGAATAGATTCAGTTATTTTTTCATAACTGTAATTTTTGCAAATTTTTCAAACTTATTAAGTGTTTTTTTATAGGCATCAGATTCTGAACGATGATGATGTTGCATTTAAAATGATTTCGTCCAACATTTCATCCGTTGTCGGTGATCTGGATGATTTACGACGTCATCCAAAGAAGTTCATTTGTTTAAACGACAACATGGACCATAAACGTGAAGAAACAAACACGGTAACTAGCAATTTTTATGGCTAGAGTTGATCAACTTTCAGCCTATCACACTTGTGGACATGTTAAGGGTTAAAGGTTAACAAGGAAAGACGAATGTCCATGCTGCCATTAGTGGGGGTGTGTGTAGTGTATATGGCGAAATGAAAATTAAAATAGTCTGTTCGTAATGCCAGTTTGATTAAAATTAGACCACTCCACGCAAGTGCATTTGCTGAAACTTGATAACCAACAGCAAATAGTGGTGATTTTTTGTTTGAATTTGAAAACCAAACCAGTTCTTCTGAAAACTTTAGTATTAAACCACATCTCTGTGGTCAAAATTACTTGAAACACTGGAATTTAGTTTTAAGTCTTACTGTGGAACTTATTGAAAACTTAAATTGTATATCTGTTGTCTATATATATTATAGTGCCAGAATTTTTTGTTTTGAAGCTGTTTATTATTGTCAAGATTTTGACTGAAGTTTTGTACATGTAGGATCACAGAAATTTTGTTTAGAAACCTAGTTTTGCTCTGAACTTATTATATCTTCTATTATAATAAAGAAATAAATAGTAGAATATTCCAGATATGTTGAGTTCCACATAACTAATGCTTCTTTGTATTAATAACAGAGTTATTTTAGAAACTTAAATTAGCACGACTAAAACTTTCATTGCTAACTAGCATACTAATTATTCCTTTTAGGTAAAAGCTTTACTGATGGACTACTACGAGTCTATATTTCCTCTCCAATCGCAGTTTGAGCTTCCTTTAGAATACCGTAACAGATTTTTACACATAGATGAGCTGCGGTCATGGTATGTGCTTTCACTATAGAGCAATTAGTTATCATATATCTTTGTGCATCCTGAATTCAGCATAACATAATTTTAAATTAAAGAGGTATAGGCATTAAACAATATAATTTTGCTTATACTACTTACTGTATTTATTCTAGGCGCATTTACCGTGACATACTGAAGGTAGCTACATATGTTTGTCTAGCACTCCTTATTGCATTCAGTGCAGCATCATTCTGTCAAACGCAAGTAAGTGCTTTCCTCGTTCAAAAATTTTGCACGTATAAATTGAAATGTTACTGATAATGAATGTAACAAATATAAACACTTTTGGTGTTGCTAAATGTAGCAAATATAAATTCAAATGGCTGACATGTATGTTACTGAATAATATGTTAGCGAGTGCAACCTCTAAGTATGTGCTATCCTCTTCACTGAATTTAATAAATATAAATTTTAATAAGTGCTATCTATTTTGCGCTGTTTATCAAACATGGAAACATTTTTGGAAACATGCTTTTTTAACATTTTTGTAACTTTTAATGTTTTTTTTCTTGTAATAAATGCTAGTAAAAGTTGAAAATATAAAATCTCATACAAGTGTTGTCCATAAATTTTAACAAATGTTGATAATTCAACTATAGTAAATCTAACATTTTGCATGTCATTTTCAATTGAAAGCCTGTCAGATTAATATATTTATTTACAGTTAAATGCAGTGAAGAGACGATTTTGTCGAAAGCGTTCTGGCTCAAATGAATCAAACAGCAGTTGCTCAGAAGGCAGGCTCCTAAGTGTATAGCAGATCAGAAAATTGCATCATAGAACCATCAGCAGCAGTAGTAATCAAGTTCTTTGTGATTATTTGTTGCCTTCTGTATGGTCTAGCACTGGTAGAAAACTCCTCAAAGCAAAAGTGTGAGACGAGAGAAATCCGAATAGTCGAGTGCTTAAATGGAGTCATCTTTTAGCGTCATTTTATGCACAACCATGCACTACTGATTTTGTATAAAATTAATTATGTAGTGACAAGTGGCATCTATTGGTTTTTGTTACTAATTAAACTCACTGAGTACTTTTTACAAAAATTCAAGCTGATCCACAGAAAAGAATCATGTTGTAATCAAATTTTATGTGAAGGACATGGGCTTATAGATTTGAATCTACAAACAAATGGCTTCACCTTCGATGAGCGCCATGTGGAAAGTGTTGTGCAAAGTTGTTTGTGATAATTAGGTGACAGATTTCTTGACCATCTTGCAAGTCAAGCAAAAAGACTTGTTGCGTCAAACTCACTGCAACTAATTTTACGTGATAGAAACTGATCTACCATTAAAGCCCGGTGGGTGGTCAATGTTACAATCCCCGTTTCTTAAACAGCTCTCTAAAGATTTTCATTACTTTATAGTTTGACTGCATTGCTCAATTTGCTGCTCTGGACATGTTTATTACTGGACATACTCTGGACATCAAGAACATGCGTGTTACTTGCATATGTGCGATTATTAACATATATGAAATATGTATCTTGATGATTATACATTTTCCAAATTTTGTAAAATTTGTTTATAATGATGGTTAGGTGAAAGTTTGGAGCACCTAGAACATGCCATAGTTCTTGCCAAAGTTCCAAAAAGTTGTTTTTGAACTACTGTGATCTTATTCTTGGTTTAGAAGGGTAGTAAGCCATTGCTTAATTTCCGCGATTTGTTTTGAAGTGCAGATTGTTAATTCAACATTTTAATTTGTTATCACAAACAGCAATATTGTATGTTCATGTGAGGTTTTGTATAATATATTACGAGATGTTACTTTTTTTATAAGAATGGCTGTGTGTTGAATAAATTGTGTTTTGTATATACGAGTGCAAAATTAAGTATTGAATAGTGTATTTGTTTTCTTTTGAAAATTTTGGTGTTGGTAATGATAATTTATAGTTTTATTAAGTAATTGTTATGAATCTGCCGTGTTTTGGATTAGTGAAAAATGTAATCTTTCAGTGCAGGTATTTCATAGTAGATAACTGCAATGGTGTAGAACTGCTAGTCCGTCTACAATTTTGTTCATTTCCTTTTGCTGCACATTGGATATTTTGATGTGATCTATCATTTGCTACGACATGTTCGTAAATTTTTTTTGAAAGATCAGCAAAAATCACATATTAATCTTTAGACCTTAATGATATTTTAATAACTAATTATTGTCTTGTGTTTCAAAACTGATATAAAACAAATACTTATTGTGGAACATCATAAGCAGTGTGTTGGCTGTATTTTTTCTGTGTGTGGTACGTAAATATTCAAATTATAGTAATAAATCTATTCAAGTATACGCTTTTGTTAATTTTCTTTGTTTAGGTTACTTCTGCCTAGTTGAAGAGTTCAAGTGCATAAAAATCTAAAATGATAGAGTTGCTGTTAGTTCTGTCTCGCACTTTCTCTCTTTTTGCTGTCTCTCTCTCTCTCTCTCTCTCTCTCTCTCTCTCTCTCCCCTCCATTCTTTCTCTCTTTCCATTCCATTATTCGCTGTTTTCTCCTAACCTTTTCACACATCATACGGGTCTTTGATTTTTCTGAAACAAGAAGACTGTTTTACCATCTTTCAGAACAGTAATACGCAACCCTCCTTTACTAAAGTCACTTGTACAAACTTAACTATGCCTAACATATTACTTATAACAATATAAGTAATAATAAAATATAAGTTATATTTTATAAGTTATAAGTAAAGTAAAATATTAGAACTTATAATAAAATAATATTAATTTACTCTCTGAACCTCATTATTCTCTGTATCCACTCAGAATGGCAAAAAGCGCATTTTATCTGACCATTTTGTTAATGAGTTTGTGGTACTGCATTCTGCATTTCCCAACGGTGGAGTCATATTTCAATTGTCCATCACTGAGTTCTTTAATTTCTTGAGACACAACACTTAATGTTAATCAATTATGAAACTCACATACCATTAGATACAAAAATCTATTCATGATACTTTTTGCAGTCCTCCAATTAGTGTAGCATAGTCCACTAAAAATTTTTATCTTTGTTCTGGTTATTCACAATTTTCTTTTATGATCTTGTGTTGAATACTTTCAGACTTTGCGAAATTAATTTTTTACTGTACATTTTACAAATGTATTCATATATTGCATTTAAAGTGTACTGTATCTTAATGTGCGTTTGCATTAGTATTTAGTGTGTATTTCATGTTTGTTTTTATTTTAAGCGTAATTTTATTTAACTCTGGCATCACTATTGCAACCACAGTTTTACATTGATTGTATTATCTTTTTTGATAAATGTAGTTTACCATTCATTCCTTGATATACAATTTTAAAGCAAAATTTTTTTTTATTATTATTGTTATTATAAATAAAAAAAGTTGCACTGTGTTACTACAGGTAGATGCTGATATAGCACATGCCATTTTTATACTTAATTTGCACTGCAGATGTTCACGCCCTGACATCTTTACAATTATCTGTCCTGTCCTGTCACGAGCATCTTGCCCTATGCAACTCTACTTTGTCTATTCTGTTCTGTGCCATCTTGCCTTTCTTGTCTTAGCTGTCCTGTCCTGTCTTCTCCTGCACTACCTTGATTTGCACTATTTAATTTGACTTTGTCTGCATGTTCTGCCCTGATTTGTCCATCATTTCATCATATTCAGTGAAAAAATAATTGATTTTAGTATGAATATTCGTGAGTTTAAACCTGTTAAGCTAGTGCATAATCTAATATTAGAAGTAAAACTCAACTGATAAAAATTATAATAAATTTAATTTTCATTGGCTCACTTCATTCCTTTATTTTTTTATTGGGCCAAATGTCAAGCCTATAATTACGAGCCCATTAGAGAGAGAGAGAGAAGGGGATCTAAGTTACTGTAATTTATTGTTATCGCAGGGATTATAATGTGCTTCGTTTCCTCACTATTTTGTGCCTGCCTGGTGCCACTGTAGAATTACAGAGTACCTACCATAGAATTATAGATGTCACCGTACTGCAGTGCCACCTGTAGTACAGTCGCGCATTGATATCTGTAGGCGTCTGAGGAACTGCTTTCGAAGGAACTATTTCTTATGTTGGCGGGCGCGTAGCCATATTGGTTTTTCCTTGTGCATGAAATTTTGTGTTTGTTTAAATCCATTAATTGTGACTTAATTTCAAAACATCCAATATGTCAGAAGGTGTCAGGGAAGACCAAGTGTATCAAGCCAAATTGGCCGAGCAGGCTGAAAGATATGATGGTAAGAAATACAAATATTTTTTGTAAATTGCATGATGTGGTGTGTTGAGTCCATGAAACACGAAAAATGTAGCCGGTTCTTTGCTGATTCTCGTTAAGGGGAAGAGTAAAATGTGATGTTTGTTGAAACTCCTTTTTATTAGTGGCCGTTTGCTAATTTTGGCTTCTCGCTGTCACAATGTTGTCATGATGTTTGCTCTTGCACTAATATCGTTAACGAACTGTAGCTAAGATATACTAGATGTGGCCACGCTATATTAATTCAAAAAATTAGGGACAAATAAGCGGGAACATTGGGAGATAAATAAAGTTATACAACGGAGTCGAGACATGAGTGCATTTAAGCCCATTTTCTTGATATCTAGCATATTTCCGAGAGCAAAAGAAACTTTCAAAGTTTACACATTTTTGGAGCAACTTCGAAATACTGTAATGTGAAATTCAGTTTTAGGATCAATGCTCCAGCTGTTAATCGTATAAATACTGTTATTTGACTGATTTAGCATTGTGGTACTATGTACTTTCGAAGTCTTGACAGATGGCCATACATGCGTTCTTTTTAGCTTGCATTTTTTACTTACATGTTGAGCTGACCTAATAGTAGCTTTGTTAGGAAACAATTTAATTGTTGCAATTAAGTATCAGGCAGTATTTATATTGCTAATTTTTTTGCATGAATATGCAGTGCGAAATTGTCTTTATAGTACCATATTAGTTTCTTTGACAGCTTGTTGGCCTCAATTTTTAGAACACTGTGATAACCTTTTGTCAATCCGCTATGATAATGCCGATATGCTAGGAATCATTTACTCTGTAGACGCTCTGCAGCCACGACTACTTCAAGGTTAAATAGTAACTGAAGAGTGAAAGTGTCCATGGAACTGAAAATCTTGACAACTATCAATTTTCCAAGGGAAAAATTTGCAATAAAATTTTAACAAATGGTTTGCTTGACTAATGAATAATTTATTTGACTAACATTTAAAAAATACCTTTCATTAACAATATGTCAAAATGAAAAACTATGCTTTAAAATTTTAAAATTCTATAGTAAACAGTAAGGTACAAAACATCACAAAATTCATTTGTGAGAACTGTAATTCACAAACTTAGTTTCAGCAGAACCAGAAGAGCTACAACAATTACAGAGAATTCATGAGTGAGAAATTTGTACCAGAATATGGCTTTTGCAATAAGCCCATTGCTTTCAGTCATATTTTCAATTTTTTTGATACTATGTAGACTGAATGAGGCTTAAACATTCCAACATTACCTTTCGCAATCTTAAATTAAGTTTAAAAGTCATTTGTCCACACACTATGCCATGCCTCCCTAAAATGATTTACTGGCACTGTCAAATTACAATGATTCACTTCACATTTAATCCGATTCTATAGACTATATATGCATGCTTCCATGTGTACTTTAACCAACTTGTGTGTAAACTAACTATTATAAAATCCCATGGACAAAATTTGCAGGCACCATTTGAAACTACCTTAATTAGCGATTACAGTTATGTGACTACTTTTTGTGTAAAATAGTTGCCCAGAAATGAATTGAACTTCCACATAAACGTTTTAAGCTGTTGTGATTCTTAGTTGCCTTAAACGACACATAGTCCATTGGTCAAAATTCCAATAGAATTCCACACATTAGCACTTCTGGAAATTTAAGAAGATAGCTGGAAAAGTAGCATGTCACAGAGCGTTTGTGTATCTTGTGAGAAAACACAAAGAAGGTGGTACTACTAGTCTAGTTACTGAATGTACTTGGAAATCCAGAGCTTGCAATTGAAACTGACACTTATCAGTATCTTATTAAAATTTAGGAACGCAAGCAGTGAAAACCAAACTTTTTCCCAGCATTTAGAATTTTTTCTAGTGTTTAGAATGTTGCACAATTTATTAGTCTCGTTTTTTTTCCGAAAGTTCCGAAAATTCTTATAACGCAGTTTGGTATCTTTTGCCAGTATTCATAGATGATCGCCGAAATTTTATGTTGCGTTAGTTCATGCATTAAAGTAACAAATGCTTTGTTGGTACACTGCTGACCTAAATTAATGCTTCAGATGTGTTTTTTATTTTTTATACACTGTACCCTTCGTGAACGAAAAAACACAGCTTTAAATGCATAGCTTTGGATGCTGTTATCAATGCACTGGTGATCAATGCTTGGACATGGCAGACTGCAGAGCAGTACAATGAACTGTCGCTACTGTACCCAACTCAACTACTAATCGATACTACGATACTGCCTTGCCTTGTTTGTGTACTTCTTTCTCTCTAGGCTCGCTGACTGACGTGTTACAATAATCTACGTGCGGCGGAATTTATTTGATTTTTCTCGTGTTCACGAGTGCTCACTTCGAAGGCCGTACTAGGCCTGATCATATTAATGCATAAAATTTAAAATTTATGAAAACGGTAGCTGTAAGAGAATAAAAACTTCAAAACTGTTTTAATACATCACCTCTCTCTCTCTCTCGCAGTTAACTAAACACCTTGCTTGTTTAATTTCATTAACAAAAAATGTCCGTATTTCTTTCCTTGCAAGTCTCAATTTCGAATAGAGCGGTGTTGATCTATTCCAGAAGCGTGCTTTCCATTTACTGGTTACCTAGTACCTTCTCTGAACTGCTTTACTTCCTGTTTGAATGCGCTTTGATGCCAATGAATCATCCAGGCACGGCGGCGGGCGCGAAGCCAGTTCTAGGAAGCCAGAGACATTTCACGGTGAACGTTACACACAAATAGCCCCTTGCTTTTGCGTTGATTTCCCAAACCTAACAAGAGCAGCTTCCATTTCCTTCAGATTTTATTTTACAAATTTAAGTCTATTTACGTTGTAAAATAAAAAAAATAATTTATTCCATGGTGCCAACCAAAAAAAGAAAATTTACTTGCTGGCGAATATAGTAAATAGAACGTTTCTGTTGAGTTCTGAGCATCACTGTTCAACAAAATAGCTAAATTTAAGCAAAACTCTTTTACTTTTAAAGTAGCGGTTGGAGCAAACACTGCCTACTAAGTTTGTAAGTTGTGCGGCAAGTCTAGCTCATTGCCCCTGCGCCGGCCGGCTACAGTGCCATGTGGCGTCTAGGTTGCAACGTGCGTTACGAGTTTTAACAATGAGTCATTCAAGCGTTACTCATATCATGACGCTACCTACTTTATGTCTACTGTACATTATATAGTAGCCGTGTTGAGAAATGGTGAATGGGAGAATTAGGACGTTTTGATTGGACGATTTCTCTGTGTTCTAGGTGAATGTGCGGAGTTGTTGGTATATACTGCAAAAAAAAACTAGTGTCATGTGGTTGTTTGCTAAACATGATAAGATTTGAAATACGTACAACATAAAAATACAGGTCTGATCTAAGCAACATAAATAGTTTAAAAGTTAGTCCCGAGATGTAAAAATACCTGCTGGTGTCTGGCCAAATTTGTTTCCTTTCATTTTTCAGTGATACTTTTGTGTAATTACGTAACGTTATGTACTTCATGACAAGTAGTCATTTTACTGTATCGGGTGGCACAAAAAATGTGCTGAAGTTTAGACTGCAATAACATTAGAATGAAGTGTCCTACAAAGCTCAAATTTCACAGCATGATATTACAATACATCATCTTTTGGCTGTTAAAGTCACAGGTTTACACGTTAAATGGCCAAAAAAAATTACAGATTAAAAACGTTAATACCGATTTAGTGTCACCTAATCATCAATAATTGTGATCGTTTTCGTCATAGAAAGTAAAGCATTGATAAAAATTTGTTAAAGAAATGAGACTAATCCTCTGGATTGTGGTATTTAGAATTCTTTTAAAGAGACAGCATATGACTGCCGCACGGAATCGTTTGATGCGAAGCAACTACGTGCAAAGGCAAAAATTGTTTAGCATAGGGACCAAATACCCATTAAGTAAATTTGAAACTGTGTTGGTTGTTGAAAGAAATGTCTTTGAGTTTGCATTGAAAATGTTGGACACAAAAAGCACCAGCAATAAACTTAACAATAGTGGCATATGAAATATTTTCCTGGTTTTTATTTTTTGACTATGAATTTAAAACTTCCGTATCTGTGCAAAAATCTGTTGCAATGACCTAACCTTTTTGATGTTTATAGTAAGCGTCAGTAACATCAATGTGATAACTTTTTGGGGATTTTATTTCTTCTTATAATATTGTGGTAAAAACTTCAACACAGTTTTTGCACCAGCTGATATTTACTAAGTATCTGCTTGTGACCTATTTGTAAAAACGATAGTTGTTGTTGCAATATGTATCAATTACGCTACATATTATCTATTTGTAATTCAGCTATTTTAAAAGCTTCTACTTTTGGTTTGTTGGTTGGTAAAAGATAGACTAATTCTGCCTATAGTCACACCTTTAAGCTTGGTCAGTTCTAGGCATGTGTGGAATGCTGTCTTGACACTATATCATTTCCATTTTCCAGGTAAGCTTATACCCTTGGGCAGTTCTTGCTACAGCAAAGAATGACATATTAGAACATGTAGAATAAATTTTGCAATGGTCTTATTTTAATTCTGAGACCAAATACTATAGATACATTACACTGGACTTATTTTTATTCTGTGACCAAATGTTATAGATATATATATATATGTGCAACATGTTGCAAACTTTTTGCCTTGGATGATCAGAGGCTATCGGTTGCACGGTGCTCATGTGTTGGAAGTTTCAGGTGTTTTTGTCCTAAAGCCTGTGTCTATATGATCTTGCACTGAAATTTCAGAATATTTAATGTATTATTATATGTCTCTTTCTAACTTTCCTAACATAGAATAGGTTTTTGCGTGTCAGACGGCAAAAACATTTTTAATGTCTTTTATATATTGTATATTATATATATTTTGTCTTTTATTTTATGGGGTTGTCTTTAACTTTTATAAACAAATTTATGTACACAGCAGTTTGTTTCAGAAAGGCTTCCCACTTTCACGCAAACAGCATTTGGCCTTGTCTTCGAAATTTTAGGTATTTGTAATATAATTTGTTTAAACTGCATCCCTTTTTGATCTCAATATAAGTGCATTTAGTTCCACTTTTGAAATGGACAGCGAAGGTGATGTTTGGTCAAAAAAGTAAAACGGCCTCATCAGTTGTGCATATGACATCGGGGGAAAGAGACAGGTATTGTTCTGTAAACTGCGTGGAATTAAGTATTGATGTTCTTATGCTATGCAAAGCCAAAAACGAATCCCGAGCAGACTATGTTTTGTTTTCATATAAGAATTTGTTTGTTTTTTATTTGCAAACTATCACACTTTATGTTATTTGATGATAAATAAACAGGTAGCTTCTAATTTCTGTAAAGTGGAGTTGAAACGGAATGAACGATTCTTTAAAACGGAGTTTGGTCAGCTTTGAAATTGAAAATCTACGGCCCTAGAATTGATTAGGCTTATCCACCATTTGATCACGAAATCTAATTATGCGGAGGGAAATCATATTTAGTTTACTTATAAAATGTCAACATAATGACCGTCGGCAGCCAGCAGTCAGTGAAGCTAGAGACTGTTCTTAAAGACACATACAGATCGAATGCTGATTATTTTGTTGCACCTTGATGGAAAAAGATAACTAACAAATCTCCAAGTTTAGAAGTAGAATCTGCTGAATGAATTTCATTTTTATTCACTTTTTACAGAAATGGTGGAATCTATGAAACAGGTGGCGTCCCTCAATATTGAGTTGACGGTAGAAGAACGAAATCTACTTTCAGTTGCCTACAAAAATGTGATTGGTGCACGTAGAGCGTCATGGAGAATTATCAGTAGTATAGAGCAGAAGGAAGAAAACAAGGGAGAGGAACACAAACGCATGGAAATGATCCGAGAATACCGAAAGCAGGTTGTGACTTGAGCTTTATTTTTATATCTGCATCGTCGTGTGACTAATAATAACAATTGATGTATTATTATATTCATGTATATTGTGATACCTAGGACAAGGTGGTCATTAGGGCTGTACAGTATAACTGGTTTTTTGGTATACCTTTGTTCAATGCCAGTTCTTATTACCTATAAGTAGGCCTATTATCCTGTTACGCATTTCCGACTACTTTTGACTTGACTAAAGCTACCTTAATAAAGCATACCTAACTAAACAAACTAAATTAAAATTTTTGTTAATAGGATCTACACAGCACGAAAACAGCCATTGCTATGTCTCATGTGATATACGTCAATTGAATTACAATATGCTCTTTATACTTAACACAATATTCAGTATATCACAGTATGGCAAAATGTACCTCAATGTATTGCACTACTGAATATAGGGTGATTGTGTATTAAATTGGTGTGCAAGCAATGCGTTCATTCTTTATGAGGCCAATTTTTATAGTATTATTTTAGGAACTGTCTTAATGTACCAGGTAACTTAATAGTTGATATCTTGAATTTTCTTAGATTTGGATGTTGATTTTGGCTTCATATTTTAAACCAGTTATAGCTCAGTCAGTATGTCACAGTTCAGTAACACTATGACCACTCACAATACTCTCCTATCTGCTTCTGAAATTTATGTATAATGTTCATTGGTTGTTAATAAATTAAATATTTGCATTCAAGGGCCTTCTTGCATTATTTCAGGTTGAAAAAGAGCTACAGGATATATGTGGCGATATTTTGGAAGTTATTGATAAGCATCTAATACCAAATGCGACTTCTGGCGAGTCAAAAGTCTTCTATTATAAAATGTAGGTAATATAACACAATGTTAATTGATGCCTGTATGAATTTTAATTTCTTAATAATTAAGGCCACATGAATAGTGCCTTGGGTACATATATCTTAAAGAAGTGAATGTAAAAATCATCTTTGGTTTTTGAAGTTTTTTTTATGTCTATAAATCTGATTCCATTGTGCAATTTAGCAATGTAATGTTGTGCAGTGTTTGCCATTGCGCAATTCAATTTTCACCTTGAATTAACTTACCAAGGGTGCAGAAGTTCTGTTTTGTATGCTGAACAGAATGTAGGAATTCTATCAAAATCTCTAAATATAAATCTTGTCAAACACTATAGTGTTTTCTTTCGCCACTTACACAATCATCACACAAAGCTGTTGATCGGTCACTAAATAATTTATTTGCCTAGTAATGGCAAATATGGCTTTTCCAAGAAAACTGGTTGTTTGCCGGAATATTTTATTGTTTATTGACTTGGAGTAACTTTCTGTTGTTTTTACAGTAAAGATTTTTCAGCACTTGTAAAATTTGTGTCGAGCACTACTATGAAGAGGCACTTCATAATTTGTTAAATGTCATATAGTAACCATCGAATTTTTTTATCATGTTTTATTAAGAAATAACGGTGCTTCTGCTGGATGCTAACGGTCATACGGTAAAGTGGAACCGAAATACTAGTATTTTTTAATAAAAAATGATTAAAAATTTGTTGGTTTATCATGTAATATTTAACAAATTGATGTCGTTCCTGCTATATACTAAGAATTTGCAAACTCTGTCCTTCATAACTTACTAATTTACTTGTATAATTAGAGAAGAATTCTAAATTTAGTTTTGAGATATACCAGTAAGCTAACAAATAGCATTAAGTTATGATTATATAAGCAATATGTTTGAGGCTGTGTGAAAACGTTCTCTATCTGTAAGTAGTTAATATTAGCTTCTTTAAATATAGCTTCAGCTTTCTTTACATTGTGGAAAATCACAAAGTAAAGTATCGAGTACCACCTTCAGTAATCTACGGGTTACATTTATTAATGAATTCTACCTGTTAAACTATTAACTTAGATTATGTCTTTGAAGGAAAACCGGATCCAATCTTAAACAGTAGGTCAAAACGTTCTACCCTTTAAAATATTGAAATGGAACATACTATTTTTTCAAGAATCACTTACGTGAAAGAATTATTGCCACACAAATGCAATTTCGCATTCGTGCCGCTAGTTCTTTGCTGGGGTTATGTCTATTTGCTTTTGTCTGGCAAACCAAGATATGAGTGTACATGCATTTCGCCGTTCGCTAGTTAGACGGGCACTGGCATCTGCATTTCCAAAACGCGTTGCACAAGAAACAGGTGTTGTATCTCTCAGTTCAGAGGTCTTCATTTGTAGCATAATGCACATTCGACAGCTAATGCATGAGCGCAGCGCTAAATTTGAAATTTTAATTTTATCTTAAAACTTGCTGAGTTTTAGCACAACACACCGAATCTCTTGCATTACGCTCATGGAATGTTTTTTTTTCTGTAGTAAATTATGTTCATTTTTGGTGTTATCAATAGTTGGGCTCGCCCACCGTTAATTAAGATTTTGATCCATTTTTTAACTGTCATAAATACTTTTGCAATATTATTGGTATTAAAATGTTATACTTTTTACCATACTTGAAAATGGGGTAGCATATGAAAAATCATCCTGTCTTTCGGAATCTCTTAAGGTCTCGAAATCATATCTAACCAATAATACAATTTTTAGAACTCATCATTGTAATTTCTACAATAATATCAACTGGGAAGAACAAATTTAAACACAAGTATACTGCTGTGTTTAATGAGATTTGCATGTTCAATAGCACTTGCTGCGGAATATCACTATATATGCTAGAATCGTTATATTCTTATTAGCACTAATTGCAACCTGCAATGTTAATTATAGGGTATGTGAGGTGTATGCTACATTTTTCGATCAATATTATGTACATTTTACTGTAGTTTCTTATTTTAGCAACACTTTCAAGTGAATATGCTAATGCTGATGCATTTTACTGTTAGTTAATGGATCTAGATTGATTTCTAATTCGTTTAATTTTTTATGCACTAACATGGGCAGCAGAACATATTTCTCAGATAGGCATCACACAAAGAACTTGCACTGTATCAGAAACTTTTTTATGAAGTTTCTTCGACTACACAGCCCACTTAATTGATACCTGAAATTCTTTTTGCCCACCAGTCCACTTTAGATTTGAATTCGTGAATTTTAAATTTATTCTTTTTTACGAGTCACTCTAAATGTGGACTAATAACCCCATTTTTGCACAATTTATGCAGAAGATTCTTGTCATAGTAGTACTGTTGTTTAGTGATATTAGTCTTTCGGAAAATAATTGTAATTTTTTAAAAAAAATTTAATAGGCGTCACCTTTGATAATAGAAACTACATTTTCATCATAATTTATGCATGAAAGGGAGTATTTTCTGTAAAATGAGTGCTTTGGGAACATGAAGAGAAATTTTAATTTTTTCCTGTAAGCTAACTACCTCATTTCTTTGCCATTTTATCTGATGGTATGTTTGTTGAGCTTGGCAAAATCAGTGATCTCTACCAGTGAGCACTGTTTTTTTTTAACATTTACCACTGATCCATCACTGATAAAAAAAGGTTTTATGAGATGCCTTGTACTAGATCAGAATTTTGTCCACATCTGACAATTTTAAACCTTAAAAAATGAAATTCCATCACTGCATCACTATATTATTATGGTAGTGAAGCTGGGCATAAAAAAATTGTTTGTCTTACCTCAAATGTTACTTGTTACTTGTGAGCTTAAAAGGTGTCAGCAGGGAGAGAAAAAATTTTTTTCCAAAAAAAATTTCAAGCTTTGTTAATGTTTAAAGTTGAATTGTGGAATCTTTAAAATCAGATGAAATCAAAGTTTGTTTATTTCCCACTGGTTAGCAATAATGTTTTAATTTTTTTCAATGCACATTTTTCACACTTTGTTTTATTGTTTTTTCTGCATGACTAAATTATCATATAATGATCAATTATCTCTTTTTTGCATGGTATGTTCTGATAATTATTGTTCTAACACTTCTCAGTTGTTGATGCTCTGATCTGGGCGAAAATGTGATGCTTTTTAGCCTCCAACAAGATAGAGTATCACACAAAACCTAGAGTTACCCATAGAAAAACATGGCTGTGTCGTCGCCGAGTTTTATATTTTGTTGCGTTTTGAGTTAGAAAATACTCTTTTATATGACAGTGTCAGGTAAGTATTTGAATGTACAAAAAAAATTATCTAATTTCCGACTCGGTGTACAGTAAAAATGTATTACCCGGGCAATTAGGCGGAAACAGAAGTATTTTTATTGCTGTCCTCATTTTGTATATACATATGTTATATATTGAAGTTACTAGGTTGTAGTTGAAATTACAAGATTATTTGTTTTAAAAATTTGGATTTTTTTTATATTTTTAATGTATTTTTTAATTCTTTTTAGGAAGGGAGACTATCATCGTTATTTGGCCGAATTTGCTACAAGTAATGAACGAAAAGATGCAGCCGAGTTCTCACTCATTGCCTACAAGGCCGCTAGCGATATTGCCATGACGGAATTGCCACCTACACATCCAATTCGGCTTGGCTTGGCGCTCAACTTCTCTGTCTTTTATTATGAGATTCTCAATTCACCAGACCGAGCATGTCGATTGGCAAAGGCAGCGTTTGATGATGCAATCGCTGAGTTAGACACGTTAAGCGAGGAGAGTTACAAGGACTCGACCCTTATCATGCAGTTGCTGAGGGACAACTTGACATTGTGGACGTCAGACATGCAGGGTGATGGAGAAAAAGGTAAAACATAGTTTCATATATTTCAGAGTTTTAAATCAGCATGAATATCATCCTAAATGCAGATAAGACCACACAGTGTACTTAAGCTATATGTAGCAAAAATTCTGATAAAGATACAAAAAATTTAAAAAGTACGCAATTCTAAATTATCACATCACTTCAATTTTGTTTTACCTTCTTTACTTTTTCTACATTTAAACTCATTTGTAGATAATTTTTGTCTTGTCTGCAAAATTTTAAACATCATTTATCTAGTACTCAACAAAACTAGTACAGAGATAACAACAGTAATGCCATAATTAACAAGAAGAATTGAGTACCATAAAAGGCAAGTTTGAGAATTTATTAAGTATTGAATCTGTTTCACTTGAAAGTTGGTTTGACCACTGAAATGACTAAGGACTCAACTCAGATTTGGACCATGGTACGTTTAGACATGACTCAGAGTTTGAAGCATATTGATTTACTCTCTAAAATGCACATAATAAACCTTTCAAACTAATTTCTTTTTTGTCTTCATTTTTGTTTAGGCGAGGAGAAGGGTGAGACACAGGTACAAGATGTAGATGAACAAGAAGCATCATAACTTCTTCTAGCAGAATTTTACCTTGACAACCGTTGCCATACACTGTCAATCGTCATCACATTATTTGCAGGGACTTGATTGGGAAGCAAACTTCCATCAGCATCTACCTGGTTTGTGTATACTGTACATACAAATCCTGTTGAGCATCAGAACACAACACACGAAGTCGAAAATAATGTTTTCATGCTGATTTGGTTATTGGCACTGGTATTTTGAGACAGATGGCAATAGTTGTCAGGCTCGAGTGCATCGTGTATTAATGTGTAATACAATTTATTCTTGATTTATACATAAGGTTATTACTGTATTGAAAATAAGACTTGTGCAAGTATTTTGTCTCATGCTAAATGTCAGTTAGTTATACTTCCTGTGCCCACAAAATCGCCTACCCACACTTCTGAGGTATATATATTAATACCAACTCAAAAACATCAGACTTAAATTTCATTTCTATATTATATTCATTCATATCTATATCTCCTTGCTTAAACATTTTGAAAGCATGCTGGTAGGTTTTATGCAGAAATTTTTCAGCATACTTACCATAGTAGGTTTTATGCTTTTGTTGTCCACATGCACATTACTAAACATAAATGTTAAATCTATGTACATATGATTGTATGCACATTCCAAGTCTGCTACGCTTTAAATTGCTAGTTGGTCTACTTTTGGACGTTAGTGCAGATGTATTGTATTATAACTTCCTGGTAGAACTGACATGCGTAGTCGTATACGTTAACATGTAGAAATGCGAATCTTAACTAGATGTAAGTTTTTTAATTTTTTCCGGGCTGTTTCAGTGTATTAGTTACAAAATCTTTCAATGTCTAAACATATTTAATTTATTACAGAAAACTAATGCTTTCTTCCTCTCACGCATGTCAATGGTTTGTGATTTCCTTTCAAATTTATTATAGATTTAATTGTAATGTCACTGATTATCAAGTTATTCAAAACGTTTGTTCACTAATAGTTACACATTATATCTTCATTTTCAAATCCTATAACAGCATCGCTTCTGTCCGTCTATGCCCTGTTTGCATTGTAGTATAAAATGCATCTGCTTTGAACTGAAAGGCATGTAAAATGACCAGGTGGTGGCTCTGGTGGGAAGTATGCCTTTTCTGAATTAAACAATTTGTCTTCAACAGCAAAAAACCTGGAAAAATGTATTAAATAATCAAATGGAACATTTGCATTGAGGATGACTTGTGTCTTGCTCTCACCCTTCTTTGTACACTTCAAGTATTTGTACACTGCAATGTTCAAGTATAATTATTTATTCTGGTCTTCTCAATATTGGCTGGTATAAAAAAATTCTGATGACCTTACACAGCATTGGTACGAATTCGAACACTGCTCTGCAAAAAGTATTAATTGCTTTACAAGATGCACTTAAAATTGCACTGACGCAATGTGTTGCTGGAAAATACTTTCGAGATTTTGCATTTCTAGTAGTATTGGTGTTAAGCATGGCTTAAGTTTTTTACTTGTTGCCTTCAAAGGCCATTCCCACTAGAGGTATATCTTGGTAAATATTGCTTTCCATTAATGCTCTATTAATATTAAACCTGGTATGTAAAAACGATTACATATTTATATAAATGATGTTACTGCACTTTAGGTCATTGTATTTGTGTACTCGTTCGTCCGCAATGCAGTTGTCTGGCCTGTAGTTTGTGTACAAGCATGTAGACTGGCTTTTAGATTGAACTGGACAAATGTGTAGAAGTGTACAATGGCCTGTAGTTTTATCCTAGTTGCTTTTAAATTAAAAAGACTTGCGCTTATGATAGGTGTGTAGACACTGACATGGTATAGAATGCTTACTTACCGGTCTGTTGTAACTTTTCATTGTTTGTTTTATTCTTGTTTTGTTAGTCTGGTGAAAACTTTGGTTTTCTGGCAAAGTTGTTGTTCGATATCAGATCTCGTGCAGTTTTGTGATTTACCGATCCACAGTTCTTCAGTACAATACTAAACTCTTCTTAAATGTAGTGCAAGTTTAAGTGAAAATTATTTTGACGTATCAACAATACAAGCTTTGTTTAAGGTGATTTTTGAGTCTATTGTATATTGAATGTCAGTGGATGTTTTTTCCGATTTCACCAGTTTGCGTTACTATGCTGTTATTCTGTCATTAGAGATGGCATGTTTATATAGACTTAAAACAAGTGATTGTTTATGTACATTTTTGTTGTTTACTTATGTTGTGCATCAGTTTGTCACATCATACAACTGCATCTTGGTTTATAAATTAATTTTTAGCTCGACTGTTGTGTTGTGGATAAATTAATATCCGTTTTACCTAGGTTTGACATGTAAAATCCATCACATCCATTTGAATTCTAAAATCTATCAAAATTCTACTTCTGGTTTACTTTTTAGTAATTTTTGTCCTGTCAAAGTTTATTGTTAATAGCTTTTTATCTCACAATAGTTGTGCATTTAAATTATTCTTGTTTGTTTTGTAATTTCAGGTTAAACATCTGTGATTTGTTTCTGCCTGTAGCAGATCTGTATAGTCGCATTAGTTTGATGTCACACTTATGAATTTATGCGCTGACCCGATTTTTTCCGAAATAGTTCATGGAATTTATAAATTGATAAATGTGCCCTCTTTTTGTTGTGTTGTCAGTGTTATCTCAATGACACCTGCCTCCCCTCATTGCCGTCACTAACCAAATTATCACTGTCAGATTATCTAAAACAATGCACTAGATAATTAAACCAAGACAGTTGCTTGTTTCAGACATTTTCAGCTGTTGTGTTTTGCTTCACATAAATGTATGTATTGGAAAAACTTGAGCTTCTAAAATAAAGGCCACTGTCATGAAAAATATTTGTTTTTGATGTCATAGTATCAGAAGAGAAATGTTTGTTCAAGTGAAGCGAGTACATGATCCTGAAAACTGTTCTTGTTTACTAAAGTACTTGCCAGTTAAAAGAAAAAGTTGAAGTTATTAACATTTATGAGATTTATTACCTTGCCTGCAGGTAAGAAAAAAATTCAGGTCAACATGAAACTTGTGTTTTACAGACTGTCACGTTATGACCTGGAAAAATAGTACAGAAAAATGGCGAGCAAATTCAATGAATCTCCTCGGAGAAAGATGAATAGGCCTATGCTACTTCCTTTTGCAGTCAAGACAAATTGTTTGATAAATATTACTTAAAGCATTATGCTATAGCTGTACCCACCAGTTAACAAATATTGACAGCACCATGTGTCCAATATATTCCAAGGTTATTGGAAAAATAATTAATACAACCAAGTCAGTAACAAAATGCTACAAATTTTATCAAAAACATGATAGGCTGTGAGGAATGTTCCATGACTGACAGTTGAACTACATTTCAGTAATAAAGAAAATTCGTTTTGTGGATATTTGTAGTAGAATATCAATGAGATAAGCAACGGTCAAACAAATAAAACACAACCACGATTCGAATATAAGATACTTCAAATATTATGGTAGCATGCTGTTTACAAGCTAAGATTATGATATAAACATGCACCAGATGAGTCACAGTCAATGACACGAAATTACCACGATGGGAAAAAAATAAATGCAATAAAAATTAAAATATAAAAAATGTACCCTGAATACCAGCTTAAAAACAAATGCAATATAAAATAGAATGTTAAATGGAAGGCATATTAGTTTTAAATCACAAGGATTTGCTAGCTAAATAAGCTTACTAGACTCAGTACTTCTTCATTCACATACTCAATACTAAAAATTAAAATCAACATAAGATATTAGAGCCAATATAATTATTGTATTAATTAAATAACTAGTTCAATTTTACGAGTATTACAATGACACCAAAAATATTCTTATTTTGCTCTTTTTTATCACTGGTTGCGATTTACTTATTGGCCCATTGTCAGAGACCCAGCACCAATGCCAAAACCAATACCCTTTGGTCCAAACTGCTTTCCATAGCAACCTGAAACATGTTCAAATATTTTACAAATTATGAGCAATATATTAAGAAAGCAGTATTTTTTTTTTAATTTTTCACAAGTTTTAGTATACATATCTAACAAAACCAAAGCTTTGCTTACTTTTGCAGTATATTTCATCTTCTCTTTCTGTTACTGTCATGGAATCCATCCGTTTATTGCAGCTATGGCATGTGAAACATTGCTTGTGCCAAATCTAAATAAAAATACATAGTTATGCAATACATCTCTGGCATAAGCAACATTTCCAGAAAAAGTTTACTTCCTATACCAATATTCGATCATACTGTATTATTAGTGTTGTTTGATATTGTTTTTTCTGACCCGATACGATACTAATACTTAAAAGAAAGGCCAAGCCTTCTAGAAGGTTAGGCTTCAGTGTTCGCAAAAAATGTTAGAAGGATGTACTACAGTAAATGCTGCGTAACTCAAAATCGCATAACTCAAAGAATTTCAGTGGAACTACATTTGAGTAATAAACAAAAAAATCCTTTTGTGGATATTTATACAGTAGGGCCGCTTAATAGACTCACTTTGGGACCAAAGTGTTTTGACCCAATTAACCGATGGGCGTAGTATTACAGGTGTAGAAGTATGAGTAATCAGCTTAGTATGCACTGCAAAGACTTTTAATGAATTTTAAAAACGAAGTAATGCCTAAATTCCTTTGTGCAGTTAAAAATTTTTAAAAATATTTTGAAATATTAATTTACATAAGTGAATTAGCAATAAATTAAAAACTATACCTTTCTAAATCATTTAAGTCTATTTATTTGCAAAAATTACAAAAAATTCCTTCAAAGTCAGCTGCTTCATTTTGTCGCGAAGAAGTTGGCTCACAAAGTTCTCATAATTATAAAAACATTGAAAATCTGTTGCAGTGTGAAAATTCCTTCAAAGTCAGCTGCTTCATTTTGCCGCAAAGAAGTTGGCTCACAAAGTTCTCATAATTATAAAAATGTTGAAAATCTGTTGCTGTGTGATGCACATATTCTCGCAAAACATTTAGCGCTTGGCATGCTTGAGCTGCGTTTTTCAAACTTCTTAATTCTATGCACTTATTTGCTGTATGATGTTTACTCTTTAAGTCACAAGGAATACTGGCTGATTACTGTACCTGCATCTTTGATTGTTAATTAAGCGTGAAAGCGTGATTTGCAATGAGAGCTTCAAAAGGTAACCTCTAGACAAGTAATTAAGTGTTCAGGTTCCAGAAATTCTAGGGTAACAGGTTAACATATTCAAAGCAAAACTGCTACGCCACCGTATTAGCGCATGATAAATGTACTAGCTTACAAACAAAACGGTACTTAACATTATAGGTTTTACATATATTATACTGCATAAAAGTGAAGCAAAGATGACATAAAAGTAGAAAAGGCTCTTTGGGCACATTTAAATGTCTTATTTTAAGGACATGAAGGAAAATATTGAGTCAATTATGCAGAGTAATTTGAGTCAACTACCGGCTGTTTTATGTATAACTGGAAGTGTTTTTGAGTCAATTAAGAGATTGAGTCTATTAACCGTGGGTCTATTAAGCTGCGCCTACTGTAGTAGAATATCAATGAGATCAGCAAAGGTCAAACAAATAATAACACAACCACGATTCAAAAGCCTTCTAGCAGGTTAGGCTTATTTCAATATTTGCGAAAAATGTTAGAAGGATGTACTACAGCAAACTCTGCGTAACTCAAAATCGCATAACTAAAATTTTCGCCTAATACAAAGAATTTCAGCGGAACGACTGAAATCCTCCTTTTTCCCACAAAAAACATCGCTGAACTCGAAATTTTTCCTAACACAAATAAGAAATTATGGTCCAACACCGGACAGGTCGCTTACAGGTACGAATGATTCCTTGGGAAGTGCTGTAACCATTGGAAGTTTAAGCAGATAAAGATCAACCGATATTTAAGCAAATATCGACAATTCAGTATATCGGAAAATATCGAAATATTGCTAAACATCGGGTACCAGATATCGAACAACACTAATAATGTTGTATAGTTATATAAATTATTGTAATTACACACACGGACACACACATATATAATGTTGTATAGTTACACATATATAAATAACTATACAACATAGGTTCATTTGCAAATTTCTGCTGAATTTAAGAACATGTTGTTAGGTACAAGAAAGATGTAAAATGGTGGTTTGCAAACCTTTCCAGCGCCCATGACTTTCTCAGCAAAATAGACTGTTTTTGAACATCGAGGACAGATGTCAGTGCTTCCATATTTTGGCTTGCGAATTGGTTTTATGTCACCGCCATTAGACAGAGGTGCTGCATAAGCCTGTGCTGTAGCTGGAACATTCCTGTCAGAAGTGAAAAAACATGCAACCTTAAAAGTGGTTTTTAATAAAAATTGCCCAAATTAAGGCCAATAGCCACTCAAGGTAAGAAGCTAAGAGGTGAAGAGATGAATATATGTCCAGAGAAAAAGAAGAAATGGGCAAGAAAGCTTTCACTGTGCTTCTTCAAGCACTACAACAAAACTTCTTATTCCACTTAGCCTAATTTAACCGTTAATGAGTTTAAGCAATAGTCAATTAATGACTAGCCTATCCATTACTAGCCTTAAAACATACAAATCAAATTGTGATCCTTAAGCCAGGCTTTCACAGGGTTCGCGACTTCGGCGACTATCTGAGAATTTCTATGGCCAACAATCTCCAAACATGCACCAAATTTTCGTCAAACAGTTGCAAGTCATTCACAGGTATTTTCCACTATGGTTTAGGAATTTTTTTTTAAAACGTTTAAAGTTTGTCCCGGAGTCGCAAAACTCACCACTTCGCCAAACTGTCATAAAGTGGTTGTAACTGCGCCACACGTTCGAAACAACTTCAGAATTCGCGAAATTCTGGCAAACACTTCGTGATGATTTTTCGACATTTTGGGGAACCCCAGTTGTTCCGCACTTCTTTTTGCAAAAAATTTGTGAAAATATACTCCACTTTATCGCGAAAGTGTCGCAGAAGTCACCAAATATGCACAAACACGTCATGCAAATTTCGTGCGACATTCTCGCGATTTTCACCGGAGAAAAAGCCCGAAACTCGCAAAAAATGTGGCAACAATCATGCAAATGATTTATGAAAAAACACAGTCGTGGGAATTTTCGGCAGTTGGTAGACTGCAAAAAAGTCGTGGCCCGTGAAAACCTGGCTTTAGAGTAAAAGTATGCATTTTCATAGAATATTTTGCCAAGAAAGCAGTACGCAAATTTCTTTTATTACTTTGTCAAAACAAAATAAAAACTAGTATTTAATGAACAGCAACAAGCAAAACATTTAAGAAATTTTTTTAAAATTTGCTAACAGGCTTATCAAATAGTTATTGAAAAAGTCACATCAGTCTCATCAAACAAACACATCCCTTTTCCATTTTAGCCTACAAAACAAAAACATTAGCAATTTATCAAATGTGTCAATCAATGGCTCAGGTAAACAGATTCAAAATATCAACTCTATCAAAGATTCAAATTCAAAATATCTATATATTTCAGATTCAAAATATCAAAGGCACGTTACATCAGTGCGTCCCAGAAGATTATTAAATAACCACTAATCGTATTCATCTAAAAACTCCCCACTCACTCTCTCGTTATTTCATTCGTGTTTGATCCAGTGTCCATAGACAAAGCACCGGCGCCAACACCGAAGCCGACACCTTTAGGACCAAATAACTTTCCGTAGCAGTTCTTGCAGTAGGCTTTATCTTCGTGCTCGGTATAAGCAGCATCCAAACTTCGGCCACAGTTTTCTACAGAATCACCAGAAACAAATCAAATCAATAATTTTGCACTATTATGTGATGTGACATATCTAAACAGTGTATATGAATGTACAGTGGGACACTAAACTTAAGCTGAATTTTAGGTTTATAAAAACAGACTACATTAGCAAAGTGTGTTACTTTCTCATCCTCTATCAATATAAGAACCTAATCAGTGCTACTAGTTTTGTCATAAACTGCAAAAAGTCCACTGTCATAGTTGCAAATGTAATTAGAGAAACTAAGAAGTTACTAAATGCTCTACTAAAAGGTTAAAAAAGATCTGAAAATAAAAATAAGCAAAATTACACGAAATAACTAATTTATATAGAAATTATAAATAAAACAGTTGTTCACTGGTTGTAGAATAGAATAGAATAGAATTTTATTTTTTACATGGAACACATTAAATTGTATACACAATATTTCCATAATGGTCCATGGCGTGTTAATAGTAATTATTATATAAAGCAGAGCAGAATACCTTAAAATTAAACAAAACTAAAAACTGACTAAAATAAAGTATTTCTGCTTCTAACTGCTTCATGTAGCATACTAGGAATCCTAGAAATAAAACTTTGGTTATTCGCGCTTTAAATTTACGTAAAATATTAACACACCTACACGTGCCCATATGTAGCTAGTGCTAATGTTCAAAAATGTTCTTTCCAAATTTTAAAAAAAGATCACATTTTGGTATAGAATTATTGCCTAACTTCTCAAAAATGTACAGACGTGGAAAAATTTTGCAGTGGCAACAGTTTCAAATTGCCAAATAAAATTCCAAAAAGTAAAAATTATAAATACTGTAAACACCAAGTAACAAAAAATAATAAAATATCTCTGCAAAACAAAATTAAAGTAATTGGTGCGTTCATTGTAATACATGTGTGAGTTAGCTATAAGCATTTCAATTGGGCGACCTGACATCACAAATCTTATGAGAGAAAGCTAGAAAAAAATTACAAGATGAAAACTCGTAAAGCTTATACATTTTTTTATATTTATATAAATACTTTTATTGATATTTTTTAAAAATAAAACCATCCTGTGCATTTCATTTTCAGTTTACACACTAAAACAAACCTTACCACATCTAAAACACATTTTATGCCATGTGTGCTTCATTGCCAGCTTTTGCTCCGCAAAATATACTTCTTTATCGCACTTGGGACACTTCGGCATGATGGAACAGCTTCTTCAGAACTTAACAGTAGATAAAACAGCAAGCTGAAAAAACGCAATTAGTTTAACCAACTGGAACTGCATAATTATCAACAGTTTTGCAAACTTCTCAGTGGACGTCTGATAGATTTCAGTTTATTGCTTTACTACAAAAAGTATGCCAAAAAGTTACGTAGTGAGCAAAATTTTTCCTCTGTAGAACTATTGGTTCCGTTGTAATTGACTCGTGCACTAAATTTATGTAAATAATAACACACTTACACGTGCATAGCAAACAGCAAGTGCTAATGCTCAATAATGTTCTTTCTCAATTTTAAAAAAATCACATTACAGAATTATTGCCTAATTCTTCAAAAGTGTATAGAAAAAGAAAAAAATTTTTGCAATGCCATAAGTAGCATAAAATGTCCTTCTCTCTATTTGTTAACAAACCCTCCCAGCACTGATAAGTGTGTCATGCAGAATTTCCACATAGAATGCACAATTTTGCTGATTTGTTAACACATATATAAAGGTCAAAGATAAGTAAGCACTGTTACAATACATGTACTGTAATTACTATGATAATATTACTCAGGATGTGCCAAGTGCAAGTGTTAAGGAACAACAAAAATTTGGTGACCCTCATGGCATCTATTTTGATACACAATGTGTTCTAATATAATAATAAAAAAATATATTATTTCACAATTACAGGATGATAAACTTAACAGCTTGTAATGCGATCTAAATCCCGCACAGGTGATTAGCAATAAATATTAATATTATGAATTGTCACACGTTTAATACAAAAAAATGTGTAAACGTGTGTTATGTTATTAAGAAAACATCAACACACAAATCTCATTTATTACGAAGACGTTCCATCTTCTTTGTTAAACAACAGTTAAAATCATCACCCAACTTGGAAGTACAGCACAATAAACTGATGTAAAACAAACTAAGGTGACAGCAGCACATGCTGTGCTAACTCAAAGAAACTATTTGCAGAAATACTATGAACTTTCACATTTAACTGGCACTATTACAACAATCAGAAATTCTATCTGAACGGTACAGCTAGTGGTAACAAAAATAGACTGCACATACAGAATTCTTAACCTTGACAATGAACACAGCTTAGTAAGAATAATACCCTAAAGGCACAATTCTGAGAAAAATGAGCAACAAATGTTAAAATGACCATTGAGTTTATCATAGCACAACTTAGTAACATAATTTAACTAACAAATTATCCGTAAAAAATGTCTATAATATATAGTGGATACATCGATGTACATTAAGGTATTCACACATCCAACCATTACATAAATATATTTGTGTTTCTGTATGCCAAATTAATAAAAACATAATCTTTTCTTAATTTTAAATCATTTTAAAACCATTTTTCTATAAGTGTTTGAGTCTTGCTAGATCACATGTGGCACATGAGTTAATCAGTAGCTTAAGCAAAAGCCTACTTTCAGGTTGAGTTAGCCAGCTACACTACATCTGAATGTCAAGGATAAATAAAGCCCCAGGATAAAACACACCCTTGCATCCACTAATACACGTGAATCAAAATCTAACTAGAAGCAGGGAAGTGATAATAACAATACAGACAATTACCAGCATTCCTCAACAACGAAAGGTTTGGAATGATGAATTAGGATCGGGCGCGGTTGCCATGGTCACCAAGCAGAGTAAACATTTACTTGCTGTATGTAATCAGCCTTTAATATGCCGCCGTATCAGCCTTTCCGCAGAATCATGCATCAGGTAGCAGATTTTACAATACTTTTATAATGCTTGTCAGACAATATATATATATATATATATATATATATATATATATAGTGTAAGTGAAAAACAGAAATCCACTTCTAACATACTCAGAAAATTCCCAAAGATTCTAAATGTCAGATTAGGAATTATAATCTGCCTTACAAAAATGGCTTGAAATTAATGCTACTTCTGTTCGTTTTTGTAGATATCAATTCAAAACAACTGACTTACACTTAAATACTATTTAGTGACAAATAACACATTCACCAATTTACTGTCTCAGTCGAAAACAAAATTAGCAAAAGTTATGGCTTTTGCAAATTATTTAACACATGCGTCACTTTTGCACATCAAGTGTAGGATAGCGGTAGTCCTCTTGACTTAGTATACATAGACTTAGCAAAAGCATGTGACAAAGTCCCACATAGAAGATTGGTATTTAAACTTGAGGCATATGGCATTCAAGGACAACTGCTTAACTGGATAAATGCATGGCTAAGAGACAGATTCCAATACGTCAAAGTTGAGGTTTATGCCTCGTCAACTGTCCCAGTTCTATCAGGAATGCCTCAAGGAAGTACCCTCGGGCCCTATTATTTCTCATCCTCTTAGATGATAATGTAGTTAGTCGTCTACTCAAATTTGCTGACGATACCAAATTAGCATATCCAGTATGTTCTTCTGTGCAAGTGAGACAGCTTCACGAAGATTTGTGCCAAATCTGGGCATGGGCTGATAAATGGCAGATGGAGTTTAACACACTCGACGGTAAATGCAAGGCGATGCATGTGGGTAGTTAGATCAATCAAGCCACATACAGCTTTGGTGATGTTGGTTTGCCTGAAGTGACTGAGGAGGTGGACCTTTGATTGACAGTAGACAGCAAACAAAATTTTTGCAGCCATATCTCTAAGAAAATTATTAAGAGTAACAGAAGCCTTGGATTAATTAGTAGGACCATAACTTCCAGAAAAGCTGAGATAATTCTCCCACTATACAACACTCTTGTTCGTCCTCATCTCGAATATATCAGTCAGGTATTGGACACTTACAATATCTAGGACATCCCAGTGCTCTCGAACAGGTACAAGCGCAAGCTGTGGACATAATCATAGGTCTTAAAGGACTCACATACTCTCAAAAACTGCAAAAACTAGACCTGTATTGACTTTCTGCAAGAAGACATAAGGGGAGACTTATGACTTATGGAAATGTTCAAGATTCATTAAGAGATTTACTGACATCAATGCATACCAGTGTTTTACACAGAATAGAAGCATTACACATGGCCATAGTGTTAAATTGTTCAAGCATAGGGTCAATACTGAAAGGTATCGGCATAGGTTTCAAAAGCTGAAATGGAATGTGAAATGTGGAACTCATTACCGGAATCATTAGTGAGTGCAAATAATGTAAATAGTTTTAACCTTAAACTTGATGCAGAACTCAGTAAGAGAAACCTATTTTCGTACCAGTTTGGTATATTAGAAAGATAGTAAACCAAAAACGAATAATTGGACAAGGTTGTATTTTGGATAGCTACTCAGTGGATGAGAGATTGATGCAAGAGACGGAAATCAGAGTTTGCTCACCACGAAAGTGGGTTACGAAGGTGAGTTAAGTTATAGACCTTGAATTATTTAAATTGATGCATAAATTCAACAATACTTCTCTGCACAACATTAGGTCATAAAACAGCAAACAATTCAGACATCAAAAACATTACAACACAGGCACTAAACTACAAAAGATTCAAGTAAGCAAATATGGTGCGGAACAGCATGATCAAAAATCAGCTAAGCCCTCTACAAATTCTTTGCTTTTTTCATGTTTTTCTAACGTTTTTCTGTTATTCGATTGTTTTATTTTTTCAAGAAACTATCTATTCAAATTTTTGCAAGGAATGGTCTGAACATCTCGAATCATGATAAATAGTCATTTTTGCATCATTTTTCTCAAAAGACTGTCATAAAACAATTTTATTTATGTAGTAAAATTAAAAGAAATTTAAGGTAACTTCACTTTTGTAAAATTTAAATTATCAAAATTGTACAGTGCCAAATATTTGATAATTCCATTTGGTCAAGGTTTAATAAAATTTTCTCTTTTCTTTCCATATTAGAACTAACTTAAAATCTTTAACAAAACAAAACCAGCCTTCTAAGACTAATTATAAGATTATTACATCTGATAAAAACCATGAGATCAACTCTTTTATTTTCTCTTGGTTTAAGTACCTAAGTACGAGCACTTATGTTTAGAAATATCCACGGCACCTACGAAAAACTACCCTGAAATTTTTGGAGACTGTTAGCACTCTTTTAAAATTTTCTTTCTTATAGATTTAATGACATAAGGCTCATAAGCACTGGATAACTATGAAGACCTTGTGTAACCCTGATGTTTTAACATTGCATATATGCAGTAACCTTGTGAGACACTGATGTATTAACACTGCATATATACAATGACCTTGTGTGGCCCTGATGCATTAACACTATATACATAAGTCACCTGATCTAATGTGACCCGATGTATTAAACAATAAACATTGCATAAATTTGTTAGTATTGTCATCTACCTACTATGTCATAAAACTTGGAAATGCAATATGAAACTGTTCGCCTCTGACAGCATATTCTACATCAAAAAGTAATACATAGTCCAGTGATTCTGAAATTTTTAGTTTCTTGTACTTTGGTAGAGTCTGATACCAGTAGGTAAGGATGCACGCTAAAATCACAACTGAAAATTGATGAATAGCCAGGCCGTAATAAAGGCAAAGTGGAACATGTAAACAATTTCCATTCATTTAGTTAAATTATTGGAATAATATTAAATTTACTGTACTAGTTTACCAATTCCTAGTTTAATTACCGAAAGTGTTTGCCCAGTTTTAATGCAAATACTGTAGATTACATTGTAATTATAACAACAATATATTATTAGAGTAGTATTGTACAAGACTGTAAGTATGTAGTAGGCATGTATACGTAATTATTTTCGTCTGTAGCAAGACCACGAAATGTTGATCACTGACCAACATAACCAAGCACAACTGAAACAATATCGTGGAATCAGTATGTGAGTAGCAAGGCGACTGATTGCAAACGGTACGAGGTGTCCAATAGGAGAACACGCCTCATTCTGCTACCAATTTTGGCAGCATCCTGGGAAAATGCCGCAAAGAAAAGCCAAAAATATGAATGAAAGAAAAACTACATTTTATTTGTAAAGTTATATTGTTTGTTTATTAAGTCATGTATTAATTAGGAATTTTACTTTTTTGCTTTCTGAACACTGAATTATTACTCATCTGACAAGCGACTTTTAAAATCTCTAGCGACAAGGAAGTTTATAGGCACTTGCAGGGCCGGAACTAGATGTGGCAAGCAGGGGGCACAAAAATTTTCTGGGAGGGCGAGGTACCCGAAGTGGTTAAATAATGGTTAAGCCAATTTTTAACCCCTTTTATACTGCATGCAGGCCTATAATTAGCATGTGTGTAGGACGGCGTAGCAGACAGAGCAATAATGAGAAAATTAACTCTCAGTTAACCTAGCGTTATTAATGTGCCTCTAACTAAATTGTTATTTACAGATTGTTATCACACACAGGTTTTAAGAAAATAATACGCAGGAAATAATGTCAAAATGAAATGTGGAACGATACTTCCTTGGACAAAAAAAGTCTAAAGTTTTCAAAAAGTCTCAAATTTCAGCATGGTACCGCTGCTACACCAGCATCCTATAGCTGTGCACACAGATCTTTTGGCCTGTGTGTAGAGCCTGTGACTGTGTGTGGTCCCTGTAGGCCTACACTGTTATACGCACCTCTATGCACACTGATTTTTGTCAGCACGTACATTGAAACCACCAAACATTTTTTTACCTAATTCTAATTCATATTGAAAATGATTACATGCGAACTGCAATTTTCACTGCAAAAAAAAATTATTTTTCCGATTTTGCAGGGGGCGCCCCCTCGCTCCCTCCTAGTTCCGCCCCTGGGCACTTGTAAGTTCAAAACAGTGGGAGCAGCTATTTTACAGTGCCCAAGAAATGTTGCAAGAATATGCTCTTTTGCACAACTTGTAAAAGCTTGTCATGCTCTCCAAGGTTGGAAAAACATGCTGCACCAATGCCTATGCCTTACAAATGTGCCATGCCCATATATATCCAATTTTTCATGCATGTTACTATAAAATTGTTAATTGAAGTGTAAAATTACCCATAAATCTTTGTCACAAATAGAATTCAACACAAACTTATGCACTGTTTACTGGTCTTGATGCTCTCCAAGACTTAATGAGAACAAAATCCAATTCAGTTGCTGAGTTCACAACAGAATATCATAGATATATTATTAATATTAACAGTTATGTTAATTTTGAACAGATATTGTGGCGAAACTAGTATGGCTGTCTGTCGTTTCAAAAATTGAAAATTCCTTCTTTTTTAAGTGAAATAAGCAATTTGTTTGTCTTTATATTCAATGTCTTTAGTGATGCAGCTGTCATGCAAGCAGGCTTAACATTGTGCTTACATCAACTTTTTGATACCATACCCAAGCCAACAAAAATTTTCAAATATATACCAAATTTACCAATACAAATTCCAGCCTGGTTGCTCTCTAAAGCCTAGGTATAATGGTTTAATTAACACATTAAACTCTTCTCCCCCAATGCATTCAGGACAATGCACAGCCAATTCACCTGGAGCAATATCATCGAGCAGACTTTATTGCTCAAATACAAACCGCATTCTCCACCAACTCTTGAATTCCATCTCTGCCATTACACGTTTCATGCAAGAACTGGTCTCCCGAGTCGTTTCTTACCGCAGTACAAAATTACCAGTACAACAAGACTACATCTAAGCCTAAAAATGTTAATTACAATATAAAAATGAAATTACATCACGTGTTATACCTGTAAAGAATTGATGGTGAAGGAAAAAAGTTCAAATTTCAACCACATGTAATCAGTGACTAAAACTTTTAAAAACTCTTTATTCGCCACTCAATAGATCTTATGAAAATCAAAGTTTATTTACAGAACAACGTGCCCAAAATACCCCTGCAAAGCCAAACCTCAAAACTTGTGTCAAGCATATACCGCCACAAACAAAACAAAAGCAACAAGCTTGATCAGGTGAAGGCGGTCGATTTCTCACACGTGGTGATTAACTGGTTTTATTTGAATGCCGCTCGCTAAACAATTAACTAATAACAAAAGCGACGTTCGTCGAAGGTAGCTCTTGCTGCGGCTGAGATATTGCATTATTTACCAGACAGGTACCGGGACTGACCATCATGTGCATTTAACGAAAAACTTCCAAGTCGACGGACGATATTTGCTTTTTCCTTCGCGCCTTTTTAATTCATGTACTTTGTTTCATGTTTTTATATTGTTTGCGACGCTGATGCCACATTTTTCAATGCCTGTTTCTCTTAGTCGGTTTCCTTTAAACAGTTTTTGGTTTATATTTCAACTAGTGGCTCAAACATTCACTGCATCCAGGGGCGTCGTGCACCAAAAAAAATTAGGGGGGCCCGACTGTATATAATGGCGGTGTTGGGAGCCGAGTGGACCACTGCGCCAAGTAGACCACTTGATGCGCTAAAAGTAGTGTCCTACATGGGCAGCCCACGTAGGACACTAGCGATTTTTGTCGAGAATCGGTAATTTTGTCAAATTTTTGAAAATTCTGTGAAAGTTTCTTCATTTTATTATTTGCAGAAATAATTGCAAATTTAAAAATAAGACAGATGCTGCTAAGCCTTCACAACACCAAAAAGTAATTTTTAACATTTAAGAAAAGCAAGGATAATTAGTTTTAATATTATCAGTAGTATTGTAACATGTAGGGCACTGTCCTACATGGCTCGCTAGCCCATGTAGGACACAGATTGCTAGAACGCTTACTTATAAGAAAACAATTATTTGCCCAAGAGGTAGTGAAACGGATCACCTGTTTGTGAAGTGAGACAAAATAAAAAATGATATACTTTAAACAAATTTTGTATTCGCAAAAAAGTGGTTTTTTTCACTTCAACAACATTAATATCGAAACCAAATTTAATATTGTCCGTTCTACCAGCTCAGAATAAAATTCTTTTATTTTATTAGATGTATAATAAATTATTCAACGTGTACTAACGTTTTTAATTATTATTATTACATAAACAAGCACAACGGACGGTGTCAGTACACTTAACGACTCAATTCGCGACCTGTCTCTAGTGTCCTACTTGGGCAGCCCAAGTAGACCAATTGGTCTACTTGGCGCAGTGGTCCACTCGGCTCCCAACAGCGGAACCTAACTGTTTAAAAAACGTATACTTTTGAATTCCCACACAGTATTTTGCGTGCAAGAAAAACGATTTATTTATTCCCAACTGGCATTTAACTTAAAGCTATAGCAACAGAAACTTAATTAAAATTAATTTAAAATTAAAATTTAATTAAGTACTTATTAGCTGTCAGGAATCCAAAGATTCGACGAAAAGACGACTACCAAAACATATGTACCTTTAATTTAATATTTTTAATAATTACTAAACATTTTATTCCGAGGCAAGATGAAGATGTTGAACAAAAACAAACGTTATTTTTAAATGATTCAGCAGCACAAGTCAAAGCCAACAACATTACATGAATACGTTACAGGATGACTATAGAGTATAGTAGAAAAGCAATGACAGGTATTACACCAAGATAAAGCAAAGAGGTTAAAGCGTAAAAAGCGATATACAGCGACACAATTTTTATATTCTTGTCTATTTTCTCACCTATAATATGTGTCTGCAACATGCAGACAGTGTTTGACTGATCCAGTTTTGAACCCTGGACCTCGTTAATCGACTCACTTTGAATGAGAGTAAATACCGCACTTTAATGTATATCGGGATACAGCTATCAAATGCAAGCTCATTAGATTGGGTTGTTACTTGCACCCGATATTTGCAACGCATGACCCACGCCGATACTAGCCAGAGCTCGGGTGGGCATTTAGTAGGATATGTCTGTACGTGTTTCTGCTGTTACACATGAATTAATGCACTAAAAATTTGTACTAACGACGCAGAACATCACTCCAGAAGAGTTCAACCACAGACTTCAAGTCCATATTCTTTGTTTTCTCAGCCTCAACTGCAAGGATCATCAGGTCACTCAGTCGTGACTGACTCATTGTACTGCGGAGAGCATTCTTGACAAATTTAAGAGCAGAAAAGGATCTCTCACAAGAGCAAGATGTAACGGGCAGAGTCAGAATCAACTGGTATGCGATGGAGATCATTGGGTAAAGTTTATCCAGTCCAGAAGAAGTCATATAACAGTTTGTGTTGACATGTTCAGGGACAGAGTCTGCAGTGACAGCATGCGTGAACAAGCGGTACTCCAACTCGAGAGTTTCTTCAGTACACCAGTCAGATTGTCCTTAAGAGCCTTGCGAGATGACCACCAAGTTGCTGAAAGCGAGTGTAGAGTCTTGGATGCTTTGTTGTGTTCATTCGATTCGAGCTGTAGGATCTCATCTCGGATTTTCGCAAATGCTGCATGTAATTTGTGGATCTTTCGACCAAATTGTAGAGGGATTTAACTACACCAAAGAAGTTTTGCACGATGATGTTTCATGAATGCATGTCCACAATGACAAGATTAAGTCTGTGTGTGAAACAGTGAACGAAGAATGCAGATTTGAAAATGTTCCGGACTCGAGTCTGTACCCCAGAGTAAATACCTGACATCGATGAGCAGCCATCGTATCCTTGTCCTCGGATATTTGTCATCTCGAGCCCATGTGCTTCAAGAACCTTCTGTAGATCATTGAACAATCCTGCAGCAGTCATGTCCTCGGAATGGACGAGGTCTAAAAAAATCTTCGTGCACGCCTCCACTTTTATCGACATAACGGAGAATGACTGAGAGTTGATCTTGCTTGCTCGTGTCTGGTGTAGTGTCCAAGCAGACAGCGAATTACTTGGCTGCCTTTACATCCTTGATAATTCCAGAACGGATCACATCAGCGCTGCACTTAATCAAATCGTTCTGAGAACTGGGAGATGTGTAGCTGGGGTATCCCTTTGGATTGGCACTTGACTTGGCGAGGTGTGTAGCCAGGTCAGGGTTCCATCGAGAGAGAAGATTTGTGATCTCCATGAACACTCCTTTATTGTCAGAATTATCAGACTCGTCATGACCGCGGCATGGTAATCGGAGTCTTGCTAGCGTGTTAGTAACATCCACAAGTATAGGGAGAATGTTGTGTCGTCTCTGCCGATCAGAGTCGCCCAACTCCAAAAGCCTCTACCTCTCTGCATCTAATACTGCATCGATGGGGGGTTTAGTCAAAAATGCTTGCCAAGACTGCATGCAGGCTTGATACTCCGCAGATTTAGAGTGTTTGTCGAATACTTTATTACTTTCCAAGGCTCGATGCCAATTTCTGAATCCTGTCTTTTGAAACGTCACGTCATAAGTCGATGCACCAAACACACGACACGGGAAACAGAATGCAGCATCAATCTCCTTTACGTATTCCAACCAGGACCTATCGTTGAACCACTGACCCTGAAATGATCTCGATTTTCCTCCCATTTTGGTCTTTGGGTATGCATCCACTACGTCCCGCAATGGCCCGCGACGGATGTACTCATCCTTCTGGATTCGTTCTGTTGGAATCAGAAGATTTGTGCAAGAGGACGTGTTGCCTTTAGGAGCTTCAGACTGGCTGGCCGACGTTACAGTAGATACAGACGTGCTGGATACGGGGATGAGTGTTGTCGCCGCAGAACCTGGGTCGGGAACACCGTTGGACTTGAAAAATGAAGTCAGATTGGCCTGCCTTGACATCTTTTAAGAAATATAGAATCACGTGGAAATTCCTATTTTATAACTAAAAAATTATCAACATATTTCCTCGCATTTTCAATCAAAAATCTTGGGTTTTACAAAATCTACAGCTTCTGAAAGAAAACATAGGTTTCCAATCTGTCTAAGATTTATTGCAGCATATTGTAGGCATGCACTCACCGACAATTGACCTGGCTTGACTGTTGATGACTAATTTTTTTCTAAGTGTAAGGAGACGCATCACAATTTAATCAGAGACAATTGGCTTTCTAATACTGCAAGTGCTTAGCAATATCATTGGCCCAGTGCAAGGGGCCAATGGCCAATTAAATAGGCATAGCCACGAGAGCAGAGGATAATCAATGCAACAATTAGACATTAGATTCAATCAATAATCATACCTACGTGTATATATAATCGCATATCGTGCCTACAGTGGGAGATTTCACCGTTCCTCAAAATTTTACGCCTTATTGGTCTCATTACGAGCCGCTGACACCCTTAAAATTTTTGAAATTTTATAAAATTCTATGGTGAAAAAGCTTTCTCTGTCTGCGTTCCGTGTCTCTGGAATAACTTGCCTGTTAAACAACATCTTAAAACACATTTGTTTAAATTGTACTTTTTATGATGATTAATTTTTAATGTCTTTTATCTATTATGTTTAATGTGAATTTTAAATATATTTTATTGTTCAGCCTGCTGAGATTTTAAATGATATAGTGCACTATGTAAATAAATTTTACATTACATTACATGTAACAAGGCATAATGATTATTAGTATAAAGAAATTAGGATTAATTTAGACTGAATTAGTCAATAATTTACATGGCGACTTACAAGCAAAACTGAAGGGGATAGTAACGGCAATGTTTACGACAAGGGAAGATTAATTTTTGAATAATATTAAATAAATATAACTAACTATTGAGGAGGTTGAAAATATTGAGGAGATTAGAAAATAACTAATATTTGTAACGAGACATTATGAGTTTATTTATAGTAAGTAATTTTAGATATACAAACACACACACATGCACACACATTATAAGCTTCCATTAATTATTTTGACCGATTTTAAGTTGTGACAAGTTGCGACAGATAAAAGCACACACACACACACACATATATATATATATATATGTATAGTTACTGTTCAAACTTTTTTTTACCAAAATGCAGCACAGCAGATATTGTTATTATCATTAAAAATTTAATAATTTTAAAAGTCATCAATATAAATTGAAGAAATTGTAGCTTTGATAACACAGAAAAAAGGTAGAAAAGAATCATCTTCTGGTTTGTTTTGGCTTTGTCACTTACCAGGCACTAGTTTTTCAGTCATTACACTTTTGTACAACTTAAAAACAAAACTGCACTTTTCTAATAAGCAGTTCAAGTGCCTACCATGCAATATTAAGAATAAAAATAACATTGTTAACCATAAAGAGTCACAACATTGGTAACCGTATCTTAGTTCTAATGATAATTTGACTTATTATTACTTTTTTTCTAATTATTATATCTTGTATCTTGACAGTTTAACATTTTATTTAACACCCACATTCTCTGTTTTACAGCATATTTCACTGCGACAGTCGTAGCGAATACGAGGTAGCAACTGGTCAAGACTGCGTTTTTTGATATATAAATTAATGACTGCCAGAAAAGGGCCAAAAGGCCGAATAGTGAGTACTAAGCAACGAGTAGAGCAGCAGGTATTGAGAATGTTGACAGCTCTGTTGGGTTGATTCTGATTTTGTTGTTTTATACTATTTATATCAAACACTTTTGTTTTTAGGTGAGAGTGGTGAGAAAAATTCTCAAAACCCAGTAGAAAAATTGTTGAGAGACCGTCAATTCTTACTTAAAAAGTTGTAAGAGTGCTAGCATATAAAAATGCTTTCAACGCACTCCGCTCAGTGCTCACTGTACAGATATGTTTTTTCTTTTAAATGAGTCGAACTTAACAGCATTTACAATTTCTGTGGGAAGGGCATGCCACAGATTGATTTCTGAACTAAACCATTAGATTTGTATAATATTAATACTAATAGTAATAGATTTGATGGTAGTTAATCCAGCAAAAAACTAGCCTCTGGCTTGTCTTCAGCACCACTTCCTGGACACATAATATAAAGCAAAATGTACCATCTGCCATTCGTTTTAAGCTGCATATATGTATATGTGTAAACGTCTTATAGACCTGTAGTCAAAGTTGCATCTGTAACTATTTATGCAGATATGCGTGGGAAATTTCAAGGTTGTAAGGACTTGAGTGTAGCCACAAGCTAAACAAACCGAATTGTAAGTCATGTGGAGTTCTTCCTCTCCCAGTCATTCTCCGGACTCTCGGTCATCGCTGTCTCATGATTATAACAAATATGACATTGTCAAGGCAACTCAGTATGGTGTTATAGATCGTTGTCAAGAATTGATAGAAGCAGGTAATGTGATTTAAATAAAAAATATTGTCACTAGAGTAAAGAGAAATTATTGAGATAAGCGATCAAATTAAATCAGTAACCAATGTATTTTTTGTTCACATTATCAACCATAAACATTTTGTTTTTATTATTGAGGCCATCTGTCTATAGTATAATTTTTAATTGCAGTTGTTGTTGTTTTCAACATGCTTTCAATTTAAACTGGTAAACACTTTGGGTGGTAAACTGATAAACACTTTAAGGTATATGTGTCACTATGTGTGTGAAACAAGTTGCAACTCAATGTAATTTCTTGCAATCTGATCGAAATCAATAAACTAGTCAGTACTGTAATTAGAAGTTGTCCACTTGTAATACTGCTTAAACTGATACTATAATTGGACAAAACGGTGCATTTTCTTTTTGGAAGGTTATGGTTTGGTTGAGTTTTAGGGTTAGATAAAAGTCACGATATTAGCAAAAATTGTTTTTATTTTGTCGATTTGCTCATGTCTTTGTTTAGTATTTCTACTAAAACATACCTCGACAGAGGACTATGTGTATATTTTTTACGATGTGTTGTAGTTTTGCAGATAGACTAGCAAGATGGTGCTACTAGTATAAGCAGTATAAAATTTAGCAAGAAATCAACACAAAAAAGTGTCTTGGGAAAGCTATGTATCCCTTCGCTCATAGAAATCATCAATTTCTGCTTAAATGATCATTTTTTTAATTGTACATCACTTTAATTGGCATCACTCTAATGAAATTTGACATTAATCGAGAAAAATAAATAAGAGCCATGATTTTTTTTAAATTTTAATGATGCAAATTGCAATTTTTATTTTTATTTAGCTAACTTCACGACTGAACTAAGAGTTTAAACAGTTGGTAAAAATAATCGTGTGAAATGAAGTATGATGCCATTGTGTGGTGATGAAATATAATGCCATATTAGTTGTCACAAAATTTTAAACATGTTTAAACTTTAAAGTGTTAGAATCAGTCTAGGATCATGGCAGGTCCACAGGAATGTATTAAAATCTGTTATAGGTAAATATGAGTTTCTTTTAACTAGGATATGATGTGAGACAGCCAGATGCTGAAAATGTCACATTGCTTCATTGGGCTGCAATTAACAACAGGAAAGAACTTGTTAAGTATGTCTAAATTACTATGTTTATTTATATATTTGTTTGTATGTATGTATCTTTGTTTGTTTGCATAGTTTCTTAACATTATATGTAGCATCTGAAATGTTTCTGATCTCAGTGCATTTAATCTTGAACTGGGATTTTATGTTTACAGGTATTACATGTCAAAAGGTGCTTACGTTGATCAATTGGGTGGTGATCTCATGTCCACACCTCTGCACTGGGCTACAAGGTAATTAAAGGAAGACGGTATGATGTTTCATATACTACTCCATTTCAAATGCAGTAAAAAGTATATGTTTTAACACTGATAATACTGCAAAAGCATTCTGATAATTAAATAATGGATTAAAATATTATTTAATGGTGGTCGAGCTCAACTATTGATGACATCACAAACGAATATAATTTTCAACAGCAGAAAACATTCCATGAGCGTTTGCGCGTGTTTGCAAAATTGAAGTACAGTGTAGAGATTCAGTGTGTTGTATTAGAACTCGGCAAATTTGAAGATAAAAATTCAAATTTCAACATTACCACTGTGCTCACGCATGAGCTGTCGAACATGTGCAGTTCACAAACGAATACCTCTGAACTGAGAAGTACAGCACCCTTTTTTTGTACTATACGTTCTGAAATGCGGGCGTTAGTGCCCGTCTAACTAGCGAAAGGCGAAATGCATGTGACAGCGAAGAACTAGTGGCGTGAACACAAAATTGCATTTATGTGGTTATAATTCTTTCACCTAAGTCATTTTTTTAAAAAAATGTTTCCTTTCAATATTTTAAAGAGTAAATTATTTTGAATATACAGTTTAATATTGGGTCCAGTTTTCCTTTAAGTGTTTTGTCATATTTTTGTATGTAGTGTGATATGGTATATTGCAGTTTTTCAAATGACACTGAAATTAAAAATCAAAATACTTCACTGATAGGTTTTGATAAGTTCACGACATAATATTCCCTTGTTCTAACCAGAAATTACTCTCTCATTTGCAACACTTTATGCATTTCATTTGCATGTAGTTTATTTTTCCATATTATTAGAATTTCAAGTGATAAAATTGATACGAGTACATAGAATAGAGGAAGGTACCCAAAAATATCAATTATTTTGTTTTGCCAAATATTTTAACAGACTAAGGAACGTTTAACTTGTTTTTAGGCAAGGTCACCTTCAAATGGTTGTACTATTGATGCAGTATGGGGCCGATCCGTCGTTACGAGATGGTGAGGGTTGCAGTGCAATTCACCTGGCTTCCCAGTTTGCTCACACTTCTATCGTGGCCTACCTCATTGCCAAAGGACAGGACGTCAACATGCCCGACAGAAATGGAATGACACCGTTAATGTGGGCGTGTTACCGTGTTGTGAAGTATGCGTGCCTGTAAATTATTAGACTTTAAATTTAAATATTTATGTATAATCCAATAAAAATAATTAAACTAATTAAAATAAATTAATCTAATAAATGAAACTAAAATGAAATAGAAATTCAATTAATGATGAACTTTAAATTTTGGTTAGACAGATAATGGATTATTTTGTTCCTGATGAAGTAAGTCATTTATTTTCAATAACTTAATTTTTGTGGAATATTGCAAATTTCAAAATGCTATTTGTATTTGTATCTGTAATTTATTCATATTTTGGAATTCAGCAAACTTATGTTTTTTTAGAGCGCAGCCTTATTTCAAAAAAGCATCAATAAAGCAGTAGAATGATGAACTCTTTCCCAGAGAAGGATTTTGAGGGATTTGGCCTTGGTTAAACAGCTCTTATTGAGCTTAAAAAAATATCAAAAAATTTGGGCTAAATCCGCTTACATATGTCTCAAGTCTAGTTTGTGACTTTAAACTTTAATAACTTGTTTGATTTTTACTGAAACCTTGCAGTCCAGACCCTACAAGACTTTTGCTCACATTCTCTGCAGACGTTCACGTTAGAGATCGGGTACATCGCAATACAGCACTACACTGGGCTGTTATTAGTGGTAACCATGCTGTAGTTACACTACTTCTAGATGCTAGTGCAAATTTGGATGCTCGTAATGACAAGGTAAACGCTAATATTTAGCTTTTCTTTGGTAGTTTCATATTCACTTGTTTTGGTAAAGCTTTCAAATTACTGGAGATATTTTTCCTTGGCTGAGTTACTTAGCTAGTCAAAAATCGGAGCAAATTTGTTATAACTTCATAAACATAAAGAAACAAACTTACAGCTAAACAGTAAGTAATAATTTATAAATGGCTGAGATAGTATAGTAATTCCATTGACCCATTTTTGTGGGTAATAAAGAATTTTGCTTAATAAATCAAATTTCATTACTTTTATCTTAGTATGTGTTCTGACCTGGCAAACTAGGCTTTGTAGGCCTATTGCGTACACTGCATCCAAGTTTTTATTTTGTTTTTGGCTAACATTTTATGGTTGTTTTCCTGCATAGGAAGATACTCCTTTAGATCTGGCAACTTCAAAGAACAATTGGTGGATAATAAACAAGTTAAAAAGTGCCAGAGAAGAACGGGGACTCGATCACACGAATATGCTACAGAGATTCATTAAAGATAAGGTCTTTTTAATTTTCTTTGTTTTTCTTAAAAAATGGTAAATTACTGCTGTCTCAGCTGTATTTACTGGGGAGGAAACTAGAGAATGCCATTTAAACTTACTTCATAAAAGAAAAATTTCAGAATCGTGAGTTGAAGTCAGGGAAGTTACGTTTTAACATTATTTAAAGAGGTTGCTGTAGCTTTTTGCTTATGAGACTTGTATATATATATATCTATTGCTTTTGCTTTTTGTCATATTTTAAAATTAACCATATTTATTTTGTTACCTTTAGCAAGTTAACCATTTCTTTGCACATGAAGCAAGACAAACTTTAAAAATAACGGTAGAATCTAAAACTGTGTTTTGACAAACTCGGTCAGTCACTTCTTTATGTAGAATTCTTCCAGTATGTTTTATTTTCTTTAAATTCTAACAATTTTAATTATGTCAGTTTCAGTGGCTTAGCGTGGGATGTGCGGTCTGCACAGAGCGACCAATACTATCAGGTGGCGCAGAAAAAATGTGCCGATGTTTAGACTACAATAATATTAGAAGCAAGTGATCTCCAAAGTTGAAATTTCACAACATAATATTATAATGCATTGACGTTTGGCTGTGAAAGTTGCACGTTTGTTGTCTTAGTAGTTTTTAAGTTACGGTGAAAAGCTGAAAGTTTAAGCTGAAAAGCTTTTGCATGTTAAAAAATTAAATATTGGAACAATGTCAGCTATAATCGTCAACTGAAAAACAGCTGGTCTGACGTATAAGGCATTCAGTACATGACAGCAAAAACAACAAATAAATCGACCAGTTTACATGGCTGTCTTCACCACAAGAAATACAGTACTGAAAAATGCTTGTTGAAAAAAAATTCTTTAAAGTACAGAATGTGCAGTTTACTTGAAGAGAAAGTGCACAATGGCCGTTCAGAGCCGTTTGATGAGGAGGAACTAAAGGTAGAAATTGTTGAGCGATGGGATAAAATATACTTTAAAGTAGGCCTACTGAGAAACAGTGTCAGATGCTGAAAGAAAAACCTTCATCTAATTTGCATTGAAAATCTTGTACACATAGAGCATTTACTATAAATTTGTTTACGGAATCACTTAAGGTTCATAATACTAATACGGAATAATAATATGGAATAACTTAATTTTGAAGAGACCAGAATGGTCTTTGCAATTCAAAAAGTCAGAAGGTCGTTAAGAACCTTAGCCCTTATATGAAGTGATTATGAATATATTTATAATATATGAATAAATACATGTGTTTGTAGCGGCCCAACATGTGTAACATTTGAGAAATGTGACGGCCAATTTTGCTACTGCACAGGGCGGCCAAACCCCACGCTACGCCACTGATCAATTTATTGCTTATTCATCCATCTTCTTATTAATAATAAGCACAGTAGTAAATATTGGGTTGGCTAACTCGATGACTTATGTTCATTTGCCACCCCTTCACCTATATATATAGTAACAAAAATTAATATTATTATGTTATATCTTGTTTCAGTTTTCATGACACTGTATTAATATTTTTTTACTAACAAGTGAAATATAAACAAATTTTATTCTAATTCTTTAGGAAAGCAAATAAAATTTACTTAAGTTTTAGTACGTAATCTCAAGATGTCAAATTCACAGTTTATGCTCCTAATGTACAGCCTCTAAACAGTATAAGTTATAATATATCTAGTATTAATGTTATTGTTTTTGCTTGCAGGTTGTCCGCTGGAGCATCATGTGGTTGTCTCCACTCTTGGTCATTCTCATTATTGGTGCCATTTTTCAAATTGATAGCAAATGGTGGGAAAAACTCATTATGTTTGCTGCACTACTAGTCATATTTTATTTTGCTCGCAAGTAAGTTAATATTATTGATGATATTTTACTAATAAATACATAGCGTTCGTAAGAATAGACTTTGAACAGCAGTAAGCCTTAAAATAATTGAATTTTGACAATTTGAGAAACATACATATGGGTTCAACTTTTGTCACCATTAAATATTTATTTTATTATCGGATAAAATTATAAATATGTGGTTCAGCTCAAATTCTGGCTGAGTAGAATATTTTGTTTGTCCAATGCAGGGAGAGTTATGCTAAGTTACCATATGTAAAAGTTCTCAAAGAATTTGGATCCAAGAAACATGTTATATCTCACTTGGATGTTTGTCCAATTAACAGAATTAGCAGGTCCGTGAAGAATAAAACTCCTTAAAAGTGACTCGAGTATTGATACTCGAACTTGGCAGTCATGAGCTATTTAAAGGGGGAATATCATGAAAATCAAGTTAAACTTATTTTATAGTTGCCTTCCCCGGGAACAACTTGGCAAAAAAATTTTAGCAGTACGTTGTCTAATTAATGAGTAATTAACTTTTTTGTATCTCGCGGGAAATGCCATGGAGCTGCACTTACGCCTCTCCTGGTGAAAAAATTGAACTAGCGCAGCTCAGGCTGATGACGTAACAGAGTGTACCTGCAGCTTATTGTGATATTGTCATACACGACTGGGCTAAAAATAAAGCTGTTATTACTACATTACAGCATTTGATAGGTAGGTAGGTAGCCAGCTGACAGAAACGATTGTCATTGCACTCGTTAACATGTTTTCATCAAAAGCGATGTATTTTACTACTGTCGAAAGTTATAGGTCCATTATAGTATATTCTAATAGAGTGTAAACAATCATTGCGCAAAAGTAGGCCTACAGCACATTGTGAAAATTCTTGTGGCATTAATTGAAAACATCGTCAGCAATACAAGCTGCAAACGTGTGGGCCTTGGTAACAAAAGTTCTTTTCTTGTAAAACAAGTCCGATATAGTAACTTCATTCTGCTAGAAGAATTAATGAATTTGTAAACACAGAGAAACTCACTGAAGCATAACTATAATGCTAGTGTGACCATTTTTAGTGACAGCTTCATTTTATCTGCCTTGACAAAAAATATGTGAACCCCATGGACACAGAGACTATAACATATTAGCTGTAGTCTTATCGATTAAACATATATGAACATTTTTAACTTTGTCGTGTTTCAGTTAAATCAGTAAGACTTTTAATATCAACCAGAACTTGTTTTTGGTGTAAGGATTAACAATTTGCATTTGTCAATTTAGGATTTACAATGCTTTTTCTTTAGTTAATATTCAAAATTCAGAAAAAAGCATCACAAATAAAATTTTAGCGTGAAAAATTACATTACATAATGTAATTGTGATATTTTTATTAAAATGGTTACAAATCTCGAGATGACTAAATTGCATCGATAAACTATGCACTTGGGCTTAAAATGAAACAAAAAAGACACTACAAAAAACTGCATCTCACTGAATCTCTACGAAAGTGTAAGCACAATATTTTTAAGACTGGAGTTCATCATGTTCTAAACTCACGTTTCCAAGCAAATAGCCGAGAAATTATCACACAGGTTGTAGGAGTGTATCCAGGCTTTTAGATTGTACTTTCATTGCTTCAATAATTTTCCTCTATCATTGGAAACTATTATATGGAAAAGTTATTATATTTTGGCTTCGTATTTCAATTCTTTCCATCTGACTGCTGCATCCCGTCTAATTGCTGAATCCTAGTGTAACACATTCCACGACCGTTTTGCAATAAGAACAATCAAGACCAAAACCTAGAAAATCACGCGTTCAATTCACAATAAGCTAACCTTTGCCATGATACCTTCACTACATATAAACTGCGTAAAAGTACTGTATGCTGAATGCTGTTTGTCGATCTAAGCAAATATTCAAACAAGTGTTGCGTACAATCATTCTTCCCTTGGGCATTTTGCCCAGTTTCATCTGTAGTACGGCAATTTCGCCACCAGAGGCGCAGGTGAGAAACATGCTCAATGGCGGCCTAGTTAAAGGTTCGTTTTATGTACAATTTTATCCGCACTTTTGCCAAGGATTCTTAAACATGAAATTTTTGTGAAGAATTAGGTACGTAATTCTATTCACAATATAATCCCGAGTTATTCAAGCTCAACTTAATTTTGGTGATATTCCCCCTTTAAGTGAAGCATACTTGTGTAACAACTCAACTATGAACTCGCCAAAAATTGCAATGCTGAACCGACCAATTTCCGTGAAATAAATCTTTTTTCCGTCGTTTTTTTGTTCGCATAACCACTCGACTTTGACACCACAAATCACAATGCTGAGCTGGCCAATTTCCAAACGATAAATCTTTTTTCCGTCACTTTTTGTTATCTTTTCTACCTGAGTTTAATAGAAGAGCTACTAAAATTTACTTATTATCGATGCTTGTGTAATCCGTTAAGTACCTAGTTCATGAAGCTCGTGTATTATTTTCAGGTTCTTTTTTGATGATCGTGTGATGGACATTGCACCACTCGCAGTCTTCGGGGGAACAATACTCCTTAAATATGTTACATTTTTCTGCTGGATGTGGCCTAATATCCTTTTAAATCAGTGGTTCCCAAACTTTCTCGGACCGTTACCCAAATCGGGAAACCCGGTCGTGTCCATTACCCCCCACCTAGTACTACTTCTCCAACTCAAAAAGTAAACACACGTATATGCCACAAGCAAGCAAAATTATTTATGTTTGCTCGTGACATAAATAAATTTCCAGGTGTTGTTGTTGTATTGTTGCCAAAACAAGAATTACAATTACTGAACCTGCTCATTACTGAGTGAGCAGGTTTGTTCGAGTAATTATTACTCGAACAAACGAAAACAAGAAGAAATGAATGACAACAACAAAATCTCAGTTAGTGGGACGGATGAGCCTGTTTTTCGGACGCCAGTTTCTCAATCGTGGGTTTCGTCAGGCTCAAAGCAACGCGTGCATCACTTTCCACGTCCAACCTATTTCTTTTCTTTGTTTTCATGTTCATTATGGACGAAAAACCTTGTTCACACAGATACGTTGTTGAAAAACACGTGAGAATATTCAATGCCCGTTCTGCAAGGACTGGTGAACTGGCCATCTCTCCTATCCAGAACTCTTCCAGAATGCATTCCGAGCGAAGTTTTAAAAATTTTCAGAGGGGTGCCCGTTACCTCCCCAAAAAAACCATATTACCCCCGGGGGTAATTTACCCCTACTTTGGGAACCACTATTTTAAATCAACCATTGTCATATTTTGTATAAATGTGATATAAATAAGCTGTAGAACTTTTCATTTTTTCCAGTCACTTTCTTGCAGGCAAACATACAATTTTTACAGCTAGTCATTTGTAAGTACAGGTTGTGTTGTCTGGGGATAACGAAGGTCCTAGACTCCGTCATGCTTGGCATGTCTCTAAAGAGAAGTCATAAGTCATTTACTTTCACACTAAAACATTTGCAATTTTTATGTAAAACAATCCTGCGGGTAGGCCTACAACAAACATGTACAATTTTAGTTTACTGTTTGCTTTATCATTGGAATAAGAAATGCCTCACACTTACTCCTGTCTGTATATATATGTAAATGTGTTGTGGGACAATCAGAAAGCAGGACTTATTAGATTGTCCCACCCTGTGAAAGAAAAAGAATGGATGAAAAACGAAATTGCGAGGTGATAGAGAAAAAATTGGTGAATTAACCAAACTAGCAGCTGACTGGTTCCTTAGCTAGCAATGTAGAATGTTTTTATTGAGCTGCACTAGCCAGCCATGCCAACTAGTTGCACCATTTACAAATCAAACGTATGATCACACTGTATTATTCTAACAGGGACAACTTGACCTGAGGTGGGATTAAAATTGTTTAAAAAACCAAGATGTAGGAACTAGTAATCTCTAGAACATGACAGAGCCTTTCATTGTGTTATCCATTAGACTGCTATATGTTGGTTTTTTAATGTGTACGTCTAAATTTTTATTCATAGTACATTTCGTACATTAACATGATGAAGTGGTTTGTGCTCTTAACATGACTACTCTCCAGAACTGTTATTCAGCCATTGCTAGTGATTGTCTTCTCAATAGCGTTGTGGTACTATTTCCTCAAATGTTGGAAAATGGACCCAGGAATTGTCAAAGCCACCACTGAACAGAAGTACAGAGTGAGTATGTTCATCTGAAGGATATTATTTGTGTGAAATTGTATGTATGGTATGTGTTGATATGATGATTTTTGATATGGGTTTAATATTTTTGTAATGTTGCTTGTTTTGCTTTTTGATACGGTGCTACAAACTCTGCTTTCTGACTATCTTGCAATACATTTGCTGAGGGGAGAATAAGAAAGTAACTCAATGAGAAACAAGATTTTACTATACTTAATTACAGGTGGGTAAATAGTATAAATATATGTCACTTTAACCATATAACTGTTATATATAAAAATATAATTGTTACAAATACTGCAAGATTTTTTTTTCATAAATTTATATATTTGTAATTAACTCCATGCTGTAATTCAGTTCATTGAGTTTGGCTGTTACAGGAAATCTTTAACTACACTTTGAAAGATCGTTTGTTGCACGCCACTATGTGAAGACACAATATTACTGCACGCAAACTGAAAAAAGGCGTGCGGAAAATTTTTGTCAAACACAAACGTTACCTTAAACGATCTCCGAGTTTTTTGGTAGTATTTTATTTATTTATTTTAGGCTGTTGAATTACTCAAAAACTATTTTGACTAGCATATTACGAAAATCGGATAGCAAATATTTGCAAATGTCAAATTTTTGTAACTACCAGATAATATTGGATACAGATATTTAATTTCGTGAATGTCGCGGATACGAATCGTATTTCCGGAGCAACACTATTTTAAAGTACCAACCATACCAGTGAACCAAGGATCTGGTAGTCCCTGAACATGACAGAGAATTGATACTAGTGCACTCCATGTTGTAAATGTGTTATGCGAAATAGTGACTTGCAACTTATGACTAAGTAAACTAAGTAAATTCACTGTCTTGCAGACCGTGATAGAACTGGCGGAACAGGATTCGTTCGACCTCAGTTGGTTTTGTACTACTTGCATTGTCAAGAAGCCTGTGCGATCAAAGCATTGTACATCATGTAATAAATGTATAGCCAAATTTGATCATCATTGCCCTTGGGTGGGAAACTGTGTTGGTAAGTTTTATGCGTAGATATGATTTGTTTGCTGTATTAGCTAGTACCACTTGGGACAGTAAGCAAAGAAAAATTCTTCTGTGAGGTTATTGAGCAGCAATCTCTTGTAACTGTTTCCATGACAAAATATTTAATATCTTGATGGCATGCATTTATTAGTAATTTTTATTAGTACAGCGCTTGATCTATATAAAAACAGCATAATAGAACATCGTAACACAAAATATATTCAAGTATAATACAAATTCAGGTAATGATTGCATTTCAATTCCTGTTGAATGCAGATGTCTAACTGGCACGTAATAAGTATCTTTTCAGGCTACCATAGCAACATTCAGTCATTCAGTTTTGCTGTGTGATGTAATTTGTTTATTTTTCTTCTACTATAATTAAATGACATTCTGGAATTCTATTTGATTAATTTTATGTAACCCAATGAAGGGAGTAGTGCCTTTTCTGAAATATTGTGAATACTAATAAACCTTGTTTTGATTAACTACTTCTTCATTTTTATTATGTATACACGACCTCACTTATTAATAGTAGAACATTGTTATTAAAAGTAAAAGCTCAAAGCCAAGATTGTGTTGCGTTTGTCTTAGATACCCAAATACTTGAATATTAAGTCAACTATGGTCAGCTTTTCTCTGATCATCTTGGTTGAGTTTTTAATTGATTTGAGATATATATATATATATAATTTTTATTTATTTTAAGTGGATTTAAACATTTATGTTACCAACTAACCAAAGAATATTCTTGCCATAGTTTTATTATCATTAACGTCTTTGTTACTGTTAATTTTTTAGGTGCATTGAATCATAAATTCTTCATTGGCTACTTGCTTTCTATGTTGATTCTACTCGTCACGTACCAGTACTGTACTATTTACTGTAAGTGATTTTTGTGCAGATTTACTGGTCACATATTACTGCTGAAATTTTGCTCAAGTATACACACAATCTGTTGGTTAGGTACTATGCAGACATAGGTGTTACACAAAAAACTAATGAGCTGATCCAAGTGCAGCACTGATACATCACTAACAGCATCAGCTTATTAGTTTTTTTGTGTAACACGCATGTCTGCATAGTACGTAACCAGTGAGTTAATTATATCAAACAAGTATTTATTTAATGCATGAAAGAGCCAGCCTCTAGGAATTAACATGTTTACTGAACGTAGACAATTGTACTAGATATTCCTTTTTGGCTTGATTTATAGTGCAGTCAACCTTGGATATAAGAGACACCTCGGGACCAAAAAAACACGTCCCTTATAGCCGAAGTTGAGTCACACTAAGGGTGTATCTAGACCTGTACTTTTACCCATTTTTTATGGATTGTTGCTACACATTCAGTGCAAATGGTATGTAGGAAGCTCCTTCAGTGATGCGAGATGTATGTGACCGCGGAAACCGAGCTGTTCGAAGGCCGAGTTTGCGAAAAATTGAGGTTAAAAATCGATCAATTTCGCTTTGATCATAGGGTCCCTTATATGCGAAGTAATTTACCTGGGTTTCTATTACGCAGGACCTGAAGATATCATCCCTTATAACCGAGTACCTTATATGCAAAGATTTTTACGTAGGAAAAACGTTACGAAATATCGGGACCGGTGTTGGTGGTCCTTTATAAGCGAGTGTCCCTTATAAGCGAGTACCTTATACCCGAGGTTGACTGTATTGAAAATGGCTATGACAGCTGAAATGATTGTCTACACTCAGTAAACATGTTATTTTTATTTCTGCTGACATAATTTACAGATTGACGTTGAAATGTTTCTATGGTACACATTAAATTCTGACTAGTCCACAATTTTTCAATGTCTCCTTTCTCCAACTCATTACCCGCAATGGGTAATAATTAGTAAAATAAACCGCAATTGTTTACAAAAGTTCTGGCAATCACAGTCATAATTAATGGAATTAAAAAAATGGATTTTTTTACTTGGCTCTAAACCATTCTTTTATTAGTTTCAAAAAGTTGTCATAGTGTATATTACTCAGTGCGATACCATTCCTCGCCAGTATTGAACACACTGTCTGTTTTCCAAACTAATTTACTGCTAATTAAATAAATTGAGTTATTAGTACAGAATTATGTAATTCCTTTATGGTAGTACTAAAACTTTCTAGAATTAATGCTTCACAGTTTGTGTAAGCAAGCAGTCCCAGTTACAGAGTTTTAAATTACGCACCATAGTCTATATTCTATGTTCTATATTCTATTCTTTTATATGTATATTAAAAGTAATTTATATATAATTATATACTAAATGTGAATATTTATTTGTACCAAATATAATTGCCTCATTTAGATTGGAAGATAGTATGTATACCATACTTACCAGCAGTAGGGAAGTCACTCCAGTTCTTATATGTATTACAATGTCAGCCGTGGACTGTTTGGATGTTTGTTAATGCTCTTGTGCATACGCTCTGGGTAACTGCTCTTCTACTATGCCAAATGTACCAGGTAAAATGTTCCACTCTTTTGTGTTAAATTACACACAGGTTTTTGTAGTTATGTTTGTAGAAACACAAAGGTCAGCAGGTTTCATCTCTGATTTACAGTCTAAAGATCTCGAGTTCACATCTTGTTCTGGTTGTTCTGAGTTGGAGCACTTTTTTGAGCCAGGCTACTTAATGGCATGGCTTGCTTTTGTAATATTATAGTTGTACCTTGAGAGAAAAAAGATGTACCCTGTGAGGAATGGTTTCCCGATTGAGTGAATAATACTTGAATAACACAGCCACTGACCTTCGTGATGTGTAATAAATATTATACTGTAAAATATTGACAACTAAGGAAAGCAGTGCAACTGAATGAAAATCAATTACATTTTTGTTTTTCTTTTTTTATCATTTTAAGCATAGCTATTCATTGTAACCTGATAAGGAGATATCAGCAGGTCTGAAATCATACACTTGTCAGCATAGAAACAGACTGTAGCCTTGGGGTGACTCTTGAATTTGTCCCCCCTTCCAACAAAAATTAAAACATGGCAACATTCTTGTGATTTTAGATTTGTAAAATTTGTGGCAGTGTGTTGCAGGCAGCTGTGACCAGTTGTGGTCATAAGATGATAAAATAAATTTGTTTGGGGAGAAAGATTCTCCCTGCATGCTTCAAAAGCTCGCAAACCTCTTCAAATGTTAATACAGGAAAGAGCATGATTATAAATTCAGTTAATTCTAGACATGCGCTGGACAGAAACAAAAAAAAAACATGTAAATATGACAAAGTTATTAAATTACCAAGTAAGATCTTTGCAACTTGCCTTTCTTACTGGACAGATAAAACATGTTTTTTAGTGCTTGCTTTGTTTTTCTGCACTTTCTTTTTTGCCAACAAGTTCAAAAACTGTTTTGAACATACTCTGAATCACTGAATAGTTATCCAGCTGTTTGTGCGACTGGAAATAGGACAATGTTATCCATATCATTGGTTGTATGTAGGGATGTTAAATGATACAAATTTGGTGATACGTTAAATTATTTCGAACGATACTGAAGTTAGACAATTTACGCAACAACAGAAAAGATATTATTGATAATTAAATTATTTCGTGCTTCAGTGCGTTCAGTGCTGTATACTTAAATGGCTGCTATTTATGAAACAAAAAAGTTTGTTTGTCATAATCATTCATAAAATAGCATGAAGCTGAGATAGATAAATATATTACTGCGAAAGAAATATTTATCTATGTGAGCTGCCCATAACTAGGAAAGTGACACTAAAAATATGGTAAAGTGACATCCGCGCGTATCACTATACTTTGTCAGTATGATTCAGAATGAAGATAGCTGTTATTGCCAGGCAAAAGTACAAAAAAATGATTCGGCGTCTGAAAAGCATATAATTTTAAATATACAATTTTTTTATCCACTAATTTGTGTAATTATTGTAAATAAATAGATAAGAAAAATGAAGCAATTTTATAAAGGTAAGTAATGATACATGCCAAATTCAATACGATAACTATATTCCTAGAATAATATCGATGCAATAACGATAAAAATAATTTTTCATATTGACGTGATACTCGATAATTATCGATACGTACTTATTGTTACGTATCCCTAGTTGTAGGACAGAACTCATAATCCTGTCTCATATTTCGTTTTTCTCTAGTCCTTATTAATTTTGACAAATTTGGAATTTTTGTTGCCAATTGTAACTAATTGGTACAGTAACAATACTGATATGATTTTAGTGGCTGATTCTTATTTTGACTTTAGTAATCACTTTGAATTATCATTTTGACATTCATAATTCGTAATTATCCTGTTAGTGTTACATAAAACAATTTGTGATGCAACCAACTTGTCAGGAAACTCTTACTTACTCACACTAAACACAATATAACTTTTATTTTACTATCCCTAACAAAATGTGCTACTGCCTACAGATGACAGTGCTGTAGAGTATTCTAAAATCTGGGGTATTAGCATTAAAATTAGAAAAAATTAGAAATTTTTATTTTGCTTTGTTTTTTAACGTATTTGAAAATAGCCATTGGCTAATGCTGTACTTTGTAAAATTTCGGCAATAAATAAAATTTTTACTACTACTGATCATGATCATGCAGCTACACTTTTTTGATGACAAACAACTTAATTGTACAGGCATGGACATTGTATGGACTTTTTCCAACAAACTACCTAGTAACTTCAGTCAAGTATTCATTCAAGTACAAGAATGTTTCTCATGACACATCAGAATGGTAAGAAATCTTGTGGGATGTTAAATCTACTTCTTATGATCCAGTGTTATACTTATTCAGATTTTATCACTTATATTTCAGATCTGTTTTTTGGGCATGACAACAAATGAACGAATCAACTGTCATAGATATTCACATTTTAACAGTGGTCCAGGAGGTGATGTTTCAAGTCCATTCCAGTAAGTAACTTTTTAAGAGTCATTCAGACCAACATAGTCCAGTTTTTGGAAATATTCTTATCTAAAACATCCCTAAATGTTAGCTGGATTTTCACTTATTAGTTTATTTATGATTAAAAATCAAAATATACACAGTTCATTTACTAATATAACTACTGTGTGTGTTAAACTTCTGTGTAAACTTTTAAGACCGATTAACTAATTATAAACTAATGCCAGCAGAAATTTTTGATTAATTTTAAAATCAATCACATTTCTTTTCACTAGTTGAACTGTACCACTACCTTTCTGTTTCACTGGTATTTATGACAAGTAAGCTAACTGAATGATCTTGTTCAACAAAATACACAGAATACTTACTTTGTAAACTATATTATGCATTGCCGTTGGACATCAGCTACCTTGTAATTTATTCACAGTGAAAAACTATTAAAAATTTTCATAATAATGATAAAAAATCACATTAGCGTTAATAGGGCTGTAATAGTGCATGTCTAAAACAAATGACAGTAGCAGAGTGGCTTAATTGGCCAGGCATTGAATTGATATTGCGAACAATGTTCATATTCATATTGGTTTAAATTCAGACTCAGTCACAAGCTGTCTCAGTGTTCTTTTTTATCAGTCTTGAATGTAACTTTAATGAGATATTTGTGGGTTTGGACAATCAGTCACGGGCTTTGCTGGTGCAGAATAATTTTTTGCTAAAAACATTTTACTAGTAATTATATATATATATATATATATATATATATATAGCTTCTCGTCTAGGTACATGCAGTATTAAGTTTCTGAAATTACAAATAATACTTCTGTTGTCTATTTTATGTATGTACATGTGCTGTATAGTTCATGTTACAATAAATAAATGAAAAATAAAGAATGAGACTGACAATTTGACTTTTACAGCCGTGGTATAGTTGGAAACTTCGTAGATTTCTTCGAGTTGTCATGCTTTGGACTTTGTCCTGTACATCATGTTGATTGGTTAAGTACCTACAATGATGATGTCAAGTCCTCGCAGCCATACAGCTATCAACCTCTTTCATCCAGGGAGAACTTTCAATACGTCTAGGGGAACAGATCGCAAGATGTTTGTCCTCCTTTACATAAATGTTCTAATTCAAGTTGTGAGTAACCAAAAGCTAAGATTTATTGTTTGTGTAGAAGAAGCAAATTTACACCTTAGTAAAGTCTGTTTGGTTATTCGTAACTAAATCAAAAGTGATAGATTTCAAACCAGTATATGGTGTCATAAATGCTTGAGTTTCACTTAAAATAATGAGATATATTACTCTATAGGAACACGTAAAATACTTTTACGATGTAGTTTATAACTTTTTGATATCACAGTGTCTCTCCTTCGACATTTTTTAGTAGTTGTTATGAAATGATACAATGCAATCTAGTTGTGTAGTTGAATGTGATGCATTTCAATGTGAAATCAGCTTTTGCTGTAAGTCAGATTCTGAAGTTAGCTTGCATCTTATCTAGTGAGCTATGCAAAAGTCTTTTTATTGACGTGTCGGTTTTTATTGTAAATCGGGAAATAATGATAATTAATCACTAATAGACTGGACATCTAGTACAATATCTTTTGAGTTAGATGAACTGTAGTCGCTGCACGATACAGTTGAGATCTAACGATAGTTTTTTTTTAATTTAAAGTATTCATTTGAGAGTCAAGTGCTCTGATCATCAAGAGAAGCTACAGTATTGCTTGGGAAGCTGTTAATTTCAGCAAGTACATGATTATGTGTTATTTAAAATCTGAAATATTGTAAATTTGGAATAACTCAATGATACTATCCCCACTCATTTAGCCTTAGTCTAACAGAGCTTGTCTTCTGATCATTCCAACATTTAGTCAGGAATAGTGCTTTCAAAATAATGTCCATGTACATTACGAATCTGAATACTTTATTTATAACTTTACCATGTTTATGTAATAATGTGTAACTTGGTATTAAGTCATTTAGACTTTATTTTACTGATTAATTTATTAGTTTGTGTATGCATTGCCCATAAAATATATTGTATATAAAGTATGTAATAAATTGCATGTTGATGGTACTTAAACTAGAGATAGTACTTGCTCGTGTCCCATAATAAAATATCCTTGAAACAAACATGTGACCTCTATCATACTCATTTATGACTTTCTGTTTATGTACAAGTGTAAAATAATTCAAAAATTTTAAATTGTGTCAAAAACAAAAATATTCATATCATATTCTTAACTTTCTCTTTACATAGACAATTAAGATCCAATGTTTTCAAAAACAAAAACGTCTCAATAAAATATATGCAGTAATGATTCGAGAATAAACTTTTTTAGTTTATCTGGCTCATCACATCAATGCTAAAGTCAGTTCACTTGATGATGTGCCCGGATTACTCCGATAAAACTGCCATATCTTGTTTTTTACATCGAATATTCCTAGAAAATAATTTGCAGTTAAATCCGGCACAGTGCGAAATTTTTAATACAGCATGGCACTGTTAATTTACTTTAAACGTAGTTTATTTGACTTAGATTAGACAGTTTTAAAAACTGATACAAGCACCCTTGCCGTACAAGTGTATGAACAGGCAGAAGTGCAGATAAAATAAAATAAACATAAACAAAGATGTAGATATAATGCAAAATTGGCAGCTGCGACACAATGAATAATATAAATAATTGAATAATAAACAATGTTGCAAAGTATCTTTCAGCAAGGCATATTGAACTGCCACGATGAGAGTGCAGTGTGGTAGGGGGTGGGTGAAAAATTTGATCTTCTGAGTGCATTAAATATGCACTGTAATCATCACTGTAATGCATCTTCCGAAGGTTTGTGATGAGACGAAATGAACTGCATTAAGATGTCAAATTGGAAGTCAGTTAATGCTAGACCATTGTTACAATTTCTCCACTATGGAGTAGGGGGGTTGTCAATACAGACTATTATGGTTTCATTTTTACCCAAATGATATTTTGAGTACTTGTAGTTTGAACATATATACAAACCAGTTGCTTCTCTCTTGTCTAACTACATCTTTATTTTCTAGTAAAAGACTACATAATTAATACTACAATAGGTGCTGGATATTAAAATAACAATTGATTTTTTACCATACATACCTGTTGCAAATGTTTTCCAATGGCTTGTCTGGGGATAAACTGTGTTCACTCCGCTACCTTGATGATCACCAAGTTTTTCGCAGACCATCTGGATGTCTTTGGGTGGGTTTCCCTGCTGCAGAAATTTCATCCTCGGTGTTGAGGTTTTATACATGAGTGTGTTTGTCCTCTCAGGAACATCAAGTCTCCTATACCTGCAGTCAGCAAACATAACTTTGGAACAAAAAACATTATTTTCAGTTTGTAATTTCACTGTTGCCAACACTGCATTGCTTGTACTGATAAACTTCATCACAACTCCAAGTATGGGATCATTTAGCTGCATAAGATCGCTGAATGCTTATTTACAGTATTAAGCATATATGGCTGAAACTGTTGCATTTAAAAGGATGTGGATTCACAGTTGAAAATGGGCAGGTTTGTTTGCAATACTAAGCAATCTGACCTGTTGCAATACAATCTTGTTTTAGAACCGCCATAAGTAAAAATTCTGGCTGTATTTTTAGATTAATAATTACACTTTGGCAGTTTTTGTTTAAGTATCGGTTATTAATTTTGGGTTAATTTCTCCACTATGAAATTTTGATAAGAATGGCTCAATAGACCAACAATTGTGATCCATATCAATTTGTTATATTTATTAGAAAAGTCAGATCTTACCTGATAACTCGCGTTGAAGTGAACAATTGCTAAGTATGGCTTCAGCTGAAGCAAGGAAACATAAGTTCTGCATTTCCGTTGGGAAAAAAGTTTACAGCTTTTAGGTATTGAATGAATTTCAGTTCAAATAAGAAGCATTTAGACAAACACATTTCGGAGGGGAAAGTAATCAAAGTATTAAACATTACCTATTGCAGTGATAATAATGCTGTCCTCGTTCTACTTCTAGTACATCTACACTGCCCGGTGTCTCTGAGTTTCCAGCAACCTCTATATTATACACTTTCTGTGAACGCGTGTCACCAATGTTCAAGCTAATGCCATGAGTTGCTTCCCTCCAGACTCTACAAACTTCGCCTACGTCTCTAGAAGCTAACATGGCACGGCAGCAAAATGTCCATGCTGAAAACATAAACATCAGCACTTTCTTTTGGTAATGTGTGTTATTTAGAATTGAAATATGTCTACATACTGTACTAAACCTTTAGTCTACATGCCATTATATATATATAGGTAAAAGATTATAATAAATAACCTGGTTTTTAAGTAATAATCGTACTTTAGTTTATTCACATCTATTAGTACATAAAAAGGTGTCCATAAAAATACAATACAACTACTAGCACACTATATAATCAGCACTATCATTTATGAAATAACAGTTCCAGCAGTAACTAATGGTGAATCATTTGCAGAAGCAAGCAATGAGTTCCATGTCAGAACAGCACGATTTGAGAAAAATTCATGGAAATGTGTCTTATATGTACGCCTTACAAACAGTTTTAACGAGTGGTTATTTACAAAGAGATTAACAAGCTTTATTATTTAAAGCTTGCGTAAAAAACGCTTCCTGTTTAAATCAAATCCTTGTGCATCCTAGTTGCTACTTTAATCAAATAAATCAGGACATCATAGGTCAACTGCTAAACCTTTACTATATTCATACCCGAACAACTTACCAAAGTTGGTATACATACCCTTGCTGAAAATTAATGCATATGGAAAAGACTAATTAATGCTTTTATCTCGTTTTTTACTTACGAATTTTATTCAGTGCCACATCTCTTTGTTCAATGTAGTTACCGGTAAATACTAGTCCATGTTTGTTAGTGCTAATGGCATTCCCTGGGAGTATTCCTGGATAAGAAAAAGCAACGAAGTGCTCCTCTTGATCAGGTACAGTTATAGTGACTTCCAGTAGATATCCATACTTCCCATATGTTGGATTACCATCTTCGTTATGACCGATAATTATGTGCTTAAAAATTAATTTTTTATGTATGTTAAACAAAAGTACCAGACAACTGCTATATAATCAATCATTTTGTCATGCGTCATTACCTAAAATCTCTGCTAACCAAATTAAAGAATTATGAAAACTTTGTATTGTTATACACCGACTCGTATGGACCTGTATTCGACTGTAATGCATTATTATAACGAGACATCTACATTTTAACATCTATCTGAAAAGCGAAAAACATTGACAGCATTTCTGTGCCTCACAGCGGGAAACTGATATTTCAATGCAGTGCGGAGGCCAACGATCTATATTTTCTATTGCGTGCAGTAAGAAACATGATTTACTGTGTGTTTGTACTATTTAGATTATACTAAGACATTAGTTTAATTTATTTTTGAATAGGTATTATCTTCACAGCTGAATGAGTAAGCCTACCTCGTCATTATTGACAATGATACTAGAACAACCATCTTCGTTAGGCTTTTGTAAGCGAGATTCTTCTAACTGTCGCTGAATCTCGTAACGTAAATTACACAGGAACAGACGTTGAAACGGTACTCCTGATTCATCTGCTATACCTCGGAGCTCGTCCACGTACTCGGGGTGTCGCAATTGACAGCTTTTCAGCAGGGAGTTATAAAAGCAAAGTCCTGTAGTAGTTTCACAGTATGCTGCGTATTTGCCGATGGCCTCGTTCTCAGTGTGGAATTCACGAATTGGCCTGCGCAACTTTTGTCCCTAGTTGACATACGTCAAACGTAATACACCATAAATGCACAACTTAAACTCAAGTGGAAATAGTGTTGTTTGTCTGTCACACACAGATTTTTTATTAAACGTGCATAGTTTTCTGCCTTAGACAAACTGATCTTGCTGCCGTGTGCGGGATTGGTACGACAAAATTTGGGAGAGCAGATATTAGGTTAAACAATGCCTGCCCACATTAAACCACTTGGGCTGTTAATTTATTTCTACTACAATCATAGGCACTCTATTTTGTTAATCCGACAAAAAGAATCAAAATAAAATAAAAGCACAAGAATTAGCTAACTTGGCTATAAAATTTGTAAAAATATTCGCACGCAAATATAACAATGGTAAATATTCAACGTACAAGGACAGAAGTAACAATAAATAAAAATATCGTTAGCATACTTTCGACTAGTGTATTCACGTTCATACTATCACTGATCAAAGCACATTTCATACATTTTCCATTAAACACACTTCATACATTTTCCATTAAACGCATTTCATAAATTATCAGGCTAGAGCTAACATTCGGTAAATAAAAATGTCATTAGTTCTAAATTTAAGTAATGCTAACGTGGACACGTCTCTATAAAGTGTCAATGAAAAACATGATTACAAGGCATTTATACTACAGTACAGTAGCAAAACGAATCAGTAATTTAAACAGAATAAATAGGCCTACATAATCCTGGAGGGGGTTCCTAGTACAGTATGAGCAGAACGACATGAAAGCAAAATATATGGAAAGTTAATTATGATAATAACTGAAGGGAGTGGCAGCTGATTCTAGCATACCTCAAGACGATGTGGGAAAAACAGTTTATTAGCTCAAACTTAGAAAAACGTGAACCAGATTCGCGACAGCAATCAGTTTGCCACAGTGAATTATTGGAACATGTGAGAGTAGATTACCCACAAATTTAACGAAACGTGCTCGTTAACTTACATGGCAACATCGTATTTATAGAGACTATTAGACGTGTATATGATTAATGTTATGTTAATGTACATAATATCTAAAAAGAGCCAGAACCACAAATCAGTGTAAGAAACATTGGCAAATTTCAGCGCCATAAACCAGAAGGTAATAGCAGATTGGACACGATGTATTTTGAGTGACCATCGCCAAAGAATGTTATTTGAATGGATGGATGACACCAGGTTCGATACCTGCTTTGGACAGTTTCATTCACCATACTGGTTCCAGCTGTCTGTCTAACGTCGTCGAGGGTGCGTGGATACTTTCAAATCTGAACGTGATTAAAATACCTCTGACGACTTTGTGTTTTCTCTTAGAAACATATTTTTGATAGTCAGCCTAGTTCGGTTTCGCCACAACCATGCACTCACGTTGAGCAGGCCCTGCTGGTTGACTGCTGGATTGAGGCTTGAAGTGTGCGAAAGTAGCGAGCGTAATAGTGTTTGTTTCAGTTGTGTTCGTCAACATTTAATTACAAGTTCAAATGTGCCAGATTTAATTTTTAAAAGCAAGAAATTTATGTTGGCCTGACATACCTTAAAGCCCCGTTTCGACGATTGTTTTTTTTTTTGTCAAACTTGTTTGACAGTTTTAGTTTGACAAACTAATTTGATCGCGCAAACAGCAAAACTGACAAAGTTTGACTTTGACAAACAAAGTTTGATGATTTCAAATTAGAGTATTCTCTAAACAGTTCTAGGCGTTATTTCATAATGGGATTAAACGTCGGATTAACTGTGGAATCATGAAAGATAAACTTGGCTTTAGTATTTTCGTCGAATGTTGCCCATTCACCAAAAATCTCAGAGCGGCTTCAAGCGGGTGTCTCTCTCTCTCTCTCTCTCTCTCTCTCTCTCTCTCTCTCTCTCTCTCTCTCTCTCTCTCTCTCTCTCTCTCTCTCTCTCTCTCTCTCTCTCTCTCTCTCTCACCTCTTGAATACGTGGAGCTACTTTTTGCAATAAATGGTCAAAGACTGTTGGTGACATACACATATAATTCAAGGAAAAAGTTTGATGTTGTCTAAATACGCGTCTATTTTAGACTGAGACTGTTTTTCTTTGTCGGTTTTACTTGACAGTTTAAAAACTGGTCGTGTAAATAGAGAATTAAGCATTCTCAGCAATTGGTAAGCAGCAGATAACGTCAAACCAACACAATTCCACGTGATAAATAAACATTTGATCCTCTCTAACCCAGGGACATTATGTTGACAGTGTATTACAATAAAAAAAACACATTGACTCTAATAGCAAATAACACAGATTTGTTTAAGTTCTGAAATAAAGAAAACATGATGGTCACATTGTGACCGAGACACATCACAAAGTACGTTTAACGGTATATAAAAGAAGTACCTACTAACAAAGCTATATTAGTGTGCAAACATATGATAAGCAAATTGTGTGGAACAGGCCTAAGGAATGTGCGTTCATTTAAATAACCACATTATACATTGTTACACATCCCACTGTGTTGACATGGATCCTATATTGTAGGCTATTCTGTTATACTCTACAGTTTCTTGCAACGCGAAAAGAGAGAATTTACTCAGTAACTACTGAACAATATAATTAATGACAGATCGACTGAGTACAGAACTGCAGCATACAATTCTAACTGCCTACCATTCAGTAGTGCAGGCTATGGTATCTGAAAGGCGAGAGACCACAGCAAGTATGTTTTTGTAGGCTCTGAGTTAAACTTGTATGAACTTACAATTTGGCGTCCAATTTCATAATGAGTTCCTTGCACTTTTACGTATGGTGTGTTAACGTTTGTTCCCATCAATGATTTGTTGGTCTTCGTTGGGGCTCCGATTGCACTAGAATTACATGTAAAATTTGCATCTTTATGCTGAATTCATATTTACGTCATATCTTACCTTAATAGGCTTATAAATACACGCCCAGACCTATACCTACATGTGTTGGACTTTGCACGTTTTATATCAGTGAGTGTCCACGCCAAAATCGACCACTTTGCGGCACATTAATGATAGAATTACAGCTGATTTTTGTAAATAGAATATTTATCACCGAAATTTCAATTTTGGTGTAAAAAGCATCTGTGTTGCGTAAACTTCCCCATGCATAGAAAAATCAACCATTAAGTGTTAATATAAGCAATCCTGCCTTGCTAATTGATGCAGTCTTTTCATGATATTTGCAAAAGCATACCAAGAGCAAAGAAGTTGTAAATATAATATGGAGTCGACACGCTGCAGTGAACCCACAAGCGACATTGCCATCTTTCTGGTAAGCAAAAGAACGGTAAAGCGCGATGTAGCAAAGACGTGCGCACAGATATAAACTTTAATAATTTGGCGAATTTTCGAATTAATTAGTTAAAATTGAAACTGAAATGCAAAAACACTACCTTTGTTTTAAAAGCACCAAAAGTGCCATCATTTGGGAAAGTTTCTTTGAGAAAGAACTAGTTTAATCCATGTGGCTGCTAAGACGAAAATATAATACTACTCTAATTATACTGCTCTACCAATAAAGTTTTGCGCACCTCTATTTTTATTACTGTGCAGACAGTTCAATTAATCACACCATAATAATATTTTTCCGATGAGAACTCCTTAGCTTTTTTGCATATTAAATTTTGTTTATGCTAGTGTTACAATATACAGGCTGAAAAATCTGCATTGCTAAAAATTTCAATAAAACCAAATAATCTTGAAATAATTATTTAAATAACTATATAATTACTATATACGAAATTACTATATAAATAACATTTATTTGTTTTTTATTATAGCAGGCAGCTATATTGTATCTGTCACAAAAGTTTGGAAACAAAAACCTGTGAATATATGAGCCTTAACTATGTGAAATACAAGCAAAGAAACTTTATTTTATTTTAATGATAGCAGTAGTGAGATTTGATAGGAACTTGGTCAATTATGTTCACAGCCTGCAATGAATTGTGGTAATTTGTGTTACCTGACAATGCCTAAATGTAAATATGCTTTACAATGACTCAGATTTCATAAATTGAGCTAAATGCTCGATTTTGCAATAGATGACTGTCGATCGGACACTTTCGCCTCAATTGCCAAAAATACACTAGCCCGGGCAAACCTTTCCCTCTTCCCACAAAAATAAATGATTGCATTTATCGGCTAATATAAGTCTAGATCAGGGTCGGCTTTAGGTAATTGGAGGCCCTAGGCGAAGTGAATTTGGTGGCCCCAAATGAAATAGAAAAATAAAAAATAAATACGAAAAAAATAAAATTACGCAATTTATTAAAAACTATAATGTATGTTACCTCGGCGTGAGGCTCCCCTGGAGGGTGAGGCCCTAGGCGGTTGCCTAGTTTGCCTATGCTTAAGGCCGGCCCTGGTCTAGATGGCAACTAAAGAACATCGGCAAAGCAAGTGATGATCAGGAGTTTTTTATAAATGCAAACATTACTGTTATGCAATATAGCTTTTTACTAAAAAATAAAAGGTAATAAAAAACAATGTATTGACGTAATTGAGGTAAAGGCCTACAAGGGTTGCCCCCTTGTTATCTTATATAGTCTGATACGGAATTTGAGTGTCAGCGGTGGTAGTTGTGCTGTGGAACTAGAAACTGTGGTTTCTATTGTCGTCATCGTCATTGGTTTTAATTTGTTGTTGTTGTCAAAAAACCTGCCTCTGAAATTTGACAATGAGTTGTTTGTGTACCATGGCCTTGCTGGTGCTACGTGAACTTTGCTTTTCCCGCCAGAAAGTACAATGGTTCTGGGTTCGAATCCTAATTGCGTGATAATTTTTCAGAACCTTCCTTCTTCTTGATTTCTCGGCTAAGCAAGCTTTTTAATTAATTACTAATCTTTACCATGTGGCTCGGACTGATCGCCTTGCAATTTTTCAGAGCCTTTCTCCTAAATTTGACAATTGATTACTGCTGCCGTTGTTAATGATATTGTTGCAGCTATCTCACCAAACAAGGCTGTCTCACCTTGACTTTGCTCCCAAATAGGCGTATGCACCTGGTTCACAACCCGGGCTATGTTCCGACTTTTTTACATTTCCTATCTTTGGACAAGTTTGGTTCATTTTATTACTCTCTTACATTCTTTTATTAAAATTTTATGTCATTAATTGATAAAAAAATTATGTTTTAACTTTGGACAAGTGGGGCTGTTAATTACGTCATGTATACACACACATACTGTGCATATTTAATTAAACAAAGAATTATTATCAATTATAATAATTATTATTACCTATCTTCAAATTGAAATTATGAATAATTAATTAGATGATCTAGTAAATGATGTGCATTACCAAGCTGACAGTTAATTTCTTTTATTAGTATAGACAAGTTTATTTAATAACGATGTTATAAAAAATACTTCCTGGTGATGTAATCCCTTCTGCTTCCAACAACGCCATAACGCTGACTGCATTTTTACTGTTAAACATCATTAATTTTAAGTTACTGTCGTTGTTGAAGACAATGAAGAACAATGAGACTATCACTTGACTAAGGAGAAATACAATTGGTGGGCTTTTTGCACTGGGATACTATGCCTAGAAAGTATAATTGTTGAACATAGCACTTTTACAAAAAATTCTGACTTTGGTCCATTGTCCCAGTGAAGATAACTAGCTTGCTTTCCTAACTAACTATGGCACTATAATCTTATATGTTAATGACAAGAATAAATTCACAGTTCAAATACACTTGTAAAAACAAAATTCTCTGTTATTAGGACTGGGTGATCGACAGATAAACCAGTTAAAGTGTAAAGTCATTAAAGGAAGTGTATTGTTTTCGTATTATTTTCGTTGCTAGATGGCAGCATTCAGCTTAAAGAGCTTAATATGCACGCACAAGTATTTATAACCTGTACTCCACAATAATTATAAAGAACCCACAAAAGTCTTTCCATGCGGTAAAAAACTTTAGATATTTTAAACGCTGAAAAAGCGCTTAACAAGGCAAAGTAAGCTTGCAGCAGACTGATTTGTGAAAAAAAATTGATGTCCTTCTGCAGCACTTATAAAGTTTTATACGCCTGTACGAAGAGTGTACATACCTATCAAGACGAAATAGTAGTCTTGTCACATTGTTATTTGACTCATTTCCAGCTGTTCTATTACAAATTGTTATAATTGTTTGGGTAAACGACCTATTTTTGCATGCTAACTCCAGCTGAGCAAATAATGAACTTATAAAAACTGCTCGTTTCTTGCTTCTATAAATGATGGGAAGTAATGCTCTTTAAGCTTACAAACAACTTTTTACTGTTTTACATACGTCAGGTTGCTTTCATCTGTAAGAGACGTTAGTGATCTCTATTATAATGCAGCATTTTTTGTTATATAATGCTGCGTTACTACATAGTCAGTCTTTTGGAACATTAAGGAACTCTAACAGCATGAAAGATAGTAATAATCTCTGGCCGCGCAGATGGATAAAATTTTTTGAAAATTTTTAAACCTTTAACTGCAAAATTAACTTTAATTTAGTTTTTAGGTCTATGTTTTTGTAAATCTGAAATGCTATAAACGTGTAAACTTTTTGACAGCCACCTGAGCACGTATAAGCCTATGTATACCATATTCATTTCACAATCGTTGCCAGATTGGTAAGATGTACTTCTTATCATGTAGCGACTGAGCCTAATGTGTATAAAGAAAACCCGTACACGTAGCACAGCTGGTCAACATTGCATAATGAGTCGAAATGAGTGAAGTTTTAAAAATGAGTGATGTTTTTTGGGTGAGATATTTGGCTGTCCAACGATAACACTTTTATAAAAAAAATAAAAATTTTACGTATATTATGACGATATAGCAGGGGCATATCAGCCTACATGCTCAAAAACTGCATCAGTGTCAGTGTTTGTGTAATCATTGATTGGTTATCTACATACTGATTCAGTGTTTGTGTAATCATTGATTGGCAGTGTACATATGTGTCATTGTTTGTGTAATCACCGATTGGCAGTATGCATACTGTGTCAGTGTTTGTGTAATCAATGATTGGCAATATGGATACTGTGTTAGTGTTTGTGTAATCATTGATTGGCAGGTACTGTGTCAGTGTTTGTGTAATCATTGATTGGCAGCATACATACTATCTCAAGTGTTTGTGTAATCATTAATTGGCAGTACACATACTGTGTCATTGTTTGTGTAATCACTGATTGGCAGTATGCATACTATGTTATTGTTTGCATAATCTGAATTGGTAGTATGGATACTGTGTCAGTGTTTGTGTAATCAATGATTGGCAGTATGGATACTGTGTTAGTGTCCGTGTAATCATTCATTGGCAGGTACTTTGTCAGTGTTTGTGTAATCATTGATTGACAGCATTCATACTGCATCACTGTTTGGGTATTCACTGATTGGCAGTATACATACTGCATCACTGTTTGTGTAATTATTGATTGGCAGTATCACTTCAAATTGATGAAAACTAGTTGTCTTACAGGTTACATATTTATTATTTGGGCTACGCTATAAATCATACAAACAAATTATATGGGTGAACAAGACTTTTATCAATAATTGTGACAAAATTGTGATCGGATCATAGCTTATTAAAAGTTACATGAAAACACGTAAATATACAATCAAATATACAAAAACTTGATTTTATATTACAGAGTATAATGTAAATACCCGTGCTAAATAATAACAAAATGTTTGGTCTGAAATCAGTAACAACAATAACCTGATAACAATGTAAAATTCGACTAGCATCAGTACTTGTATGCAAAATTTGTCTAACTGTGAGTGTATCTCAGTTAACAAAAAAATCTCAAATAAAAATATTAATAACAATTGTATAAACAGTTACAAATTAAATACATATAACATCATTGCTACTGGAATGTACAGATACCATAAATACTCATACACATAGACCAAACAGTTTTATGAAGCCATTTAAAGTGAATAATTACCATGTTTTTGTAAGCTATATTTTCAGCAAAAAACAAAGAAGTATTGGCAAAAAGTTCTTGTATATTTGTTCACTTAAATGGGATAAATAAGTGAGCAAGCAAAGGCAGCAAATATAGTAAAGCTTTTGAAAAATAAATGACGTGACTAACAAGAACTCGCCAGAACTTTTGTTAAAGGAGTTCAAATTAAAGGTCTTTCACAACAAAATAACATTGTGCACAGTAGCAATTATAAAATCCATGACATAGCAATCACTAAGTATACCATAGGCTATCACATGCTTAGACTTGCATTTAAAAATTAGCACTCGTAAGGTAAAATGCAGTGTGTGTACATTTCTTTAATGGCAGTCAACTTTATTTTCAAAAAAAAGCTCACTGTAAAAATAGTATAATGTAAGTATGCAATTCAGACAACTGTCATTGTACCTTTATTTGTTTAAAGTTTATGCAATACCTTTGCTGAATAATTTTAATTTGTGCGTGCCTTTCTCATATTGTTAACGAAACATTTCCATTTTGTACAAAACACACAGTTTTTTAAAATGAAACAATAGCCTTTATTATTACTTTTATAAAGCTATTCTTATTGTTAGGAATGGATAAATGATATAACTGAGTTGTTTTAATATCCAAGCTCAGTTCAAAGTTGCTCAAAGTTTCTTATTTTGAGTGCACTTGGTTTCAAAATTTCAACAATTTCACCATTATTAATAATTTTAAAAATTATACGTATATTATTCTTTTCATTGTTTGAAAAGATGCAAGAATCAATTTGTATCGACGCAGCTACAATTTTTCTCTGCCCATTTAGAAGCTACTTATTTGAAAATTTCTCAACAGGTGTTGAAGACCTACTACCTGTTAATGACAGTCTCCTCAGTTCCTGCTTAATTGCATTTATAACAGGAACTGGACTTCCAGTGCTTTTACCAGCTGTTTCCAGCTCCTCATCGGAAATGATGCGGGACCTCGTCTCACTGGATACGGGTTGCTTTGTTACGTTAGCAAGCGACGAGCTTTCACTGAGTACGAAATGCGCAGAATTTGACTGGATTTGTGCCGGCGAGGATGTTCTCTCTGTGATGATGCTGCCGCTAAGTGTGTGACTACTGGATGGTGGAGTGTACTTCCAGTCATCATCAGCAACAGGTTGTTCTCGTTCGATGACTGTCCGCACAGATTCTGCTGAATCCTCTACTGTATCTCTAGGATCTGATTCCGACTCCTCAAGGTATTCCTCATATTCTGATAGGGAACAATTAGATTCTGTGGCAACATGAGTTAAAATATTAGCTTGTTTTATTATTGGTTGAGGTGTGCTAGTGCTTTCTTGCTTTGATGAGGCACTGGCCGATTCATCAACCAATGATGTCGAAGATGTTCTGATGATGTCGTTGTACATGCTGTCCGATGCATGAGAACTGGTTGTGCTCGCTTGCTTCGTTAGCACAACAGAAGATTTAGAAGTTACGCTGGTTGCTTCTGGCAGTGGTGCAGGCCTTCCTTCCTCAGTCTGTAAATTATTGTGCACTATTTTAGTACTACTGCTGGCACCAGTAGACTGTTTTATGTGACTCCAATCACTATCCGCTACATATCCATGAGGTTTTATTTCGAAAGCATCACCGGCGTCTGTTGCAGCCTCATCAAATACAACTACAGAATTCCTATCATTAAGCTTCTGTCTCGCATCCACTGAATCGCTTCGCACATTGTTCACATTGATTCTATTGTTATTTGCAGAGACAGGTCGCGTCAGTTTTACATCATTATTAACTGCTTCGGTAGGCGACGAAGGAGGCGAATAAAAATTTCTTGGACTTGAAAATTGCCACCTATCTCCACCAGAAGATGCTACTCCCTGATGACCATTACACACAGCTGAAGACTTTGTAGGCAGGACAGCCAGTTTTCCATGTGTTTCCCATCTTGCTGGATCAGAAACAAGCATATTAGTAGAAAATGTCTGCCCCTGCATCTGATTGGTGGAAGTTCTTGCTGCAGGTATAGGAACTGGTGGAGCTGCGATCATACCTGGAAGCATTGAATTCTGAAATATAAATACAAGGAAAGTTAACTTACATTGCTACCATTACGCAATTTATATATTTTAATAATTTGAATTGCTGGAAAATAAAAACTGGCAGATCAAAAATATAAATATTAGTGGAACACTGACAATGAAGTCAACAAAAGTGCAAGGAAAAACAAAAACTATTATCTCATGCTTTGGAAACAGTGATCATTTCAGAAACTGTTATTTTTTGTTTTCAAAATTTACTTTTAGACATTTCTATTAAACAACAAAATAAGATATCTGCAGAAAAAAATGGCCAAAAGTTTTTTCTACTGGAAAGCTAGCCTTTCTACAAAAATTCGCCTTCTCTAAGACTTTTAATTGCTTTACATTATCAAGTGGGGGACTACTCTAGCTGATACCAGTCAGTATGTTCATACTGTGACCAAAAGTAAGGGTTCAAAAACAACAGAAAACTAAAGGGTAAAACTTTTCATAATCATGTACACATATATAAAATAAACTAAATCAAAGTTCCATTTGATTGTTTTAATACTTCCTATGGCAAATCTTACCACGTTTCTTGCCCGTGGACTTCCCAATCAGAGCAGCATATAGTATTCCTACTATATGTCGCTCTGTTCCAAACTAGTCACCTGTGCCATCTAGTGACTGTTTCTTAAATTGTCCGATTACAGTTTGTGTACTCTATGAACTCCGATATGTTCATACGAAGTATTTAACAGTGCTGTGCAATGAGTGCAACTTTTTACGGGAAAAAATGAGTTAAGAAAAATACAGATTTCATATGAAGGAGAGCTCATCGGGTCAATGCAACCTGATAGATGGAAATAAATATCTTAGTTAACCCGACTGTAAGTTTGACGTGTTTCCATATTTTAAGCATTCTGAACTTTTTGCATACCATGAATAAATGTGCAACAGGCGTCAGGTGAAAAAGTGTTAATTTGCCCATAACCAGGGTGTGCATTAGTCAAACAAATGCAGACAACATTTGTGCAATGCAGCCAAGGCTGAGACAGAACAGTTGTTGACTGTCGTGCACTAGCATTCCTAGAATAAAAAAAGTTCAAAGTGAAATAATCGATGTTGCATGAGCCAATATAATAACTTCTAAAATGTAAAAATATGTGATTTTGCATGCAAGAGCAGAAAATTTCATGAAGATCAAGGAAAGGTAACAAAAGTCACACTTTGTTTACTTCCTAAATTATGCAAAACTCATGTAAAAACTGAAGTTACATGAATCTAGTAAAAAACTATGAAAAATTGTACCATTTTTAACAATTATGAACAAAACGTATACCATTCCGTTCATGCCAATGGATACACTGAGGTCAGTTAGCATCGGGCATTTTGTAGCATCATATAAACAGCTAACTAAAAAGTAGATTTAGCGACACGAACACCATTTAATATTTTTTATCACTGTATTTGCTACAAAAGAGCAGTGCAGCACTATAGTGTAGAAGAACAATAAATTAGAATAAAAGTGAAAAACATTTTATTATATGTGCAGTTCAACACTTTCTAAATGACACATTCCAAAAAGAAATCAAGTATAATGAAAGTAAACTTATTTGAAGTATCACGATATTAAACAATGCTACCCACTAAAACAAAAATAATATCTCTTGCCTTAGACGTTCTAGTGCTGTAAATAAAATGGCGACAGCTTCATGCTTAGAGACGCCATATAAAGGAATCTAATTAGATGTAAGGAAAGACAGGAGAGGCTGCAAATAATATGAGCATGTGGCACTCACAACTTGTGATGTCATTTATCACATTCATGTCTTCTTTTCAAGGACTTTGCTTACAGTTTTACTTATTTACAATGGGTAAAAGACAAGAAGAAATTTGCAATTCTATCAACTTAACATTTTCTGATGTTATTTCTATGTTAAGTTTCCTTTACACTAATATTTGTACATAGTGTTCTAAATACACAGGATACAGCTATCATTCAAACACTGAGGTATTATTGCACATGATAACTACTGTGTAACCTGGATTTAACATTAGCCACTGAAAAAGCTTCATCTAACAGCTCATCCATTACGTACAATAAATAAATAATTTAATAATAACACGTACTGTTTCATCTACATTGTTAGGCTGAGTTGTGCCCTGAAATTCTGTTATAGGAAGATTAAGCCTAGATAATTCATCTCCAGCTTGATATGATGTCCAGATTATACTAGGAGTGGACGCCCTGCGTCCAGCATCCACTAGGGGTGTGTGCTTAACATCTACAAAAAAATAATTAACACTTAAAAAATAGTTATAATTCACGAACTAGTTAGTTGCATACAAAACAAATCACACAGAACTGCTTAGTGGCAGGATTTTTTGTCTGATTAAGTATAAGACTGCAGAATTATAGCACAATGATTGAAGTGCTTGTGATGAAGGTAGGCCATAACATCACTTCACTTGTTACATAAACAATTAACCAATCCATACTTATTAAAATCATAATTACAAGCAGCAAATTCTACGAATTATATACCATTGCATCACGTTCCATGACAGCACAACGTTCAGAACTTTCTCACAAAAACGATAGACAACAATACGCACTTTTATACAGTGTAAGAGAAAATAAAAACAACCAAAATTCTCTTTTATCATATAACCATTCGAATACATCATGAAATAGTATTTTGTTTAAAAAACGAATGTATACCTGCTCTTGGAGGAGGTTTTGGTGGTTTGCCCTTTCCATTTGTCGAAAGATCTGTATCACTTCCTCTTGGTGTGATAGGCATATGTAACTGAATACTGGGCATTATTTTATTTCTGCAAATGACAAGAATGAATTGTCGAAATGTGCAAAAACAACTTACAAGTTACATGAATAGTTTACTTTTTGGACAAAGGATAAATCACTATAAAAATAATTTATATACTCACAAATGCTGCTGTTTACATTTTTTATGGTATTTTAGTGAAAATAACTGAATATGGGAGTCAGATATTACATTGCACAAGATACCTGCTGAACAAGAGTTAAAAATACCTGGATTTAAAATTAGCCAAAGAAAAGGCTTCATCTAAAAGCTCATCCATTTTTGCTCGGGTCTCTTGAATCTTGTGAGCAACATCTTCAGCTATAGGACTGTTTCCATCACTTGAATAAGTCTGCAATACAATTATAAACGTATCATTGATGTTTTTTTTTATAAAATGATCTGTGGTTCATTTGAGGTGAAACTCATCGGAAAACAACTTGTTTAACATATCAATGATGCCAACACACTTAATGGTCACTGCAATTAATATTCGTAAAATATGCTGGTATGCAAAACATAGTGAGAAGGCATTCATATGAAAAATTATGGAGCCCTAATTCAAAATTCAAATGATTATTTCTGTTAGTCAGTTCTGCCTTTTTGAACTCTTTTCTATACAAGCCCACATCAGTCGCACTACTTGAATGCCCTTACATCATTCCTTTTGTTTTATAATCGGTGTTAGAAACAGACATGTCTTCATAAAGACTAAAAATTTAAATTAATGTTAAAATTTAACTGAATCCAAGTGGGGCCTCCACTGGGACTCAAACCCAGGTCTTCTGCTTTTCAAACAGCTATGCTAACCAGTACATTGAAGAGGCATGCTGACAGTTCAGACATGGAAATTTACTGTAAACCTATTAGAAGTCTATCAGTGGAGAATCAAATTCCATAATGCATCAAGACATGATACAGTTCTATCATATAAACACACAAAAACAAGAAAGACTAAATAATCTTTGCACCTCCTCTTGTGATTAATGCAGACCTAATGCCATTACATCACAGAGGCACCTGATTTTTCAGACACAAATTTACTCTATATGCTGCTAGAGGTTTATCACAGAGGACTCATATTCCACACTGTATTAGACACAGAGCCAGATTAATCCAATAAACATGCTAAAACAGTGCTAAGTTAGAAAAACTGAAAAAGCAGTTGAAAATTACAATACCAAAATAAACACACAAATTGAGACTGCTATGTGGAAGGAGACGCAAGGAAGAAAAAAGTAATCCACAGAACTGGTATCCAAGTTTGGTATCAAAATTTCATTAATTGTGGACTTGTATCATAACTATAAGTGAACTATAACTGAACTATACCTACACAATTGTATACTATAGCTGAAGTTCACAGTTGTGACATCTAAAATAGGGAAGAGTAGCCTAATACATTATTACTAGTTAAAGCAAAAATAGCAACAATGATAAGATGCTATTTTACCAAATGGTGCCGATGTTTGTGCTTCTGACGCTTGTGCTTCCTGCGTCTTCGCTCACTGGGTTCTAAATAGGCGTCTGGCATGGCAGATGTTTCTTGTTCCTCACTGGAATTCACTGAAAAATTCCAAAACCAGCAAATAATGAATAATAAATTAAGCGGACATGATAACAAATACGGGCATAAAATAAAATACATACCTTTCATGTTTTGAACTTCAGGTCTTTGCTGAATAACCTAATAAACATATTTTCTAAAATCTCAGTGTAAACTAATGAAATGAGCAAAATAGTCAAACAAAGCAGTGCAAAAACGTGGTCCTGATGAGTGGGTCGCTCGGGTATTATACCCTGATTTAAGGCAGCATTAACAAATTAGGCCATCAAAATAAGCTTGCTGCATTCTGTGAAATTACACAAAACTGTAAGAAAATATGCAATACCTCGCAAATCACAATCAGAATCAGGGCCTGTGCCTCTCATATAACTTTTCCTCAAAAACTAAAGTTCAGGGAGAACGGCTATGAAAAGATATACAATTATGAAATTTTTGGCGAATAAAATTAGTGGCAAATGTACACCTATACCTTAAACTGCTTTAAATCATAATAAATAATAGAAAAAGTTAATACAAGCTGTCACTGTCACTAACGTAATACAAAAACCGGGGTAAAATTTTGGATAAATTTAGAAGGAGATATAAAATTACAGGGAGGATCTGTCGTAATAACAGTTTTGATGCTACAGAATCACATTTTGCAGCGATCACTTGTTTCATGTACCATTAGCATGTTTATTAATAACAGACAATTTAAATATTGTGTAATGTCTTCAATACTAGAAAAACAGGAGAGAAAATGTTCCTTTTAAGCTAGAAAATCGTCAAGGTGGAAAATTAATTTTCGTAGGGGTTGTACTCTCACATGAATGTGGCAGTTGCACCTCTGTTGGTTCAGTGGTTCATTTTAGAAGTTGAGGATTGATGAGTGAGGTGCCAGTCTTGCCATGATCATTTCAATATATATATATAGGATTTGGAGAGCAGGGTTCTGGCTTGCAGTGAGTGCACGGTGCATGACTTGCATGAAAATCATATTCACTGCTCACACCTACTTGCCTTTTCACCAGTGGTATTAATGAATTACTCCCACCTGCATTCAATTTCACTCCATAATTTGCAGTAGTTTACCTGATTTATCTTGCTGCTTCTGCCTACGAAGTTTCTCTTTCTGCTTCTGTTTGTTCCGCCACTTTTCTAATTCCACTTTTTCTTTCAGATACTTTTCCATCTATTATTAAAAATATTTTTTTTAAAGCGAAAATCTATTGCACAACGGCTTTTTATATTCAGCACTTTAAAACAAATTGCATTAAAAAGCAAAATGTTTTATGATGATGCAGAAAAGTACTTAGGAACTTTGCAAAGATGTAAAATGTATACATCTCCTTTTATTAAAAAGCTTAGAATAACAATAGGAGCAAATAATAAAGAAAACGTTTACTGCTAAATAGGGGGAACAAAGGGAGCAACCATTTCAGCTCCCCTGAGCACAACTGACATCTTTTGAACGATTTTTTCAACTCTTTAGTTCGCTTGTGCAATAAAAAGTGGAATGTTTTTTTATTTTTTTATCACATAGCTTTGGAAGAATTTTCTGGAATTACTTCTTTATTTGACCAACATGCATAGTGTGTTTTTGAAATGAGCATACATTTATGCATTGTCACTTGACAAGGTTGACTGCCCAAATCTAATTATTATGATATATTCTTGTCACACGCTGATACTGTCTGTTGTGGCATAGACAAACATATAATTGCTTCAAGCGTCGGGTGCCTTTTTTATGTGCTTGCACCCCCTAACTTTTTACCTGGCTATGCCCCTGAATAATTAAGGTATAAACAAAAGCCTCACATCTTTTTTGTAGCGCAAGTCCTTGTCTAATCTAGTACTGGTTAATGGAATGTGAATAGGTGGTGGAAACTCCGATAAAGACGTCCGTGTCATGGGTGGACTCGTCTGTGCCATTTTATCCACGTGCTGGAAATGTTTACTCTTTGCAGCTATGGAAAGCAAAACATGTTTGAACAACTACCGCATTGGCATCAAATAAACACATCACCCATTGCAATAAGCCTTTTCACAGTTTCAGTGATTGACGATGACTGTGAAAAGGTTGAAGGGTTAAGTGAATGAGATAACACATTTGTGTACACTTGACAATGCCTCGCAGTGCTAACAAATTTAACAGCTAGCTAGAACCGTAATTAGTTCATTTTTCTTGTTCCCAAGCAAGATCCTGCTAGAAAATCACTCTACATTGCATAAACTATTGCATAATTAAGTAAAGTCAAAGTAAAACAACAGTAAAATGGCGTCTGAACTTCTGTAACAGACGGCTTTGCCTTACCCACACATCAAGTGGCAGTTCTTGTTAAGACACCTTGCTGGTGTTCACTTAACCTCTGACCTACAGTAACTGTATGTGCATACAGCAAAGCTGAAAGGGCTTATTGGAATGGTTACAAAACAGTTACTAGCAAAACAACATGCAAGCATGATAATCCACCATAAAAAACATCACATATATTAAGGGCACCTTCTTCTAGACTACTGTCTGTAATATTGTCATTTGTTTCCACTTCAGATTCATCCACTTCGTTAATCAAGGATAATTCCGCTGGAGTCTCACTAGGAGGGTGTTCAGATCCAGTTTCGGCTGATGTCCCAGGTTCATCAAAAGCAGAATCTTCTTTATCTCTGTTAATAAAAATGGTTTGTTAAATGTTTCTTCTATTATCCTTACCCAAGTACTACAGTATTAATTCATGGTCTAATACAGAAATTTTACTTTTTAAAAACCAAATTTGCTAAAACAGTTGATAAAACAGTTGCCAATTTTAATAAACTCATAAGTAAAAATAAAATCTGTTATTCTCCTAAGTGTCTATTATTTTGCTGCACATTAGGTATATTATATGATACAACAATGAAAGCTCTGTAAGTGAAGAAATCATTTTGCAAAAACTTTTTCGAAATATTAAGAAAAATAACTTCTATCTATTACGTCATATTTTATGTGGTAATAAGTCTGAGAGAAAAGCTGTTAGCTAGGTGCTGTAAGTTAGATGTATATAGAAAAGTGCCGACAGAAACAACAGAATGCCTCTACAGGGAAGTACCGTATTTTCCCATGTATAAGAGACCCTTGTGTATAAGAGACCCCTTCAATTTTTAGGCAAAAATTCTGGAAAAAAGTTTTTTGGTAATGAATAACTTTATTCATCATAGAAATCATTAAATTCCTCATCACTCTCATCAAAAATATCAACTGGAGTCAGACCTTCAGCAATTCCAGCCAGTTCATCATCAGAGGAGTCACTCTGCTCAAAATTGGCATTGTCCTCTTTTGACATTTAAAAAAATAATAACTTACCCGGTACATTAATTTTATCATTAGAATTTAGCCATGGAGAAGATTTATTGAAAGGAAACTATAATTATTCGAAATATACTCCCATGTATAAGAGACCCCTTATTTTTAAAGTGAAAATTCTGAGCAAAAAAGGGTCTCTTATACACGGGAAAATACGGTAAGTGTTTTCAGAAACTACAAAGTTCTAAGCATTTAATTAAGCAAAATCGACTTACAAAAACAATATAACAAAATGACTAAGGCAATAAATAAAAACATAAGATGTAATAATTACACGTAGCGAATATGCACTAATGCAGGTTCCTCCTCTTTTGCTTTCATTTTCTTTTTAGAAGAGACAGCTTGTTCACAAAGAGAATATGATGTTGCGGAAGTAGTAGAAGGAGGATCTCCCTCGGCCGTACAAAGCTGAGCTTCGACATCCGTAGCTGGGTTATCAACACCAATATCCTGTCAAACACAGATATCAAAGAACATGCAATCAAGACCAGGTTCTAGAATGAAAATTTCCATTAAAAAGATGACTTTTAATGTCACAAAAGAAATTTGAACACACATTTCTGTCAACGTAATAAGACAATATTTTTGGAGACAAATGTCCAATGAAAAACTTTTACAGACTTCATTGCCTCTGAGCTAATGCTGTTTTGCTTTTTGATCCAAACTTTATCAGGACGGATGGATATTTACATTTTAAGCTCACTATTAACATCCTGCAATAAATCCTGCAGATTATTGACCCAAAAGATAAAGCACTTTTGTAAGTATTTCGTGCATATACATCACTACCAAAACACAGTAGTCGACAGTTTGACTATGGACACATTTGCTCTAAATCTAAGAGCAAATAAACATTAAGTTAGTAAAATGTTAAGCAAAAGGGCTTACTGAAATTCTATGATAGAAGTTAACCATAAGTTACTTTTTTTGTCTTGATTTTTCTTACATGATTTACTTTCTCGTGAAGTTAAACTTCTTAGATAAATAAAAATCACAATGAACAGCAAAATGTCACACATTATACATCACAGTTACTAATACACTTCTGAACTATTTCCTTACCTGAACATACACCCTTCTCTTCTTGACACTAACGAGATGTGGTTCACTGTCATTCTTGACGGGTGATGGTTTAAAACATTTATAGTAAGAGAAAAGTATCAGCCACACTATCATGGCTAAAAGAAGCACACCACCAGCAACTGCACCAATTAACCATAGTTTACCTTGCTTGACTCTAGGTTGGGGTATAGTAATAGAAAAAGTGGCTGCAAAATAAAAAAAACGAAAACGTAAATTTAAATATTTTATGTTAACAATTGGTTTCTCAGTTGCTTCACATCAATATATTGATGTTGAGGCTGTAATTTTTTGTTTTAATACTGCTTAATCTGTATGTATCAAAAAGCATTAATATATATATATTATATACAGATGCATATATAAAGATGGAAATTTGTGTGTCTTTTGTGGATGCCTACATGTTGCAGCATACTGCCGGCTGTGATGTACAATAAGAACCAGCACGGGAAGGTTTTAGATTAAAATCAATTTAAGTCACTGCGTCTTCCCTAATAACACAACCAAAATACTGTACAAAATAGCACTTTTTAGGACATCCTGCTCTCAAATGAGTAGTGCACTAAGAATCACCACTGCCCAAGGAAGGTTTTAGGCTGATGTCAATTTAGGTAATTGCTCCCCCAAATGTATTGACCAATGTAGTATTTAAAATAGCACTTTTTAGGCCATTCTGCTGTATATAGCTGTTCTTTGTCTCCCAACACCGGAATTTGAATATTGATGTCCCCACTCTATCAGAACAACAACATCCAATATGACAGTTAAAATCGTGTCCAAAATAACACACACAATAATAATGTTTAATTACAACTTGCGGCCATTTATATGAAAATAACACAGCAAAAAACCTACGTTTGACTTTGGTATTCACTATGTAACCAAGCATAATTGCCATCTTCTGTATGTGAATCTTGTCTAGAGAAGTCACAAGATATTCTGGCTGTAGTACACTGCCATCTTTCACAATGTAATATGATACAGTAACTTGCTCTGTCCCTGCTTCTCTCATGATATTGACAATCTGCAAAAATAGTGTGTTTTTATCAAGACCATATGAGATAATTTGTAAGGTGATGTCAAAACATATATTTATCACAGCAGTACCACTTCACTTACACAGCAGTTAAATACAGTAATGTAGAGATATATTTAGAAAAAAATGTGCAAGAAACAGAAACAATTATGATATCATAATTCAAGACTGAATTTTCAAAATATTTTTACAAGAAAGCAGGTCGCATTGTTTATAAAAATAATTGATAACATTTTATATAACATGTTCCCTAGGAATTTCTTGAATACACTGGGACAGGTGAGTGATGCTAAGAAACAAATTCTCACCTGTACAGATTCTTTAGTTGAATCTTACTGTTTAAATTGGTTTATTATTATTAATATAACTCATATAACTAGATTTGGAATAGTGCACCAACATAAGCTTTCATGTATCCCCAAACGAAAGAAAAGCACTTATTATTTTACCATGTTTTAAACATGCTACAATATTATCATTTGTAATTGAAACTGAGCATTGTGACACAAAAGCAACACTCAACTGGCTCTTTGGATTTTTGTGCTCCCTAATACATTATAATAGATCTGTCGAGATTGGACCACAATGGACTGAACCAAGCTGAGATGTTGCATTTTATTTATGTTGGATTTTACTTACCAGAAAGGATGAATACAGATTACTAGTGCTAATGAATGTTAATGTTCCTGAAGTCAGCTTTATCTAGGACTGGGAAGCACAAAAGTCCATAAGCCAGTTGAGCGTTGCCCATAAATGCCCAATTGCAATTATAGATGATAAATTTAAAATCATTGATACAGGTCCAAAAAAATGTTAATTTAAAAATAAGTAAAAAAAAATCGTAAAACTGCACCCGCAAAAATCTTCAATCGAAAGTGATAAACAAAATAATATAATAGAAACATGTGCAAAGGAACCACAACACACTGTCACGTACATTTAAATCCATGCCACTGTCCTTACTAAGCGAATTCTGAAACACAGTCACTGATTAATAATAAAAGCAGAAATAAAAACTCCATAAATCAAACAGTTGCGCAGCAACAGCCCTCATTTTAGGCTAACTGGAGTATGGAGGGGCTAGATTGGGATTATGCAAAATGTTTTGTTAATATAGCCAATTTAAATGAAGGGGTACAGCACATGCATAACATACATCGCTAATGTCTAACAATATTTTACCGATCTGCCAAACACTCATATATGCATTAGATTATTTTCATCAGACTAACGCAAATGCTAGTCTTGGTACATGATATACCAAGAGCCACATTGGCAATCTGCTTTCCTCAGACTAACACCAGTGGTAATCTCGGTAAATGCTATATCAGGAGCCACACTGGCAATAATGCTGATTCAGTGAGGACAGCTTGAAAGAGTCATTAAAACTAGCAATTATCAAGATGCAGATTAGTAAGGGTCTACTATAAGAGAATGGTATTATTATTGAATTATAATCATAGTACTAAGTGACCGAAAAATACAAGCATCCAGTGTTGTTAAATTAACGACATACAAAAAAGTAACAACTGCTAGTAAAGTGTAACTTGTACCGTATCTTTCAGTTCTCTGTCTACATACAATTTATTCCTGAAACTTACAAAACATTGTTCTATGGTGGCACCAACCAATTTCATCTCTGATGAATTTCAGAACTTCAACAGTAAGCAGGCACAAATGCAAAGCATATCAGTTCCAATTCTGCTGAAATTCACAAAGTCAAAACTGAATAGCATTTGAGGCGAGTGTTTAAAAACTTCCACAGACAAAATTTACGTTTTTACACATGAACCGCTTACCTGTGTTCCAATATTGTCTTTAAAAGCTGCTCTTCGATATCGTAATGCCAATGGTCGTTTAATCATTCTTCGCAAAATTCTATCGGCTTTTCTCTTGATAAGCCCCTGAAGTGCATAATCTGCTAACCAAGCATATTTCCGTTTTTTACGCCTTTGAGGCAACATAACATGGCGTTTTCGCCTTTTAAGTCGGAATGCATACTGGTATATTTTCGCAAGTTTTTCTTCCATTGTTTGTGAAAATTCATTTGTATGTACATCAACACCATAAGGTACAAGAATTTCTGGAAAAAAGACCCAAGAATATTTAAAGACACTAAGCATGCTTGTCATGTTACTATATTTCATGTCATTTAAAATATCAAGTACTGCCTATTTTTATACACAAACATAGGATTTTTGCAACTTAATATTGTAATGTCTATTACACAAGCAACTTCAATATTCATTTATATTTACACTTTTAACCATGTTTGTTAAACAAATTTTTACTGCATTTATATTTAAACCTTATATACATGACCTAATAAGCAAAGCATCCCTTTGGATATGAGACCTAATTGCACATTTTATCGAAACAAAATAGCGAAATAGATTATCATCAATCATGCAAAAATAGTGAACAGAGAATAATTTACTTACCAGTGTCCACCCAAAAATCTTTTGTTTCAAGACTGGTATTCAACGTCGGTGACATAAGCGTAGTTACAGTTGTACTTTTAGTTGATTTTGCACTGGAATGCGTGGATGTCAGAGAAGAAATCGTTGAAACTGGAATTTGCGTTTGTTTTATGGACGTTGAAGGTAATGTAGAAGATGTTGTGGATCTTACAGAAGTAGTTCTTGTACTGGTAGGCAAGGTAGACATAATAATAGTAGGCAATGTAGTTGCTGCAGTAAGAGCTGGAGTAACAGGAACTGTAGAATTAGGCAAAATATTCTCAGTAATAAATGGAAAAGTAGTTGTTGTAGTACGATTTTTTTCCGTAGAACGCAAAGTGGTTACAGTAGTAACACGAGAAGTAGTTGTGGTCACAGGCAATGTAATCTTTGTAGTAGATAATGTAGTTGGTGTGGTAAGAGATGGAGTAATAGGAATTGTAGTATTAGGCAAAATACTTTCAGTAATAGATGGCATGGTGATTGCTGTGGTGGCAATCTTTTCCATAGAAGGTCTAGTGGTTGCGGTAGTAACACGTGAAGTAGTTGTTGTGGTCATAGGCAAGGTAATCTTAGTAGTAGGCAATGTACTTGCTGTAGTAGGAGATGATGTAATAGGAATTGTAGTATTAGACAAAGTACTCTCAGTAGTAGATGGTAAGGTGATTGTTGTGGTAGTAACCTGAGATGTAGTTGTGGTCAGAGGCAAGGAAGTCATTGTAGTAGGTAATATATTTGCTGTGGTATGAAATGAAGTAATAGGAACTGTAGTATTAGGCAAAATACTTTCAGTAATAGATGGTACGGTGATTGCTGTCGTGGCAATCTTTTCCATAGAAGGTCTAGTGGTTGCGGTAGTAACACGTGAAGTAGTTGTTGTGGTCATAGGCAAGGTAATCTTAGTAGTAGGCAATGTACTTGCTGTAGTAGGAGATGATGTAATAGGAATTGTAGTATTAGACAAAGTACTCCCAGTAGAAGATGGTAAAGTGCTTGTCATCATAGGAGACAAAGTAGCCACAGTCATAGTAGGTGAGGTAACCTTTCTAGTAAAAGGTAAAGTGGTTTCTACAGTAGTTATTGTAGTAGTAGGCAAAGTGACATCTGTAGTAAGATCCAAAGTGTTTCCTTCAGTCAGATTAGTAAATGGTAGAGTAGTGGTGGCATTAGTAGAGAAAGTGGTTACTTCCATTTGTTCTGTGGAAGGAGCTTTTGTACTGAAAACCAAAGTCGGGGCTGCAGTAGAAGTTACAGCAAATGTTGTTGAGAAAGATAAAGGTGAACCAGTGGGGGGTAAAGTACTTTCTTCTTCTGAAGGTATCATTGATACTGTGGTAGAAGGCGTAAAAGTTGATACTGTCGTAGAAGGCGTAGTAGTAGAGGGTATTATATCATTTGTAACAGAAGGTAGGGCAGTTGTTGCATTAAAAGATGAATCAGTTGTTGGAAAAGATAAAGCTGTTTCCTTAACAGGAGTCATGGCAGAAAATGTTATGCCATGAGAAGATAAACCTTCAGTGGAATTTAGCAATTCAGGTGAAGATGTTAACATGGTACCATTAACAGAAAGTGTTGATTCTGATCCAAAAGAAATGCTTGTTGCAGTCGACAATGCAATAATGACCGGAGCAAGGGTGCTGGACAATGGGGTAGTCATATCAGATGAAGGCACTGATGATTCTGATGACATCTCGCGAAATTCTTGTTGTACTGTAACAGTATTTGCTTCTGTTGTATTAGACATTATTTTGTCTAATGTTGCATTTGTTAAATCAACTGGCACTAGTGTATGTGGTTCAGTAGCAGTAGTAGTAGTCTCTATCGGACTTATAACAGAAGATAACCATTTTGGGTATTTTCCAGTTGTTGTTTGATCAGTTATTCCAGTCAAAGTAGTTATGATCTCTCCTGAGGTGAACCCTTCTTCTGCAATGGTTTCATTGTTGGTAGTAGGTCTAGTTACATCAACAGATTGAGAGACTTGCTCTTCAGATGTTGTGAGTAAGTCAGTGTCAGATGATATAGTTGTATTTTTTGGACTTACAGCAAAAACAGTAGGCAGGTTAGCTTCATAAGTTGTGTTGACAACAGTTAACAACATGCTTTCATTTGTACGTGAAGTTTGTGTAAAGAGATTCTCAATGGTGGTAGTTTCATTATCAGCTATGACAAAAATATCTGGTCTATAATTAGGTGTTGCAGATAAATTGGCTGCAGTTGATACATTGATATGGCTATCTGTGAAATCATGGTCATATTTCATTGTAACAGTTTCATTGTAATTAATTGCTGATAAAGTCGTATTAAATGTAGTTGATGTTATATATGTATCTGTGGGCCCAACTAATCCCTGACTGGATAACTCTAATGTGACATTGTCTTCCATCACAACAGTAGCATTTGGTTTTACTGTAAATATATTCTCAAATTCTGTTTTTCCATGCTTTGTCTCTGTGGGTGCAAGACTGTAAATAGCTTTAACAGTTGTTTGTTGGTCTTCATAAAATGCAGGTGAGATGTCTGTTTCAGCACTTGTAACTGGCTGGGTGCTGTTATCTTGTGTGTCAAGTGGAAATGTATCATACGTGAAAGTACTAACATCAGCAAAAATAATTTCCAATGACGTGTGATTACTATCTGAGCTGAAAGTAGAATCTGCAATAGAGCTAGGATATATTGTGGAAACAGTTGCTGTTTCATATCCGTCACCACTCACAAAAGATGTTTCAGTACCTGTCTGTAACAAAGTATAATTATCTGGAGTTATAAATGAAGATGCACCATTTTCTAAAGTAGAAGCATTGACAATGTCAGTTTCTAGTGAAGTACTAATATTGTCTCTCACTGTAGCAACATCAGCAGATGGTAAACTACTAGTCTTATCCAAGTCACTTACACTTTCTTCTAGAATGACATCTGATGGCTTTAATGTAGTTTGAGAATCACTGTAAGTCAGTGAAGTTGCATTATACAGAGGCAACAACCCAGACATTACCAAAGATTCATTGAATTCTGCAGGTGATGTTTCTATTTCTGTTTCAACAACCATAGTTGCACTATATTCCAATGTTGAAGACTGAATGTCAGAAATAACTGTCTTATTATGGTCACCTACTTTGCTGTCAGATAAAGTGGATACCATCTCATACAATGACAACATGGTATCATTATCAAATGCTGATTCATTATCTACAGGTACTGGGAAAATTTCAGATATGCTCACAGTTGTTTTGTCTGATACATCTGTGAAGTTTTCTCGAATTGTAGAAGTTTCATTTCCAGCAAATAAAGGCAAAGATGTCCCACTAAACTGGATAGCAACCGACGTTTTATTTATCAAAATGGCATTTAAACCTTCAGTTGAAAGTACATTAGGTTCTACTGATACACTTTCATTAAAATCATTTAGTGTGCCAATGAAGTAATCGACAGTTTCCTGACTAACTTCATCTGTTGATGATGTTAGATTTTCTTTTGCATATGTTTCATTAAAAGCTAATGCTGGTTCAGCTGAAATTGTGCCGTTAAAGTCTTGCATCCCTAAAGTCGTATGATCATACTGAGCTGTTTGCAAAGACGTATATGCAGATGATGAAGTACTTGCTAAAGTCACATTGTAGTAATACTGCAGAGGTGAAGATGCTTGTTGCATCAGTGAGACTTTTCCATATTCAATGCCTTCAACTGTGGTATTGTGCTCTAATGATAATGTTTCATTAATGTCCGTTGTTAACATAATAATACCGTGACTAGAAGTAGTTTGATTAATCTCTGGGGACAGTGAAGATTTCCTATATTCATCTTCTATGCTCTCGTTATACAATAGTGAAGATATGGTGACATTGCCCACCATTGCAACAGCAACATAATCTTGTTTTGCAGATATGTTAAGATGAAAATCTTTGGTTTGAATATAGTCATCAGCTGTAAAAACTTGCTCGTAATAAGGAGTAGTAGAATGCAGTGTATAGTTAAAAGGCAAAGTTTTGTTAGAACCTGATGTTGCATCGTAAAAATCAAAAGTTGCCATGGGTGTAGTTGATGAAGCATCGAGTTCTTTCTCTGTTTTACTTCTTGTGCTCACGTGATCAAATCTCAATGGTGATGAAGTGGTACTGTACTCTTCTGTTAAATTTTCTGCATAACTGGAAACTTTATTTGTACTTTGATTCTGGTCTACTGACACAGTATAATTCACATCTTTTAACATAATAATGTAATAATTTGCAACAGTCTGATTATACCTGGCAGGCGTTGTTACTGGAATTTTACTAAACTCTTCTGTTGTAGTCACATTATCAAAAGCAGTTTGATTGCCCTCCAAATGTAATGTTGTTGTCCCATATCCAGGAGCTTCATAATCCACAGGTGCAGTTTCATTTAAAACAAATGTTTCACTGAGGTGAGAATCATCTGTCGTCTGCTCATACTCAGTTGGTATCAATAGTTCTTCCAGTAATGTTTCGTTTTGATAAGACAACGCTGTTGTAGGGGCTTTAGCATAAAATTCAATAGTATGGTTAAGATACGGTAGTGATTTCTCGATGGTAGACTCTGGATAATCCGAAAATGCTGTTGCATTCTCATCTGTTGGCAATGACTTGTTTATGTCTTTTCTTGTATCATAATAATCAATAGTTGTATGATCTGACATGGGCAAAATTGATATAGGGTCAGGTTTTGTTATCAATGACTCATTATAATTTGTCACTGTAGTGAAACTGTCGGAAAGGAAGGTCCTTTGACTGCTAGCTAAAGATGCTTTCTTATGTGTAGCAGATGTACTGGTTCCATAATCCAATGTACTAATTACATCTGTATGTGATTGTGACGTTTCATTAACTTCTCCTGATGTCATAATAAAATAATCGGATGTCTGATTATATTCTGCTGATGTTGACGATTCATACTGCATGAATTCTGATGTTCTCACATACTTTTCAGCAGGAATATTAACACTATAGGAGTAAGAGATTGTTTGGTTGTTGTCTATTAACAATGGCATGCTCCCATCACTGTAAATTTTAGTTTCTCCATAATCTGGTTGAGCAGTGACATTTTCATCTATTAATAATGTGTCATTAATATCTTGTAAAACCGGCTCAGTCAGTATCGGTGTTGTAAAACTTACATCTTTGGATGATTCATTATATTCTCTTCCTGAATTCTTATCAATGTAAGAAATGGTGGAACCATTATTTTCAGCAAATGACAAAAATGTTTTGTTGTATACTACTTCTGCAGGTTTTTTATAGCCAGAAAGGACAGTTACGTATAGACTTCTTATTGTGATTGCTTCACTGATGTCTTTAACATCGTAATAATCATCATCTGTATGATTTGACTCAGAATGTATTGACGTTACTGTTGTTGTGTGAAGTTCGGCTGCTGCTGTTTTAAGTTTTGGCTGAAAAGCAGTAGTAGCATTGGTATCAGTAGCTTGGCTTCTAATTTCAGATATTTCTAAGTCACCAAATTCTTCAAAATTTTCAGTCATAGTTATGTTTTTATCTTCTAATAAAGTTTCATTCATATTTTTCGTTATAATGCGAAAATCCTCAGTAGTCTGATCATATTCCCATTGCTCTACCTCAGACGTGTCATTGCCACCCACAATTACAGCAGTATCATAAAAGTGTGTAACAGTTTCATTTCCATCCCATGAGAAAGATGTCAAACCGTATGCATCTGTGCTAGCTTCTTTAAACATTGAAGATGTAGTAACACTTTGTTCCAATATGTCTAGCAAAGTCTCATTGTTGCTTTGAAAAGAAGAAATGTTAAAATCAGTAGTTGTCTGATTATGTTCTTCTGATATTAAGGAAGGTACTGCTTTCATAATTTCAACATAATCGGTACCATAGTGATGAAGAGTCACATTATCATCCTCAGGAAGCGATGTTCCTAGATAAGCTGGCATTTGAGTTTCAATATCCAAATAATGAACTGCAGTTTCATCTACAAGATGTGTCTCATTCATATTTTCTAACACGATCATATCAGGTTCAGGTGTGTCCCGACTGTGTTCAACTGTCATTGAGGTTGTATTGTTTTGGGCTCTTGACAATTCAGTATACTGACTAACAGAAGTCGTATTGCGGTAAGAGGCATCAGTATAATTTGGTGTTGATACTTCGTAAACTGAATAGAGAGTAGAATCAAGTTCTTCTTCTGTATGGTAATCAGCACTTGTAAGCTGAGTCTCAACAGGAGAGGTAACAGTTGGTATTATGAAATCATAAATCTTTGACATGTCAGTGTAATCTTTCACAGTAGTTGACTTGTAATAATTAGCTGCTGACTTATCTGTTAAAGCTCTTTTGCTGTAGGCTACAGTAGATGTCTCATCATATAAATCACCCGAACCATTTTGTGGCAGCAACGTTTTATTCAGATTTTCCCTTATTTCATCAGTTGTTAGAAAGTACCCATACAGTAAAGTTTTTTTAATGGTATCAATATGCGTTGTTGCCACCGTTTCACTATAATCTTCTATTAAAGTTGTATTGTAGTCACTGTCAAAACTGTCATTAAACATCAGAGGAAATGTTGTTGATTTATAATCCGTTGTTGTGCCATTAGGCATCTTTACTGAACTTAAAGATTGGGTATCTTCCCATGACTCATTCTTTTCCCCAATGCTATAATAATCATCAGCGGTTTGTTTACCAACTGTTACTGCAAGGGAGATTTCCTCAGTATTTGCAGTCTGATTTCTTAGAATTTGCTGTAAACCTCCTGTTTGGTTGATTTCAAAAATGTCAGCAAAAGATTCATTTCGCTTCGCTGTCTCATTCTCACTAGAATATAATGAAGACAGTATCATACTAGCCATGGTAATGTCAAACTCTGCTGTTGTAGAAGTTAGACCGCCATCTATTGGCATGTTTTTACTTAAATGTGTTTGTGAGCTAACATCAAAATTACCAGATACATTACTTGACTCGGGTGCTCTAGTTGTTAAATTATTTTCCAAGGTTGAACTTTCAATCTTATACAAAAATAAACTGTTAAAATTAGAGTCACTTGTGGAAGTTTCACTATAGTCTTCATGTGGTAAACCTGGTTCATGACCATAGGTATCATTAATCTCAGTTGACAATAAGGTATAATTGTAGTTTGCTGTTGAAATTTCTTCATACTCGGACGTTGTAAGTGAAATACTTGGCTCCATCAGCAGAGAGTCGTTGAAATGCTTTAATGTGATATTGTAGTAGTTAGTCGATGTTATATTGTACTCAGATATTGTTGAATCCATTTGGTTGTCTATACCAGCGCTTTCATTAAGTGCTTGCACTGATGATGCGCTAGAGTCACTTGTGGAAGTTTCACTATAGCCTTCATGTGGTAAACCTGGTTTGTGAGCACGGGTATCATTAATCTCACTTGACAATAAGGTGTAATTGTAGTTTGCTGTTGAAATTCCTTCATACTCGGACGTTGTAAATGAAATACTTGGCTCCATCAGTAGAGAGTTGTTGAAATGTTTTAATGTGATATTGTAGTAGTCAGTCGATGTTATATTGTACTCAGCTATTGTAGAATCCATTTGGTTATTTATTTCAGTGCTTTCGTTAAGTGCTTGCACTGATGATGCACTTTTATAAGCTACTATACCTGAAGTATCATTATAATCATCAACTAGAGTAGCAGAGTGATTAAGATAGAGGGTTTCTTTATGATCTAGTAGTGATGGTGCATCAATTAACAATGATGTCTGATCTTTGTCAACAAATACATTTTTTGAAGATGCATTGTCGAATGCTATTGACGTATCATTTACAGGAGCAATATATTGGTCAACAATTGCACTGGCATAATCAGATACACTAATAGAGGTGTTGTAGCCTGTTAGTGAGCTCATATTGTAATCTACAGAGGCAACATGTCCAGAAACAAATTGCGGAATACTGTTACCCAATGCTGAACTATCATTGTAATCCGCAACTGTAGGAACTGTATCTACAAAAAACACATCATACAAGCTTGCAGAATCATTATGCTCATCTTGTTTTTCAGTCATTACTAGTGTTAAAGTCTCAGCATAATCTGTTGATGCTGAAGGTTGTTTAGTTGATGCTGAAGTTTCAACAAATGTCAGGTTAATCTTAGGTGTAACCATATCAGCACTTGCCAAATATAATGTGCTCTTACTGGAGCTGGAAGGTTTTTGAGTGAAATCATACTCTATTGGTATTTTAGCATAATCCACTGGTGATGAAAAATTTTCAGCTTCCAACAACGTTACATTGTAATTGGATACCAAAGTTGTATTGTAAATTGAGGAACTTAGAGTTGAGCTGTGGCTATCATTTTTATTGTCAGGCTGGATTTCATCATTTACAATATACAAGTCACTTGCACTTCTTGCTAGTTCAACAAAAGAAGCAGTACCAAACCTGTCAATTGCATCTGAACTAGTAGTTGACCCATAAGTAATAGTGAAATTATTATTATCATATCCCGCTGTAAGGTCGTGGTGGTCATATGTGATTGTTATGTGGTCTGATTCTATTGAAGTGTTTCCATCCTGTTGCTGTTTGGCTGATTCACTGGGAGCAGCAGGAAGGTATTCAGCAGGAAGTTCTGTATTATTTACGAGAGAAGTATATTCTGGAGGCTCAGTCTCAGGATACAATAGTGACTCTGTTATACTACCATTTAGAAAACGTTTATTATCATGCGTTAAAATACCACTAGACTCTGCAACTGTGGTTTTAGCTGGGAAGCCGTCCCATGAACTATGTCCTAAGCTTTCTTCATGAATTTTTGGGAACAATGAGTTTATATATTCTGCATCTAATGTTTCATTATGTTGATCTTTATCTTGCTCACTGTAGTCGATCACGCTTTGATTTGAGTCTGTTTTATTAAACACTGATATATTGTACTGGGTATCTATTGGTGTGTATTGTATAAGCTCTAGAGTTGTGTAGTTACTGATTACAGAGTAAATATTGTCAGTATCATTAGTAAGTGTTTTATTTCTCCGTAAAAATACTGTTCTACTGTGCAAGTCTTTAATGAAATCTTCGTTGACAGTTTCATTGTAATCATTCATAATAGTTTCAGATTGTCTTGAGGGCATGGTGGGAATGGATTCCTTTTCTATATCTTGGTTATACTGCTCAGGGATCATGTTTTCAAAGTCTTCTGCCAAGGTTTTATGATAACTAAAAGTGGTGGATGTGTCAATTTTAATTGGAATTTCATCACTGTTTTCTAATCCTTCAGAGTTATTATAATCCAGCAAGTCTGACTCAAAAATTGTAGAGCTCTCGTAAATAAACAGTGTTTCCTTTGTTTCAGACTGATGCTTTGGATCTTCTGAAGCAAATCTTTCATCTGGCATAACTGTACTGGTAACATCAAAGAATAAAAAGGTGTCATTTCCTGACAGTGCATCTAGCGTAGACAGAACTACAGACTCTTCGGCACTCTCTGTTTCCTTCTTATTCTCAAATTTCGCTTCTTTATTAAATGTAGTTATATCACTTTCTGCAAAGCGGTCATGAAGATTCAAACCATGTTGTCCCTTTTCATTATAGACATCTGTTGTATCGTCTACAGCATAGCGGGACAATGTTACAGCATCAATCACTTGAGTATCGGTTTCGTTCACAGAACTATTTAATACTCCTCCATCATTTATAGTAAAAAATTTCTCAGCACCTCTTTCCCATGTTGAATTTGTAGTATTTGCTTGGAACTGTCCTTTGTACAACAAATCTAAGCCACTTTCACTTGATGCATCAGTTACATTCTTGATAAAATATGCTGCACTATGTAATGATGTGAGAAGTTTTGCATTCACCTCATCATACTTATTTAGGACATGGCTATATTCTGTGGTAAGCAGGTCAGTGCTAATACCAGCAATTGTCGAATCATTGGAAGTATTATTCACGTCAGTCGTAGCATCTTCTAGATGACGAATAAAGGTAAGGTTTTCTTCATGTATGCTGCTATCATTTACAACGGTATCTGAAGTTAAATTATTTCTTAAATTCTTTTGAATATAATGTAGATAGTCTGCAGCTGAAGTATGAAATGTTGAAGTGATATTTTCAACTGCCCATTCACTTTCTGTAGGTAAGATGTCTTTCTCCGTTACAGTTTCATTCAGTTTGCTGATTTCTTCATCAATCTTCTCACCAAAGATGCTCGAACTGATTTTGTCACTTTTTTCAGCATTGCTGATATCTTTACTTTGGTCATTTGTATCAGCATAAGATGACTCAAAAATTTCAGACATTTCTGCTTCAGTATAAAAGTCATTTGTGACCGCAATTTTATCAGCATTAAGTGTGTGATCAATGTCTTTAGTAAAATTATATTCATCTAATCCCATTTTAGTTGATTCAGAATGGAACTGTTCCCCTGTGGAGTTATTGAAATTATCTCTTATTAAGTTAGCAGTCCTTACTAGGTAGTTGGAAGTTTCATTAACTTCTTCATCAGTGATCGATTGTTGCAAGTAATCAGCATTAAATTTGGAGCCAATTCTGGAAGTTTGTGAAGCTAATTCATCATCAAAGTAATTAGCAAGTGAAGACGTATTAGAAGTATTCTCAGCAATGATTTTTACCTCAGATATTAAAGCATCAACTACAGTATCATCAATTTCTTCATCGCTTTTAACATATGGCTCTTTGGTTTCATTCACTACCCCGACAGTGTTCAATGTAAAGTTTGCAAGAATTGCATTATTTTCTACGTTTGACAACAACATTGAGTTATTATTAGTATCTTCGTGTATCAAGGTATTCACGGTTGACAGTATCACATCGTGTTGCAGCTTTTCATTACCGGAAATAACTGAAATACAATAATTTTTTTTAACTGCATTTCAATTTCGTTTCAATATAGTGTTATAAAATACAATCACTATAATAGAATACAGAAAGCAGGCTTCGGCAGTAGATAGTCACCCAATAATGATTTTCATCTCCACGGCCTTTATGAATAAATATGAATGTCCACAAACTCAGTGATGATGCTTGGCTTCCGGGTTTATTTTAACAATTTAACATATTTACTGAAAAACAAGCTTCAGAAGGCAAAAATAATTAAAAAACTCGTTAGTGAAAATTGAATTGTAAAACATACCTGCACTCCTTGAATCATTATACTGTTGAGCATAATACAACTGATGCATTTCAATATCATTTATAGTCACAGTTGATTCATTTGGTTTATCACTTGAAAATTCTTCTAATGGCACAGGTGTCTTTTTGAGCAACATTTCAGTGTCTTCACTAATATCAGTTTCAGCACCATATGATACACTTTCCGCAAGATCCCCATGAGCTATTGAAAGACCATTTAAGGCACTTTCTAAGATAATATCACTTATATTATTTGTAGGCACAAAACTTTTATTTTCTCTGGTTGGAAAAGATAGTCCACCGAGTCTAGGGATTCCTGTGGGCAAAGAGCTGAGATTAGGGAACAAAAATTCTCCGTCATTTGACTGCACGTAATTTTTGCTAACCAACTCCGAAGACCAAGGTGCAGTCTCCGCTTTTTCCAAACCAGATGTCTGGCTTGAAAACTCACCATTTTCCATACCACTGGTATCAGCATACATTTCCAAGGGAAAAGATTTACCTGGATAGTCGCCAAACATTGAACCCGATTCTGGGCCATCTGCAAGTAAAAAATAAAACATTTTAGAGCACTGAGCTTACAAATCAATATATCATACATTAGAGAAAGCATCAACACCCATAATAATTTGGCTGCACAAGAATTACATTGCTACAGGTTACTAATTTTAATAACCTTTGCAAAAGCAAAATGTTAAGTGTTACTGTTAAAAACACTTTACGACACCAGAAACTTCAAAATTAGCTTTCTAAAAGTGCAGCCAGCCCCAGGGGATACTTCTTAATAATATATAAAATTTTCTATTACAGTGCATAACAAATTCATAATGGCACAGCAATCTAATCTGCATTGACACTAATTAGAATAAAAGCGTCAGAGAAAAGCAAAAGTTAAAATAAATATTTAATGAATAGAGGCATTTTTTATTAACGGCAAGGTGAAACAATAAATAATTCATTTCAACGCCAATATCTTCCAGCTAATCACGCCTAGAGCTGCAAGAATCATATCCAGGTATTATCCAACCTTATAAAACATTATTGAGCACAGCAACCATAACCCATTAATCAATGTACACAAGTAATTATATTAAGACATAAGAACTTTTATTTCACACAAGAAATACAAATTGTAGTCAGCTAACAAGTAAATATTTAAATAGTGTGGGGAAAGGGAACGACTATACGGTCTTTTACTCCCTTCCCCTATATAAAGTGAAATAAATAATTTTAAACAGTATTGTAGACAATAATAAAGTTATTTTTATGAGTACGATATAATGGTGTTGTTTGTTCTTTTGATTTTAGTTTTTTCCCAGTAGCTCCTTTAATCAAATTTTAGATAGTATAGAAGCCTGAATTAGTCTAAGCATAAACAGTAAATAAAATAATTATACTGTTTTGTAAAACAGGGAACTTGCGAATTGCCATGAATAAAGAAAAAGACATTTACACATGTTTGATCACAAGGTATAAAAAGACAATTTTTTCATGAGGAAATATTACCATGAACAATTATAAAGTGTCATATTTTTTGGTGACTTTGAGATATATAGGTTAATTTTTGATTAATACCAGTATACAGATAGTGGTAATCATTTACAGAATTTTTAAGAGTGTGGGTTTCGACGATTAAAATCATTAATTAAAAAAAGCACAATTATTTTATGCACGTGTGGTCATCTTCTTTCTTGTCTATATATTTTCTTGTGCTTAGTTGATAGATTCAGAGAGAGTACTTATTCAATAATATTTTTTTAAAGTTTTTCATTGCTGAAGTCAAAACTGTGCACAACTTTAGCTCAGAGGGTAAATTATTCCAGAGTTTTGTACAATTATGTTGCATACTATTTAAGCCATAAGACGATTCGAATAGTTTTTGAAAAAAATTTCCTTTGCAGGTAGACCTTGTGTAATAGGTGTGGCCATTACAGATATAAGTAAAAAAGTTTTTAAAGAGTTCGGGCAGAACATTATTTATAAATTTATACATGAATTTAAACATTTCAAGGTTATAAATATCTTCCAGTTTTAATAGCTGGAGGTAGCTGTAGGAAGGAGTTACATGTGCTCTGAAATTGCCGAATGTAATGATTTGTTCTGAATGGTGATTAAAGGCTGCAATATAAACAGTTTGGTTTGTTTTCATGCCAACAAGCAGTATTGTAGATATGGATATACAGTGCGTAATAGATAGTTTTAAGTATAGAAGTGTTCAGAACGTGTCGAATTTTTGCATATATTCCAGCAGTTTTGTTGAGTTTCGTTGTTATAGTGTCGATATGCGTGTTCCATTTCATATTGCTCTCCATAAGTAATCCTAAATGTTTGACACAGTTACTCTGTGTTATAGGCTTAACACCTATTTTAATTTTAAAGGCTGCATAATCTTGTGGTGACAATTTATTGCTAATTAACATAAACTTCGTTTTACAGTAATTAACCGATAATTTATTGGCTCTCATCCAGTTGTCAATTTTGTTTAATTCTGCATTAGTTCGGTTTTGTAAGGATATTATATTGTTGTCGGAAAGGAAAACAACTAGAATCATCAGCAAATAAGCGGGTGTTAAAGTTAGCAGATCTGGCTAAATCATTTATATAAAATAGGAAAAGAAGAGGTCTGAGTGGGGAGCCTTGTGGCACACCACAAGTCATTTCAATAATGTCTGAGAAAGCATCTTTAATTTCGGTAATTTAGTTCCGACTATGCAGTATGAGTACAGTGGTTCAAAAGCAGGGCCACGTATACCATAATAATTTAATTTGTATAACAAAATAGCATGCTGAATAGTATCGAAAGCTTTTGAGAGATCTAGAAAAATGCTGCAGGTAGTTGATTTTTTTGTCAAGATTTAAAAGCAGATTTTCTTAAATTCAATGGTGGTCAATGCAGTAGAATAAGATTTTCTAAAACCGAACTGGAATTTGGTTAGGACATTATGGGATAAAAAGAAACCAGCGAGACGTTTATATATTAAATTTTCAAAAAATTTTGAAATAGGAGAAAGGATAGAAATTGATCTGTAGTTAGATGGACAGTCTGCTTTGTAGATTGGTGGTATTTTTGCCATCTTTAAACAGTCAGGGAAAACACCTTTACTAAGTGAACTGTTAAAAAGTCGGGTTAACATAGGGGCAATGACGTAAGTGGATAATTTATAAAATTTGATGGGGATATTATCAAGACGTATTGCTTATTTTCGTCCAGTTTCATAAGAGACAGTACAACTTCATCTTCCGAAACAGGGGACAGGAAAATGGAACTAGCTAAGGGTGCATTTAAATATGATTGGTAACTTTTGGTAGGAGGAGAAATCTTTTTGGCCATATTATTACCAATAGACTGCAAAAAATTGGTTGAATATGTTGGCAATAGCAGTTACTAGTTTAGACAGAATAACTTGTGACTTATTTTTTATCTTTAATATACTATTTATCGTACTCCAAGTCTTTTTATATTGTTTTTATTTTCTAGAAATATTTCATCATAATAATCTTTTTTTGCCTTCTGTTTCACATGCTTAAGCTTATTAGAGAACACTTTATAGTACTTTCTCTTGCAGATAGAATTGGACAGTTTATAACACCTATATAATTTGCTTCGTGTTTTTACAGATTTTCTTAGTCCTGCAGTTATCCATGGCTATCGAAAAGACAATGTTTCTTCCTTGTTAAAGTTCTGATTGGAGCATGTTAATCAAGAGTATTGGCGAAAACTTCGATGGAGTGTTCGAAAGCACTATTTAATTGACTAAATTGCATATCAAAGATGTTTGACAAATTGTTTTGAAGGTCAGCTAAAAATTTTTCAATATTTAAGTTTTTAGTGTCACGTACTTGTATCTGAGGTTGGGTTTTACTTACTTGAGAAGAATTGGATATAGCAAAGACAAGTAAGTGGTCTGCTACTTCATATTTGATAATGTCGGCAGTAACAGGGTGTTGCATGTTATTAGTATAGGGTCAATGAATGTTTGTGAATTTAGGGTGATACGGGTAAGCTGTGTGACAATTGGATTTTCAAAAAGCTTATTCAGATAATTAGATACAGATCTTATTTCATCATGATGCAACAAATTTACGTTACTGTCACCACAGATGTGTGCAGTCTTTCCAGTTGCACTGATACTGGTTAATATGTTATTTAGTTCTTCACTAAAGTGATTTACAGAGCTATTTGGATGCCTGTAAATTGTGCCAAATATAATAGGAGCTTTGTTATTGGAAGTTTGAATCTGGAGCCACAGGTCTTCAGCCTATATTCTGCTGATAGATTGGGGCTTTGTATTGTCTTTGAGTTTTCACAGTTAAACTTAAATTCATTTATTAGTTTAAAGTTTAGTTTTTTTTATAATTAAACCCGCGCCACCAGCAGCAGTTGTTGAGTATTTGCAAATAAATGTATACTCTGGTATGTCATAAATAAATGCACTCTGGTCCTTTAGTCTTGTTTCAGTCAGTGCAATAATATGGGGGCCTTGGGGAAAACAATCAATGACGTCTAACACATCCGCATAATATCTGCCAAGACTGCATATGTTCAGATGAATAAACGAAAACTCATTGCTAGTATTGCTAATATTTTTGTGTTGCTGAAAGCTCTCTAGTTTATAGCACTAACTTGTATTTTGCAATAAATACCTGTCAGGGTCCTGAATATCTTGCTTGATAGGAGAGAATGCAAGAGAATTAGTATAAAGATTCAGTTCATCACACGTGCGGAAAATATTAGTTAGTTCTGCATTTTCACAAGTCTGAAAATGACTTCATGTACATATATACCCATGTAGCATATGTTATATATTTGCAATGCAAGTTCCAAGAATTTTATAAAGCCACAACTTGTGCTGTATGTATCAGACTAGCTGAACGAGACTTGGTTATAATTATTTACTAGCAAAGCAAGAGCATACGCGTATCAGGCATATCTAGATGTTCCTACTAATGTAGACAAATGCTTATTGAATAAGTCACATTTTGAGTTTTGGTTTGATGTTTAGAGTTCTACCTATACGTAGCTATTATCAGTTACAAGTTACTGAGTTACAAATTAGCCTTCACAAACTTGTCAGAGTGTGACCACTTAAACATGGAAAGATTAAATATATGCTATGTGATCTAATATAATTTTAACATACTACATTCACATTTCTTGTGGTCATTACTGAAGTTATGGATACCAAGATTATGGACTCAAATTCAGGCAAGTAATGACAATGAGTACTTGGCCACATCACCGACAGATACCAGACTCAGACTTCCTGTAACTTTTGCCAGTCCCTCGTGATTGATCTCAGGACAGCCAATAATATTATACTTTTCAGTGACTTTTTACATTTTGACATTTTTTGTTGTTGAGATCATTGTATCAAATACAAAATCCACTACATCGCTATTTCATCATGACTTCGGATCACATCGATGACATTTCTGCCTTATAGACAATTTGTTTTTTAGGAATGATGTATTATTATGATGTAAGGTCAGATAAAATATGTAAAACACACCAAGTCACTCTGAGGCAATGACCATTAATGACATTGTGATCTTAAAAACATAATAGCTCATGGTCAGACATAGGACAACAGTTAACCAATTAGGCGCATACGTTTGTAGGTTCTTTTAGTAATCTTCTAGGTATACTGTAGATGGATGGATAAAATAACCTAACGTAAGAAAACATTATAATCACTAACTGATTTTATTGGTGTGAGCAAATACCAGACTCTGAAACATACATGGACAATATTTTTTTTTAATATATAATTAATATAATATATATATATATATTAATAATGTTTTTTTCACTACAATATATGACACCTCATTAAATTACTTGGCTTAAAAAGACACCGAAGGTTTAATAATGATATTAAAAGTAGAAAATAATGGAATCTCTTAAAAACTACCCACTGGTATTACGTTTGCTTATGAATAAACACAAAACATTTTACGTCATTCACTCAGATTTTTCAAAAGATATAAAAGTTTTAAATCAGCAAGTCAAAAAATAAAAAAAAAAATTTTTGTATGCCACTATTGTTAAACTTTACGGCAAGTTCTGCGTGTGTACTATTTTCAATGCGAATTAGACGAAGGCATTTCTTTAAACATCTGATACAGTTTTTCACTTCTTTAAGTGGTATTTGGTGCTAGCATTCAATAAACTCTGTCTTAAGTTCTTCTCAAAATTCCAGATACCATGAGCCAGATGATTAAGTCATATTTTTTCTTAAAAACACATCTTTATTATTGCATTATTTCCTGTAAAGACCAGGATGAAAAATGGTTCATCTCTACCATTTGTTGCCATGTTGATATTTTCCATTTGTTGCCATGTTTCCTGCGCTTTTTTATGTCAACATGGCTGTTTTTCAACTGATAACATTATTCTGAGAGCCAGATTTTGATTCTGTAGGCCCCTGGGCTACAGACACCGTGAGGCCCGGCCTTCAGCGACAGTTAACAAAAACACGAAGGTTGATTTCTTCAAACCAGCTTATTCAACTTCTACAACATATTGCCAATAATAGGGTCATATAGATGGGTGCAAGTCTAGCACAACAAAAAGAGAAGAGATATTCTGGTATTTAAAAACCAAAATAAGTTTTTGAAATATTAAATATAATACGTACAAAGTACAATAAATAAATTACTGGTATTTTAATGTATATTATAAAATATACAGTTACAAGTACTAATTAACTTTCATTCACCAACGGACTCTTTCAAGCTGCTAAAAACCTATGCATTTACACTGTAGCTAGGGATATTTGACTTTAACAGTAGTGTTACAGACTTTCAAAAATATAATTGTAACTGCTATAATTGACTGCCATAAACACATAAGAGGACAGCAATGGAAATAATCTAATATTAGTCATTTTGCAATGAATTGGTTGAGCCCTTTTTAAAGAGATAATTCAGCATACTTCAACTTTCATTCTGTAGTAACTTTTCGTACAGTAAGTTAATTTCACTTAATCTCTGGAGGCCCCTCGGCTGTAACCCATAAAGCAAATGCCTTAATCCAACGCTGGTTATTCTTGAGTTAAATTTTTAACATGCAAAAGCTTTTTGACCATAACTTAAACACAATTAAAGCCATAAACTTGTAACATTCACAGTCAAAAGCCAACGTATTACAATACCATACTAATTTCAACTTTGTAGGCCACTTGTTTCTAATATTATTGCAGTTTAAACTTTGGTGCATTTTTTTCTGTTCCACTTGATACATCTGAGATGAAAAGACAGCAATACATGCATGTATTATAATTATAAAGATGTTACCTTTGCTAAGCAAAAGGCAAAATATAGGGTGCACTAATACTCACGAATGCGGAAAGGCCAAAATCTAGTGACTGTCATCACGACTAATTTTCTGAGATGATACACTGAACCCCCAGAGGGTATTAGCCACACATTTGGATATATATTATGCATCTTTCTTCAGTGAGAATATTAGTGGGGCTCTGAGCAGTATGGCATTTTCTTCTATGTCTATGTTTCTGGTAATCATCCAGAAAACTCAGGCCACCCATTTATTTACTAATAATACAGGCAAGTGTTACTCACCTTCGCAGCTCTACACCGTGGGAGTTGGCCTATATTTTCCACGCATGCATGATGGCTATTCAAGCAAGCAACCTACAGTATTCAGTACCTATGGTACATTTCTAGCAGGGGTACTGGTTTAGAGCTATGCTAGTGTCATGGACTGATACAGTCAATCTATACTCGACTTAACTAAATACATGTTTCAGCCAATCAAACAGTAGACAATTTTTATGATATATATTAATTTATCATGCAAAGAATAATAGACTATTGACTTTATATAACTTACTTGTATTACCGGCTGCCGATACAATTTGTGCATTTTTCCACGCAAATGAGAGAATTATCGTAGCACCAAAATGAAACAGCCGAAAATCGACCATTGCCTCTAGCTCACCGGGGCAACCATTATGTAAATGCAATATCCCCAATCAAAATAAATTTGAATGTCATTCTTGTGCAAGCATTTGACTTGTAGTGTAAGCACCAAATTCCAAACGGCAAAACGGCGTCTATCACGATAGGTGACTCAATCAATGAAGCACATGCTGCCAGGTGCAATACAGCGATGTATTGATGTTTATTGCGAGTTGCTAAGATACGAGCGGCATCGTTTTCAGGTGGTGAGAAATCGGCGCTTTCAGTAATCATCTTCGTTTTGTGAACGCAGATAAGGCGTTTTTCACGATACAGACTTGCTGCAAGCAACTCTTTAATATTTACAGTCCTAGCAAACGACCTATTTTTTATGAAAGTTACTACAGTAACATAAAATTCGTTGAAAATTAAATAACTTGAATATTATTAATTTAATTATTTGAATATATTCTTTCAAATTATTTGAATATTCTGGCTGAAATAACATTTATGACATCGATTGAAAATTTAAAGGGAAAGTACCGTGAAAAGAATTTTGCTTTTTTTGCAAAAGTTTAATTTGTAAGATGGTGCCAGATTAAAGAGGACCCAGACTTTGTGGCTACATTTTTGTCCATTCCTTTATCACTTTGCACACTGGAAGCCAGAATCAACTTTCAACGACAGGGCTAATTTAACACGATATTTATGGCGTGACAAGAGCTTGACTTATTATCAAGTGAAACTATATAAGATGAGCTGCTTTACCAATAAAGGTGTTGCAGGCTGTTAGATAGTATGGTGAAAGAAACCACCCAGACGAAGAGTGTTTGCATATCCACTCAGTCATGAATCTCCACATACTGATTATAAGCCTCCTACACTGTACAACTTGTTATATACACACAATACTGTTAAGTCTCACGTGGTTTCGTGTCCACAAGTAGTTGACTAGTTTGTTGATTCCTTAATTTTTCACTCACACAAATACACTACAAGTATCCGTTACTGAGAATCTTAAACTAGTCTAAGAATTCACAACAGCCTTTTGCTGTCTACATTAAATCTAGTGTTGATCTTGTTTAGTTCTTGTACCACCTCAAACTATAATAAGAGGTAATTTAAATTTCAATCGTGCATAAATTTAATCACAAATCAGTCATTATCATAATAAATGCGTGACTGCAAACTTACAGGCATGTAAAAAATGACTCAAAACAGCTCTTCAATCTATACCAAAGTTCCTGTTCAAAAACCCTTAAGACTTTGTGCATAGTCCTAATTATTTGTTATATATAGTACTGATAAAAATTGTTTGGTTGCAGAATTCTGGTGACCTCTGACCTCTATAGTGACCCAGGATACTGTAGAAATTCTCTACCTTGTACACTGGAGCGTATTTACAGTATGCAGATTCCGTAGTGACAGAATTCCAAGAACTTAATAAAAGTGATCAGCACATGATCTCAAATTTCATAAAATTTCAATATCAAAAACTTATTATTATTATTTATTCTCAAAATTCTCTAAAATAGAATGAAAAGTATACTGAATTAAAAATAAAGTACATTAAAAAAACTTTATAAATAAACAGAATAATTATAACAAAGCACAGAAGTAAACATTGATTTAAGGTAACTGCTGATATGGATATCCATCTAGTACTACAAAACTAGATTCGGTGTTAAGCTGAGACAATTATTATTTTCTGATATTATTAGGCTTATTATTATTTTGTATTACTGTTGGCTTCTAACCAGTACAATAATTATGTGTGTAATGAATTTAAACATACACTCATATCTCGGTTTGATGGACCTCGCTTTTACAGATATTGGAAGAATTAGACAAAATCTGGACCGTTAAAAAGTCATACGTACTACGGACATAGTCCGTTATTTTGCGACCTGACCGCTAGTTGGCGGGCCGTCACTTCGTTTACATCATTACATTAGTGTAACCAAGCAGCGTGTCACGGCACACTTGTAGCTTGTATGTCAGCATGTTTAAGTGGTTTAATCAGTGTAATCATAGTTTTTACATAGTTTTGCATAGGAGCGGCCCAAAAACTACACATTTTTGAGACAATTAATCGATTGATTCTGCATTACTGTGAGTCTAATACATGGCACCTACTGTATTAGCTTTGTATCAGTAAATATGGACAAATGGCAAAGTCAGATCGACGGCTCCCTGCTTTTGTCCAGCAAATCAAATATGAGTGCAATTAGATTTGCAAATAAATTACACATAATAAATAGTAGTTAGTGAAATTATAATAACAGGATGAGTTGTACAATTAAGAAAATGTAAAAATAAAAAAACAATAACTTAATGATCCCAAATTACTGAATAAAAATAATAAATTATTAACAAACCCAGAGCATTAACGCACAACAGCAATGTAGTTTATAGGATCAAGTATGAATTTAAGTGGTTCACCCTTAAACACAGCATCATTTGTCATCATCCTAACGGTTTTATCTAATGACAATGGAACTCGTACTTGTTTGCGTAACTGTTGAACTAATAACAGACCATCTTTGCTTAAACTGCTTGATGACTTTTCATTTGTTGTATATTTCACTAGGTCCAGGGTTAACAGTGTTACACACTCACCAGAAGCAAGGTTCCAACAAACAGCAAAACCAGTTTTATATAGCAACGGCAAACCACAATAAACCGCTTCAGAGTTTCTAGGTGGCGTAGCTTGTATCAGTACATGTACAATTAATATAACCAAATCACTGGAATTGGGAACAATGTCCAGAATACGGACATCGTAATCAGTCAGAGAAAGAAAGCGATCTGACAACTCGGTATTCTGGTGCACTGCTTCTGTTATGTACTGCTCTATATCCAATGTCATTTGCTGCAAACTCAGACAGCCCATTAAAGGCATAGTTTTAGGAACTTGTGTAATGAATGGAATGCCAGCCGTGCCATGTTTGCAAACTTGTATTGGTAAATGATCAGAGTAATCTTCATTAATATCCACATCTGAAAAGGAGTTGCCAAATGTCAGCGTGTCTATGTACCACCGTCGCAGCCAAGTTACACACTGAGGCTCCTGTTGCAAGTAGGACCCAACATTATGCAAAGCATGAATATCACAGTTACAAGTAGCTGAAGTGCACGCATTCGAAAGAATTTTTGATGACTCAGATGAAAGAATATTGAGAGAATTTGTAAACTGATAATTTTTCACACAGTTTTCACCTCCTAGTCTCCTGTATTCTACTTCAGAAGATAGCTGTCTTGAATCACAGTCTTCATCAGAACTTTCCGCAATCGCTATTTGCTGTTTCTCATATTTTGTGGGAAGCCAGTTAATGATACCGGAACTCTCTGCCTGAGGTTCTGAATTTTCTTTGTTACAGACGTGAAGGATATTATTAGCTATGTTGTCATTGTATTCAGCATAGGAGATCTGTGATGGGTTGTACAGTTGTACTGGACTAGACTTACCTGTCATTAGACAACAGCAATCATTTCTGCACAATTCAGTTTCTTCTTGCTGGTTTTTAAGTTGTTTGCAAAAAGCAACAGTTAACACAGCAACAGAGTCACCAGTGTTTAAAACAATGGTGTCATCACATTTCATGCAAACGCTTGGCTGAAATTTCGGAAATGGTGGAGTAAGTTCGTATTTGGTATGAACTGCATAACTGTGCTGAAAACATTGAACAGGCAGGGCTGTTGTAGGTTGACATAACTTTTCTGTGGATCTTTTGCGCATCGTATTACATGTCCGGCACAAATTAAGAGCTGGTACAGCAGTTATAGTTACATAGCAATGATGTTTATCATCGTCTGCCTCAACGTAACCATCCGAATCACCATGAACAAGAATGTGTGACACTGAAGACGGCCATTGACAAATGGTAAGCCTCAGGGAAGTACGAACTTCATTGTCACCAAACAGCTTAACTATAGACACTAGCCTTAGCGGCTGATTTGGATCAAACTTCCACCAGTATAGGTAATAAGAAAATGACAAGTAGCAAAAGTCTAACTTGTATGACAGCAAAAAATGGCCATCTTTAGTGAATCCCATAAACACTTGACCATCAGTTGTGGAATCATTAGGCTGGATTTTCTTCAAGCAAGAAATTAATCTATCTGGAATGTTTGAAAACAACGGACGCTGCCGACCCCGAAATTTTAAATCAAAGCTTCCGTAAGTTTGTCGGTTTAGTAGCTTATATACAATGCTAACTTTGCCAGGCATTTTACCTCAATATTTTCACATGTAGGTCACAAAACATATCCAGTGTGGAAATTCTCTTGCTGTAACATTGTAGAATCACCTGAAAAGAATTAAACTAATTAGAGAATTATTACTTATACTAATAATTAATCAGTATAATCGAATTTGGCATTGTCCTGATCAATTCTACCACCAAAGCAAGTCCAAACCGACATCACTAAGTACTATCACAGTTGAAATCATTGTCATCATCAACATTGCTATCAATGTAGTCACCAAAAATAATAATGGTTGTCAATGACTAGACATTATTTACCGACATTTGGTGTGCTGTGACTATATCATTGTTCATTACCACTATCATAATTTGCACAAATCTAAACTCATCACTAATGTAAAACAATATACACCTACTTTAATTCAAGTTAAGCTTGTGATAGAACAGGCTTTTAAAAAAATCACTATATCAGACAAGTAGTACAAATTTTCAACACTGGATGTTCAACACCGTATTTATTCAAGGCAGATTTCCAGGGTGCCTCAAAGAAAAATGGAAAGTTGAAAAACCGTTAATTTTACACTTAACAGTTATTGCTCCAAACTGCATATAAACTGCTAGCAAGGAAGTAACTTATTCTTATTCAACCCAAGTGCATGCAACCAGTGGTTTTGTTACTGAACTTGGCATAAAAAGCACTTTCATCCAGAATATGAGAATAAGCATTGAAGATTTGAAGTCTGAGTTTAAAGTCTGAGCCTAAAAACAAGAAGAAAAGGTTCGACCTCTGATCCTAATTAAGAATCTCTGATCTCTGGTAACTGTAATTTTTCCTTGGTGATTAATGTAATAGGAAATTAATTGTTTACTTCAAAAGAAATGTGGAAGTTCATTTTCTGGAAGCATCGTCAACACCTCGCTTGATGAGATGTAAGATGAGACCTTTTTAGTTGCTGCTTGCTTCACAGTCTTCTGTACTTCCATAATCTTCAGATGGCTAAAACAGGCTCACCGTGCAGAATACATAGCATTGTTTTGTAGCAAAAGCATTCTTTACAAATTTAATGCAGGAATGAAAAACCATTTTCACACTTTCCACGGTCAAGCCTACACTTTCTGATGTTTTTCACACAAAACCGAACTAGAGGTTTAAAACATATCTGAGAATTTCAAGGCTTAGTTAATGAAAAAGCCAGGAATGGTAAATTTGTAAAAAAGGTCAATTTGACCAAGGTAAACATCTTTCATGAACCACATTACCAACCACTCAGAATACTATTAACAAAGTTTATAGATAACTACTACTTATTAACCAAATGCAATAAATTGACCACACCGTAGTCTCCCAAACACCCAGAATGCATTGCATGAAAACAGATTCCCATTGTTAGCTACACAATAAAGAGCAAGACGATCATTGTCATCAGTTGCAGAATGTTACTAAACTTGTTGTTGTATCGGATTGTAAAGCGACAAATTATAAAAACTGCTTAAAGCTGCATTAAGCAGCCAAAAATACATGTTTGTTTTACAAATCACATTTAACATAAAGCAAAAATTAGCGAAATTGTTCATTTGTTGTGTTTTACTGAATAGTTTTAAGACGGACAGAATGATCAAGTGTGTTCACTTGCTGTCACAGATTTGAATGCACAGATAGAGATTGATAGGCTTGCAGAAAAGTGAGGTAACAACGGGTGCCATGCTCTAATACTAATTCTATGGTCTGCTGTATAGCAAACAATGGGCACAATGCTGTACAACAGAAAAACTGCATTCAATTGTATGGCAAAAACAGCCACACTTTTTAAGTTTTGAAGCAGTGGCATCAGGCCCATTTCCCACTACATGATCAGCTTTTAAACTGTCAAACTAAAACTTATTAACAGAAACTGTCAGTCTAAACACTGACACATGTTTACATGCCATCAAACTTTACTCTGGTAGAATTGGTATCCAGCTAGGGGTATCAGTCTGCAAGTATCAGTGAGGCAATAGTTACAAAATTAGGAATCAGTCAGCTTATTTTAGAGAAATTTTATGATTTTTTCAAATGAGACCAAACTGCATGATTATTAAATGCATGTAGTTTAACGTTAATACAACATGCATACTTTAACACGCAACTTACTTGTACACTTAATCAACTCTCAGTCCATTTCAAATTACACTATCAATGATTATGAAATGGATGAAATATAAAATTAGCATAATGCTGCGAAGTAAACAATAATTTCAACTTAACTACTAAATGGCTATAAAGTTATAATAAAACTAAAATTTTTAATAGTTTAATTTAAACTGCATTATACCATAATATAAAGTTTAAATTTCTTACCCGGTTCACAAAAAAAATAAAACATGATAAATTTAAACGTTTAAATTGTGGCTTCTAAAACACATGTATGTGCTTTGTAATTTTTTAGTTGTCCATTGAAGACGGTCATATCCATTTATGGAAATAAACAATCAATATGATATCACAAACGCGAGATGGTAATGACTGTTGGATCTCAGTTTGTCAGTTTAATAATAATAACTTTCATTTAAAATCGGCTTTAAATTCAACAGGCGACAAAAGCCTGCCACAAGGCTTTATTTCCGACTGTAAATAACAAACTATACCAACATAACAAAGATTATTATGACCCCACTTCTACCCTAAATACCACGAGCCAGGCTGGGCAACAGCAGGTATCATTTTGAAAGTCTTTGGTATGACCCAGCTGTAGTAACAAAATCACATCCTCCTAGGCAGAAACTAGACGCATTACCACTAGACTGTAGTGCCTGGTGTTAAATTTGTTTCGTTTTTGTTTTATTTGCTTGTTGTTTTTGTTTGTTGAATTCATGACAGTTTGATATCAGTAACTTTGTTTGTCAAAGTAAAAGTTTGCCAGTTTTGCTACGTACATGACCAACTTAAAGTAAAACTTACAAGTTTGATAAAAAAGTTGAACGTCTTAGAGTGGTGTTATACTATGAGTGTCAGTGAAAATGTGCTGAAACTATATTAAGAACAAAGTTAAAATTAATTTCCTAAGACATCAGGTAGGGTTGCACATACCTCTAGTAAGAATTAGAATTTGAATAAAAAAAATAATACCCGATTTTAATATTTATTGATCAACGTTTATGACAATGTATATGTTTTACTTGTATTAGTTGTAATAATTATAATTAATATAAAATCATATTTTACATAGGGCTTAGTGTGTTAAACTTTAATTCAATAAGGAACCCAAATATACATGCAGGAAAATTCATTTACTTGTTTTAAATCTTGTTACCGGGCTCGGTGGAATTTGCACAGGCCATTAGGCTCTCTATGCTTAGCGTCATTTGGCGCACGACTACAAACCCACTTTTACCTCGAGGTGTTATACTGTCATTATTAGGAGTGTATAAGCCGCCGAAGTACCGTACTGATTTCTTTATACGTGAAGTTATCATTATTAGTCAAAATTTTCGGCGAGCACCTTAGAACGACGAACGAGCTGCCGAAAAATCTGTACTTAACACCATAATAGTTTTCAAAAATTACTGAAATGCTCTCATGGTATAATATGGGAAATTATCGCTAACAACATTTACGATTTTGAGCGTCGTCAACGCCCTTACCGTCTTTGCTATGAGCGAGCACATCCAGAATTTCCAGATCGTCCAGGTATGGGTACTGGGTAATCGACTAATCGGGTCTGGGTTTGGGTCCGGGATTGTCAGATTCGTCACCCATCAGGCTCAATCATGAACCCGTGCACATGCACAGGGCCATAACAAAGGCAATTATAATAATAGTTATAGTAATGCGTGTTGAAGAAACCTATGGATGAGATTAGTCTGAGTATAAAAATTTTGAACCCTAGAATATCTTGCTCTTGTACAAATTTCAGCACAATGGATACTGAACTCCAGATTTTGTGATGCATTTATTCTGAGATCTCGTACATTATTAGACAGTCTCTCTTTTCTGATTTCGTAAGAAAAATTCCTCGAAAATTTGACTATAAAAATCTGCAAAATCTGAAAATTGTTTTTGCACTGTCCCCCCTACCCTTAGTAAAAGCTTGTGTTATATCCTAAGAGCAACATCAGACAGATAAGGAAATTATTAAGCAATACACATTAGTATTGATTTCTGAAACTCTCTGAAAAGCTATGTAAGTTGAGCTCAAGCTGCTCCCTACCATGAATGACACAATGGTACACAAATATGTTACCTGTGAATGAGAACATAATCAGGAAGACCTTTTGAAAAATATTTAGATGAATATGATAAAAAAGACAAGCTTACTGTTGTGGCCAATTTAATTAATTTCTATTACTTGTCATATAAACTAGAACATACAGAGCAAAGAACGAGCATGCATGAGTCTTGTGGACCCAGTGCTTGAGTATAGCCAGACTGTCTCGGATCCGCACACTACCAGTTTAGTGACAAAACTGGAATCAGTTCCGAGAAGAGCTGTTAGGTTTATCCTGAGCCGAGCATTATAGGAGAACATCAAGTGTGACTACTATATAGATGATGACTGAGCTAAATTGGTGTCCACTAGTTGAGTAATGCAGGACGGCTAGTCTTCTAATGTTCTACAAAATACACCACCATCTAGTAGCTGTTGATATGCCTCTCCAGTCAAAATACCACACTCTCTTATCCTTTACACCCGACAAACTCATATTGTGCATGCAACATACCAATTCACTTGCGATTATCACCTTCACTCTTCTTTCCTATGCACCACAAAGAAAACCACTGGCCAGAGTCAACAGTCCAGCTTGGCTCTCTCGATTCTTTCGGAGTGTCATACATTTGATCTAAACTGGATTAAGGTACTCCGCAGCATATTGATTGCGATGTAGGTTGTGATACCACTGCCTTGAGGACTTTGAGGACATTTTTATTCCATTTATTATGCACCAAGGTAAACAGTTTTATCTCCACTGGGTGAAGCCTTACACTAGCATGAAATTGAAAAAACTGAGAGCACAGCCATGTGTTTGAGTATTCAATTTGATGAAGTTAACACATTATCACAAAAAAGAAGAATTATTCTTACTAACTTTCTAGCACTTTTAGTTGTTCTCATTTAATTAGCTTACCTGATGCCTGATACCTTTGTCTTCGGGCTCTTCTTTAAAGTCTAAACCACATTCTGCCCATACTTTATATCACTTCAAAGATAGGAGAATTTCATTTGCACAAAGTTAGGTGACTTTTTACTGGTATTTATATGATGGCCTCCTGTTATAGCTCATCCCGTACGTTTATCATACCCTCAATGAAGAGTTTAGTTTCAAGTTCAGTTTTCTTTTTTTAAAATAATTTTTGTGTGCCCTCGAGTTCTGGTGTATTACATAGCTTCCGTGAAGAAATTTTCTATAGCAATTTTGTCTATGTTGTTTGCTATGCGATGCACTTGTATCAGGTCTCCTCTGATTCCCTGTAGTTCAGGGATGGCCAATTTAGGAACTCCAATTTTGCTGTGTAGGGTAGATCTTTTGTATGTCTTAATAGTTTTGATGTTCTCCGCTAGCTTTTCACTTGCTGGACGTTAGCATTTTAATTGTCTAGTATTTATGTTAATTAACTTTGCGTTTTTGTCAATAGTTTTTGCCATGATGAATTGATGATACCAGAAATTGTTTCTTCGAAATAAACGTGAATCTAACTGAATTGCAATAAAACCGAACTGATTCAAATTGTATTTTCGCATTATTTTCAAATCGCGTAAAAAGCCGAAAAGATTTATTATAGAATTATCAAAGTGTGAAAATTTAAATTTCATCAATAATAATTATTGTATGTTGATAATTACTGTTTCAGAAAAATATCATATCAGAGGCAGAATCATTTACTTTGTTTCGAATTAACATTTTAAAATACTTTTTTATGCTGGCTGCCTGCGGCCGAGGACTTGATTCACTTGTTTTCGCGCCGTTAATTAATTATTTTTGTTAGCTATATACCTTTTTAAAAGGCTTAAGTTAAGTTTTTCTGGTTTATTCATAATGACCATGCCTTTTGTTCCAGCAGAGCCGGACTTTACTCAGGAATTCATAGTCCAGACGACCCACAGTGGCTATGCTAATAATAATATTCTATCAGGCTGTATATTGTCATGCTGTTGTTGTTACACCACTACGTTGACCCACATAATTTCTCTAAATTTTATCACTTGTATGATCCAAGCATTGACTTACTAGTGTGCTCGTGTTTACTGAACATCCTTGTTCACTGCATGATTTCCAAACCCTTTTTTAGCTACCTCACGTTTCAACAGATGTTACGTCGCATCACTTTCCTTCAACAGTGGACACATCAAATCATCCTTTATTTTTATAATTACACTTTAGTTTTGTCATGTTTAATTTCCATTCAGTATTGTTATACCATACCATACTATACCACTACTCTTAAAATATAAGAGTGGTAAAGGTTATTCGGGCAAGTTCATTGTAAGCCCATAATATTTCTTATCTAAGTATCTATCCAGCTTGTTCTTGAAATTGTTCACTGAAGAGGCTTTAACAATTTCAGATGGGAGTAAATTCCACTCTCTAGCCACCCTTTCCATGAAAAAATATTTTCTACAATCCCATTTAGCTCTATGTTCACAAATTTTAAGAGAGTGCCCTCTGGCTCTGCCATCATTTGCCAGTGTAAACATTTTTTCTCTTTCAATTTCACCTAACCCATGCATAATCTTATATGCTTGTATCAAGTTTCCTCTATATAACTCCTCAACTCTAAGGTTGTAAGTGAGCATTTTCTAAGCTTTCCTTGATATTACATTTCCTCCATAGCTTCAGTCATGCTGGTCGTCCTACCCTGCACACCCTGCAAAGTTCAATGTCTTTTCTATTGTGTGGATTCCATGCTGGTATACAATGCTCTAATTTGGTCTTAGTAACTTTTGTACAATTTCATATTGTCGTAATGTCTCTGGATGCAAACTGTCTCTTTATTGTTCTTAATGCTTGATTAGCTTGCAGATTTCAAGTCTTCAGTTACTGTCACACCCAAGTCCTTTTCTTCTCTAATAGACGCCGACTCTGGTTCATTCATGTAACACACCTTATCAGGGTTGTTGATCCAAAGTACGTGACCTTGCATTTATCAACATTAAAAGTCTGCCAATCCATGCTAATCCATTTCAGATGCATAACTGGTTTAAATCATTTTGCAGCTTACTAGCACCATGCTCAGATGGTACCTGCCTATAAATTTTTGTTTCATCGGCAAATTTGATCATGTTACTCTGCACAGATGCCTCAGCATCATTGATGAAAATTACAAAGAGCAGCAGACTGAGAACGGACTCCTGTGTAACACCACTCTTGACCTCTAGAAATGATGATGTGCACCCATAATTAACTACTCTGTTTTCTGTGTGCCAAAACCTGCATTTTTTTCTAACCTACAGTATTTCCCGTTCTCCCGTTTCCAACAAACTTCTTTCATTTCTCCGAACCTCTCATGTCTATACCAACAATTTTCTCCACGAAAACAGTGTAGTCCAGGGCGGAAGCTTCAGGAAGTCCTAAAATAAGATATGCTAATATAAATAAATTATTTCACACATTTCAATCAAAAAAGTGTGAAATATAATGTGCAGCACTAACAGACAACAACTATGATTTTGTGTGCGAGGGTAGTTTCGTGACTGTAAATAGCCTGAAGGAAGCTACCCGTCTCTGTGGGTGGAGACGTTTTGTCTGACGTATTGATCGCCAAAGATGGTGCCATCATCGGAACTGTGGCCTAATTGGTTATATATATGTGGGAGGTGTGGTGTAGATTATTGTTCTGAGTTTATGTGCAAAATTCTTTTTGCAGGGTTTGGCTAATCGATGGTATATATTTATGTATATATATAAATCCAGAAACCACCAAAATTAATATATAGGATGTGATGATGGACCTCTGTGTTCTTCTGTGTACCTCTGTAGAAAGACTATTAAGTTTACCACTGTAAAAAATAGCAGTATTCCTATTGTTCCTATTTTTACAACAGTGTGCTAATACAGAAAATCATGTCCTGTCTTTTACTTAACAGATTACCATGAATGATGTAGGAGTAGAAGCTGGCGTAGAAAATGGCAATTCTTTGCTTCAACAATCATTCCAATCAGCATTAACATGTGATAAAAGTAAAAATGCTGCAACTTACGTACAAGTGTTTTGTGATCATTCTGTTTTTAAAAATGAACCACTGGATAGTAATGATGTAGAATATAAAGGAAGAAGAAAGTCTTGTTCTTTGTATCAGCCAGTTTATGATGTAGGTAACGCAGTAAATGCCCTCAACAATTTGAAGTCGAGAACAACTGAGACCGTGAAAGATGCTAATGTGCATGATGAACACAGGGAACATGTTTGTAGTTCGATACCTCAAGGTGACACTGTCAGTTAATGGAACATAACTTATGTATAGGTTTTTTTGATAAATATTAATGTTATACAACTCTATCATTTTAATGTTCGTATACTCCGTTTTCATGGTCACTTGAACATATTTCAAGTGACATAAATATGTTTTTTCTTGAAATATTTTACCTCCGGAGTTTCACGGTGACACAATTTTTTGGGGGATTGGTAAGCTTGCACGTCTAATAAATGTATCCAAAATTTAATATAATATTAATTAGCAAAAAGTTTGATTGTTTTTTAAAATATACTACTGATCAGTAATATATTAATTTTGATCAGTTATGCCTGTAACCAGATAAAAACAAATTTGAATTCAAATTAATGTTTAATCTCTCATTGTTTCCAATTACTAGAGCTCTGGACTTTGTCTCTTGATAATGTTCTCTTTTAATTTTCAGTCATTTCAAGTTTCACTAGTGACAGTTTGTTTAGCAAAGTTTGTGGCTCTGCTTTAACCAATAGTGATTTTACTGGTATAAGCCACACTGCAAAGATGACTGCCATGCACTCACGAAATCTTCAGAACCCATTATCACTTCAGCGAATGAAAAGTGAAGGATTTACTTCAACAAGATCATCTGAAGTGGATGCTAAGCCACCAAAAAGATTAGCCGCAAAACGGGTTCGCAAACTGTTATGCATCACAGTGTAAAACTAGTCACTAGGATAATAAATTATCAAGCCTATGTCAGTATTTTCTAATTAAAATTATTTGCACCATTGCCTATAAATTATTGCTAAGATAATTTGAAATAAGAGATAACCGCTTTTTTCTTCAGCATAAGTAGAAAAGTTTGGGAATCAATAATTCTACTTATGCATGATTACATTAAATCATTTATAAGCTTAAAGTTGCATTTAAGAATGTCTAGGTAAGTTGTCTTGAGTAACTGCAACTTCATTACAAGCTTAATTTCCTTGCAAATCTGAAGAACTAACTTCATGTCATTTAAAAATTTTTTGTTTTTTTTGTTTGGTTTCTGATAGTTTTTAGAATGCAAACATACCGCCCTGTATAACGATTTACCTTTTCAAAATTTGTTTCAGACCTGTAACAGATTTTCAGTTTATAGGGTCAATTCATTTTACGATCACACAACATTCTTTTGTGAGTTTTGACAATTTTTTGTGTGTGTTTTGACATTTTTTGTGCATTTGTACAGAACGATAACCGACCTCCATTTTCCTACATGCAGTTAATTAAGAAAGCATTAAATAGCTCACCAGATGGCAGAATGAGTCTCAAAGAAATTTATGCTTGGATAGAGAAGAACTTTCCTTATTACAAGACTTGTAAATCTGGATGGAAGGTGAGTCGTTTTATATTTATATTCTTTTCTTTTATTGAGTTGCAAAATTAATAGTGAAAACCACGATAGATGTCCTGACAACTTTGTCAAGTTTGATAAGTAATCTGGATTATGTGTTGGTGTATTGTGATGCTGGATTGGTATCAGTTTTTTCGTCATTGCGGGAACGAAGCTTCGTCATTAAGCTCAACCACAACAATCAGCTTAGAACTATACCGAGTTTTTCAATTCCGTCTGACATATAGTTGTTAGTGGTTAGTTTTTAATCACTAAAAGAGCCATATCTAATTTGCTTTTTCTATAGTGAAAATGTATCATTCTACCTTGTTTGTAAGGTGCAGTAGGCACCGCTTAATAGACTCACTTTGGGGTGGATGTAGTATTACTAGTAAGGAAGTTTGGATCATCAGCTTAGTACGCACTGAAAAGGCTCTTAATGAATTTTAGAAACGAAATAATGCCTAAATTTGTGCTTAACTGACAAGCTACGTCGTGAATCCATCGCTTCTAAAACTCTCGTCCCTGTTTATTTTTCTGTAGCAAGCCTTTAGTATTTGAATGATGCCATGGTCACACGGTTGAATGAGCAATGTGGTGTTTGCTGGTAAAAACACAACTTTAATATGTTTAATAATGGTGCGTTGACTACATGGGTAGTGCTGTTGTCTACCAGTAAAATGTTGTTTCACTTTAAGCTCGCATCCCATTTCCCAAACAACAAGGTTAATTGCAGTAGATGTACGGGTCAAAGTAAAACCGCTAAGTTAGCATATTAGTGTATGATAAACATTCCTGCTTACAAACAAAATGGCACTTAACATGATTGTTTCTATTTGTATTAGAGCACAAAAGCAAACTAAAATGACATAAAAGTCATAACAGCTTATTGGTCACACATAAGTGTCAGTATGTCTGAAGCAGGCATATTGAGTCATTTTGAGTTTATTGTCGACAGTTTATATATACATTTCAATAGAAGCAGCCCTTAACAGGTGTTTTTGAGTAAATTAGGCAAATGATTCTATTAACCACTAGTCTAATAAACGGCACTTACTGTAATAGCATACTAGTGGAACATTATCATATCATATTTTCTTAGTTCTGCAACTCTGTTTTGCCCAGAAATCAAATATATTAATGATGTGTCAGATTTAAATTCATTCTTTTCAATTGAATTGTCTGGACATTGAGACAGCTAAATATGTACTAAAAATTAATATGCAATAGTCAAACTAACCTAGCAGAACAACTGACACACCTTTTTCTACATTGTGTCTCACTGTGGACATTTATTGTGTGGAATGGTACCATGATGGAATTACTGATGAACTAGTAACCTACTGTCATATATAAAATGGTGATTGTCAAAAAATTTTCAGAACTGACCAGTGATGGCTTGTAGTTAAAATTAGTGGAGGTGCTGCTTCAGCCTATGTTTTAATATTATGTAAAATGAAACAAACATTTAAAAAGAAAATTTACTCAAAAAGAAACACTACTTTACTCTTGCATAACAGGGTCGGTACTGCGTGAGTGATAGTACTTTCTCTACCTAGCATGCAGCTTCTTACCTTGGACATGTGCACATGGCCACATGCGCACAACAGCTAAACACGGCGTCACTGGAACTGTATTTTTGTAATTTTTTTCATGAACTGGGGAATGGCTACTGACGTTAAGCTTAAGGATTATATAATATACAAATATAAAGAAAGAAGACTCGTTATATTGAATGGTTTCGATAATATAGAGTGAAAATAGGGGGTGCTGCAGTTCTGCAGTGCCTATAAACGAACCGCCACTGGTACTGGCTGTTGCTTGAATTTGTTTCGGATCATTTTAATGCTATAATTTACATCGTAAATAGTTCAGTTCGTTAAGAATTATTCAAAATTTTCAGAACTCTATACGGCACAATCTATCTTTATATGATGTGTTTGAGCGAGAGAGTCCACTGTTTCCGTACTCAGTCAGTGGTCCTTCACTGTGGAAGCTGAATCAAGAGCTTATTGCAGAACAGGAAAGAAAAACAAGTAATTATTATTATTAATCCAGTTGCTTATCTTCGCATTTCGTTTCTGTATTCTGAAAATTAATTTAATATTAGGCATAATTTTGTGTAACAGTAAAAGACCACATTGCATTCTATAATTTCTGTTATTTAAAAGTGCTCGCTGTTATAACTGATACTCCTAATGATGATCTGAGAATACATGCCTGTCCTAATAAATCATGCTTGATATGGACTGCCATGTACTTTTCAGGACTTGCGGAAGCATTTTTGACTCGCGGTAAGAATCCGCTGATATTGCCGACTGTGCCCGCAAATAAACTACCGGTTAACTTTGTTCCCATTCCACTCATTGATGCAGACCTAGCAGCTATGACCGATAATAAAAGGTACAAGTTTTTCAACTCTTAAAATATATAATGTCTTTCTATCAAAAATGTTAAACTTCAACTTGCTCAGTGTGTAAGTTCAAAGGCGAAGTGCAAGCAGGTTATTTTTTTCAAACTATTTGTGAAATTGAAATTGAAGAGATTTGTTATTTACGTATCAAGTTACGTAGGGCTTTTGTATCTTTGTACGTTTTGGGGGGAAAAGTATATTTGTTTTTCCGAATTTGCAGTGCTGCAATGCAAAGCTGTCTATTTGTTGTTATAAATTTAATGTTTTTTACTTGTGATTTCTTTTGAACTGCACTGATACACAGATGTCTTTGTCATGCAAAAATAACCTGCTTTAGCTCCCAGTGTTTTTTCCTATTTGATTTGAATAGTTTGAAAATATTAAAAAGTGTCTTGTTTAAAACGTCATCTTCAAGTGACAATCACTGCGTGTATATGCTCAAATCCTCTTAACACTGATGTGATTAACTGTGATTTCTTTTTAATTCTTATCAAGTCTTAATGGGCTTTTTTTGCAAACATGATTTAATAATTGTCAAGTAACACATGTTTAACGTAATATAAACAATTTTTCAGTCTTGTTGCTGAATGTTGAATACAGTTGTTTGTGGTTTTTATTGTAGCTTTTATACGTTAATTTTTTATAATAAATTTTAATTTGATCTAATCATTTGTGTATGCTTTTTAAGATTGCTCTTGCCAAAACCATCCTCGGGAACCCTACCGGTTCTAGACATTTCTTGCATTTCAACTGTTGCACCTGCATACTCAACCATGTCAACGATGCCTTCTACGCAAGCTGTAACTAAAAGGACCATGCAATCTCTAGGCAAACAAAAGAACATTCATTGTTTAGAAGCATTATCTAACTTTAAATGCGAGCGTGGCAATGAAGGTAATAGAGACGTCACAGGAAATTATTCTAACCATGCCGAATTGCAAAGCACTAAACCGGAAGACTTAATCCAGAAACGACCAAGAAAACAGACAACAACTTCAAAAATGGTAAAAAGGGTTGCGACACGGCCGAAAATTCTCAGAAGCAAAAAGCGCTTGAAAGTGGAAGAAGATGCCAATTTGCTGAATAGCAATGATAATGTGATTACTGGATTATTGAGCATCCCGGATTCTCCGAGTCTTCATTCTGATCCATTGCTAGGTGAAAGCATGCTGAGTTTTCTTGAAAATGGATTCCTGTCTCCCGAGAGGAAGTCCTCGACTTCAACCTCTTGTCCAATTGGTTCAGTAGCTCACTGCACATTGCAAGTGTCGTCCCCACTGGCAGACAAGAAAGTGGCTGTCCCATTAAAACCATCACTTGGATTGTCATGGGGGTCACCCATTCAGTCCATTCTCGGTAGTCAGACGGACAGTGGTTTCTTTAGTGACGAAAATTTGCCTCCAACTCCTAATCAACGTCGTGTGTCTGGTTACTGTGCCACTCCTTCAAAAAATGGCAAATGTTCCCCGGTGAAACAAACTACTATAGGTTCATTACGCGATTTTGGTCTTGCTGGCCTTACGCCCCTAAAACCCGATGATCAGCTAAATACTAGTCTAACATTAAACATTTCAGGAAATCAAAGCTTTTCTGAAGTTCTGTTAGATATGAACTTATCAGCTGTTGCACCACGCGGTGAAGCTTGAGTGTTGGTCTTCCAGGTTTAATCCTGATAATATTATATAAACGCTAGTGACTAAATGCTGAAGTGCGTTTCTAAGAGTTAAAGAATGTAGCGCAAGTGAATTTGTAGGCAGCTTATATCATTGTGTACTTGGCAAGATCAGAGAATTTAGCTTTGTATAGAATTAAACGTTTATGTAATAACCGCAGTCTTTCATTTTCGGGTCGAACCCAAGTTGTACTATGATCAAAGTTAAAAGATGAGGCAAATACAGTGCACGCTTTGCAAGCAGCTTTAAATGTCGCATTTTTGGTCTGGCAATTTTGATATAGGTGATCTTACCAGTGTCCTCTAATGTTGCAGTGTTATTGTTTTGATTCTTAACAGATGGTTTCGATTAAATTTCTTCTGCTACACAACATTTGAAATAATTTGACTCATTTTCTAAAATTTAGTCTCGTGTCATGCTTAAATAGCTAAGTTGTAACAAGCACAAATGTAGTTTATTAACCGAAATAAATATTTATATTATTATCATACTTCAGTTCTCTTGCCTCTGTGTTAAATCTGTTACTAAGTAGGTAAAATTTATACCTAATGCCACTCCGTATTGTTACAAATTACTTGTATGTAAATTATTGTAATGTTGGCTTAGCTGGGTGGAAGTGCAACCTCTTAAGTACTAATAATGCTCATGGCAGCAGGAAATACAGACTACATGCTTGTCGATATTTCCCATTGCCATAACTTTATTAGTTCTAGTACAATGCTATTTTGTGTGCAAGATGTTATTTGTATCAACCTAGAACTATGAAATGTTTTTTGCTTTTGGTTGTGAGCGGTATATTATAGTGGATAAATAACACAGCATCTGATTATCTGTGCTTTAGTGCTGGCATCTTAAATTTCATTTCAGTCACACTACTGTAAAGGGCACAAGACTTTACTGCAAAATTGCAAGTTAGCAAAATTGTTTTATAAATAGATGATAAATCACCATGGTATTACTACATTAATACTTTTCATACGTCTTAGCACTGTAAACTGGAAATCGGCACTAGAACAGTGTTTAGTGAAACGCTTTACCAACAAGAGGTGACAGCCAGGTTCAGATGTGAATGGCACAATGAAGTGTGAATCATTTCACAAGTGAATGAACCCAGCAACAGCATATTTAACAGACGCTTACTCATCCATTCACTGACCAGCCTCAGTTGTTCATAACTTTGGTCAGTAAGTACACACTTACCACTCTGCTACACTCCTAACCACCAAAATTTGCCTTATGGTCTTTTTGCCATATGTTACAGAGACACGTGCATGATAAAACATTAATCTTACTTTTTTTGGAAGGAAGAAATTACTTTTTGGTTTTTTTATTATGCTATTCCGATGTATGTGTCCAGTTTGCAATTACAGTGAAACTTCTTTATACTGCCTGCTTTGGGACTGCAAAAAGTTTGCATTAAGCTAGTTTGGCATTATGATAAGGTGCATTAATGCACACATATCTATGGAAAGTCATGTATAGACATTGTTTTGCCAAAAATTGAACGTTAAGCGAGGTTAGTATTACAATGAGGTTGACTGTATTTCTCTCGTTTTGTCTTGCGTCTCATATTATCAGAACTATTAACATTTTTAAGATATTCTATTCATAACGAACACTGGCTTTGCAGACAATTTTCAGCATTATGGTGTTTGTTATTTTGTTACCGTACTTTGAAATGCTTTTTAAGTGGTTCTTTTCTTTTGTTAATTTTATAACATTAATAAAACGATTTTGGTAAAGGTATTACCAGGCATAGTAATATAAATGTTTTCTATGTGCAACCCTAAGGTCTAAAATATATTACATATACTAAAACTAATTAGGAACGAAATTTAAACGAATCCTTAAATTACCAGTCAGCCGAGTCCAACTAATTAACGGCCACATTTGTCAGCAGGGAATCTCAAACTTAAGTGGTCATGATTTTTAGCATTGTAGTACACCGTGCTGTCCTATCTGTCATAATAAAGTTTTGTAAAGAACAGACAATACAAATGTCAGTAAGACGATAATTCATAATATAATGATAGTAGCAATATTTATTGTCATATTATTATAATTTAAGCATTTACTGTTGAGTAAAACAAAAAATTCAAATTTACACAATTAAAATTTTCTAGGACTAACAGCTATTTGCTCCACCTTAAAGGAAGAGTTAAAATTGTGTGAGTTGTCGACACCTTTATTATCAGGTTGCTGTTCTTCAAGTATAACGGCTGACAAAAGTCTCTTTTTTAACACATGCTGAGGATGATTGCTACGGGGGTTGGAATTAGTTGCTTCCGTAAAACCATTCTGCACATTCGATGCGGGTATCCTAATTACTATATTGTTATGATCACCACTAGTTGGAAATGTTGCAACAGGTTGATTCATTTGTATTGTAGAAACATTTGCAAAATTTCCAACACTAGTTCCATCATTAGTGGCTATCAGATACGATTGACTATGCGGTGAATCAGACTCGTTTTTCAATTGAAAATTTGTTTGGAAAACTGCATTATCAGAAATAACTACATTTCGATTTTCTGGTGTCGCACTACTAGAAGTTGTAGTTAGGCTCGCACAAGTTGTCTGATTTTGCTGACAAGTGTTAGACGTAACAAACTGCAGCCCAGACTGAAATGCTGTCTGGTGCCTGCCATTTCCCACTCCCACATGTTGATTGGAACTAATATCTTGATTGTGAGCAACCAACTGCACTTGTTGTTGAACAGGTATTGTTATTTGTTGGCTAGGAGAAGTTACCACTCGTATACTTTGCATGGTAGGCGCCACAGTTTGTAATCCCTGTTGGCCTGATGTTGTACTACGTTGATCAGCGGTTCCACTAATGTCAGAACCACTGGAAGGTCCACCGGATAAGAAAAGATGGCGAACTCCTTGTTTTTCGTGTGACATCATTTGAGGTTTAGTTACTGCAATGTTTCTGTCATAATCTGACATCAATACTGCATGTGTGTCATTTGGCATTGGTGCTTGTAGCCTAGTAGGACTCATAACCTGCTGCCCGCTGGACACAACCACTCCAGAATTTGCATGTTGATGACCTGAAGAAAGAACATTTTCACTAGAGGTAAACAACTGTCCATTGGCTGTAAAAACCAAATGTCTGGGAGCTACTACCTGTTGGTTATCAGTAATGATAAGTTGCTGATTGGGAGTTGCAGTCTTCTGTTGTACAACTGGTTGTCTATCAGTTCTGATAAGTTGGTGCTTAGGTGTCACAAGCTGCGGTGCAGTAGTAACAAACTGATGCCTAGACGTTGGATTTTGATTCCCGAAAGTTGTTACGTGTTGTTGAGCTGATGCAGCTTGAATGTTACAAGCTACTCCAGAATGCTGTCTAATTTGCTGACCAGTGACATACTGCTGTCTGGCAGTTTGCGCACAAGTTGGTACCTGAAGTCGAGATCCTGTATTCTGGTGCACACCCGCTATCACGATGTGCTGTCTCGGAGTTTCAGTTTGTGGTATACCAGTTATTACTAGCTGCTGTCTGGGTAGACTAGCTGTTACAAGATGCTGCCTAGGTATTACAGTTTGAACTGCTCCAGATGTCGCAAGTTGCTGTCTGGGTGTTAAACTGTGAACTGTGCCACTTGTCACGAGTTGTTGCTTGGGTCTGGTGGTTTGAACTGCACCAGTTGTCACAAGCTGCTGTCTGGGTGGTAGAGTGTGAACTGCATTATTTGTCAGGAGTTGCCGTCTGGGTGTTACCGTCTGAAAAGCGTCAGCTGATACATATTGCTGCGCAGGCGTCCCAGTCTGGAGTACACTACTTGATGTAACCTGTTGCCTAAGTGCAGTAACCTGTCCATTTTGCTGAAACACTTCTGACTTGGGGACCCCCTGTTGCCTGGCAGTTAACTGCTGTTGGTTACTGGGTGGAATTAGTTGTAAACTCCGAGCTACAACTTGATGCTTTGCCAGTGTTTGTCCATGCAAGAGTTCAGACTGTCGATTCTGTAAGCTTTTATTCGACCCCAGCAGCTGCTGCACAAATGGTGTGGATGACTGTTGCTGCTCAGTAGATGCAGGTTGAGCACTAGAAAACATTTCATTTGAGTTTGATATTTGATCATAACCAACAACTTCCTGACGATACTCAGTACCGACATTCTGCTGGCTGTCACTGTTAACGACTTGCTGGGCAGTGGAAGCTGCTGCATGCTGATGAGTATTGGACAAATCTTCACTCGAGGTTACTTGAGGCGACTGCAGACGTAAAGGAGAAGCCGAATCCTTGACCTTGTCAATGGGCATTTGGATTATGAGTTGATTTGACTGTTTAACTTGAAGAATCCGCGACCCCTGAGGGATGCTCTTCAGGTCCAATTGTTGATATTTCTTAGTTGTTTCATTCTGCACTAGCACCATCTGAAATAAACAAATTGTTTTAATACACTCCTTTGCACCGTTTAATCGTAAAAATAAACACCGTACCAAGCTTTAGATGCATTAGCCTAAAACAAAGCCAGCAGACCTAATGCAGCTGTATTAAAAAGTCAGTCAGTTAAAGTATACAATTATTTCATATATGGTGTCCTCCTAGGAGTTGTTAAATCACAGATTATATCAAATCAAGACAGGTTACATTAAATTAAGATTTATATACTTTCTTTATAAAAAACGTGTTAGTTCAAACCTTATGCTTATTATCAAAAACTGAATATTTACAGTATTGTGTATTAAATTTCAAAGTGCCAAAGGGTTAAAAGTCCTCAAAGAACTGTAAAAGACAAATTTTAAGATGGCTACTGATGAAGACAAAACATTAGTTTAAGTTGTCTTTCAGTGCTTACGTTCAAACCTTCACACACAAAAATAATTGTAGTTTTTTATCAGATTTGGCTGAATGATGAAACCAGACAAATATTTAGCTTTTTACCATGTTACCATACAGCAAGACACTTATCTAAAAGAACTAAATATTTGTGACAGTGGGTAGCATGGTAAAATTAAGTAAAATGCATGGTACATATACAAACTGACCCAAGAACTAAATTGCCAGACATATTGATCATTGAGTCTCAAGCAAAATCGAGCATACAAGATTTTATTCTGACCACTAAAGATTTAATATAAAGTCAAGATCAAGGCTAAATTTCATTTGTGCCTTTGTTCTAAATTCTGTATGACATACAAACGAAGCTTAATAACTTGGATTAGGTATTTCAAGATCGTATAAAAAACTCCGCAACAATTATAAAAATTTTGCAATGCAAAGCTTTAATACTTGCCTGCTGTTCTTTGTGTGGTTCACCAGGCACAGGTTGAGATACAAGATAAGCTTTAATGCTGGTGAATTTCTCTGGTTCTGATAGCATACTCTGAGTCTTTTCTGGTTGCGATAACTGTTGTGCATTAGGTGGAGTGGCTGCACTAGATGTTTGACCTCTCACAAAGTTTGTATTTGTTTGGGGCGAATAAGTTGCACTGGGTGTCCCAATTCTTATATTTGCAACTGTAGGTGTGCCAACTCTTACATTTGCAAATGCAGACGTTAAAGTTCTTGCGACAGTTGTAGGCGTTGCAGCTCTAACATTTGATGTTGTAGGTGTCCCAACTCTGACGTTTGCTATTGTAGGTGAACCTATTCTAACATTTGATGTTCCAGGTCTCACAGAGTTTGCTGTCGTCTGGATTGAATGAGAAGTAGTCAATTCGCACGATTTACTAGGCATGTACATGTGAGTGCTTTGTTTGTGATCAGATAAGACTGCATTGAGATCAGACTGTGAAATGATCATAACTTGTTTGTTACCAGTCTGACTATCAGATATGGGCAATAGTTTTTTCATTGCTGTTCCTGTTGGATTTTTTAGTGCTGCAATAATCGCACTGTCCAAAGCACTGACCTTCTTTGGAGTTTTTACGAATCTCTGTAGAGATGTTAGAGAACCAGAGTTACTTAAGCTTGCTGGAGAAGATGCCATAGTTCTCTGCTCGTTGGTGTTAACAACCTGCCCTTCTTTGTCGACCAGTAATATGCTGCCTTCGTAAGGTGTAGAAATTGGCTGAGATAGTCCTGTCAAGGCTGGGTTGCCACTACCACTGATTTGGCGTGCCTTTGCTAGATGACGAGGTGGTTTAAGAGTAGCAGGTCGTTTTTCTTCACTCTCAGATGACTCCGAATCAGCCTCAACGTCACTTTCAGTCTAAATAGTAAAAACCAAAAACCGTGATATACCATATATGTATAAGAGAAAACAAATCTATAATAGTAACTGTAAGAACTGACTACTTATAAACTGCAACAGCGCAATTTTTTCATCTGCGCTCGATGTAAGGCAGCTATCATCTTATGAGGAGAGCCCACAGTAGGTAATATTGATAAAGTTGAGAGTTGGTACAACAATTACAACGACAACGTTTAAGCTACATTAACACCAGTTGGCATCTTATTACAGTGCCAAATATACAATTTTGATTTATTGTATTTACATACTTTACTGTAAGAAAGTGTTATGATTAGGTGTTTTATGTATATTAAAACATAAGCAGTCCATACTAGGTACCTTATTCATTTCGCGTGTAATTGCTGCTAGATTCTGACGAGCTCGACTAGTGGCTTCTCTTCGCGGACGCACAGATCGGTGATAATCAAGATGGCGAGCATGTGATACCTGTTTTGTATAAAACTTTATGAAGAATTATTTAGACTTTGTAACAATTAATTTAGAAACTCACTGTTTTGTCTATGTACAGTAAAATGTAGTTCACAGGATGCATCCACTTCAATGCAATAAAACATCAGTAAACATCTATTATTAAGAAAATATGTATCTTGACATGCACTGTAATAGAATATAAAGATATTATCTCGTTTTACATGTAGTAATGACAGAACTAATTAGAGGAAATCAGGATTATCATTAAAATTCAAAATGGTCGTGCAATGATGGTACAAAAATAATCTTGTGGTATGCTGAAATAAAATAATGGTAAACGACTCTTGACATCTTTTTCCTCGCCAACTTCTTCAAGTTAATTCACCCTCTTACAACAGGAAACAGCAGAAAATGAGAAAATAGCAGCAACTAACCGAAAAATCTTCATCACTGTCAGCCTCTTCCAATGGCATATATTTTTTAAGCAACTTCTTGAATATTGTTTCTGTAGTTTTTGCCATATAGGAAATTTCTGTAAACAAAGCATATAGCTAATTTAAAACAAACAAAATATTTCTTATTAACTATTATAATCGTTACTTAATGTTTGAATACGGACTAGCTATCAGTTTAAAAGCTCCACTGTGCACTAAAATCAGTCTTCTAAAAACAATGTTAATGATGTTAACTCTCGGGCCATGGTTGAACTTTTGTATAATGCTGATTATCGACTGGAAGCTAAAAACTATCGTATTTTCTGTCAAATCACCACATTAACGGCCGAGTAGTGTTACCACTTATACCATGTGTGTATAATTGTCAGGGCATACGTTCACATTGTACAATATGATAATCGATGATATACGATGATGTAGTAATGCAAAATAAAAAACTAAAAAACAAAGCATGAAAAAGTGTGCAATGACAAATCAGGAGTCAGAGTTTTCAAGCAGTTTATTTTGCATTACAGTAATTCTGATAAGCACAGTACACACTTCCATGAAAACAACCCCTCGGAAACATTATGATTTAGGCTAAAAGGTGTGATAATAATACTATGTCATTAAACATGTAAAAACAACAGCTACCAATGCTTACCACTTCCTGGGCCATTATACTGACGACAATTGCTAAAAATTAGGTCAAAATCTTTGGCAAACTGTTCACGAGATTTATACTTCTTCGCTTCAATCTTTTTCTCAATAGTGCGCAAATTCATCGGATGTTCAATAATATCAAAATAACCGGGTGCAATTTCTTCGTCTATAGGCTCCACAAAAGGCCATGCATTTCTGTGTGTCTGTACTCCTTCCAGGACTGTAATAAAATTAAAACATCAATTTCTGACAAAACAATTTATAACTTACATACATTATAGAAATAGTACATAGTCATAGAAAAGCAATGCGAAAAAGCTACAGATGCATTCATGATTACGACATTTGCTTGCAAACGCTACATAGCACATACAGCAATACAAAAATTAACTATTGTGACGGTTACTATTCAAATATCATAAATCAAGGTCACAAACAATGTTTTGAAAAAATAATTACTTACTTTTCTGCATTCCAGCATATAATTCTTCATCCATACTGCAAATAAAAACAAAACAAATGAAACTAATACAAATTAAATGCAGAATTCATATAAAGATAAGAACAATAATAGCTAACTTTTAAATACGGTGCACTCAGAGCTATGTATAATATAAACAGACTTCTACATTAATACTAGATAATGATATAATGTACTCTGTTGTGATTTAAAATAAAGTTTTACATGTTTATTGAAAAAATGATAAAATGCGATTTAATATTGAGAGACTACAATGAATATAAGTGCCGTTACTTCATTAAAAATAACAAACAAATAAATTAGACAAATACAAACTCACCCATTTTTATGTGTTGGATAAACTGGCTGATAATTAAGCAATTCCGGTGGAACCTCTTTGCCTTGCTGAATATAAACTGCTCTTTCTTCACGCAATCTTAGCCTCATAGCACGTTCTATAAGAAACAAAAAATTACTACTATGAAAATCACTACCTACAGATATTTTTTACACAAAACTATCAAAAACCGAAGAAGAAAAATACAAACTCATTGTCTGTATGATTATGATTAATTACCTACCTTCTCTGGCAGCTTGACGTTGTGCCCTAGCTATTCTTCTCTCTTCTTCTCTCTTTTCTTCTAAAATCCGTTGTTTTTCCTCGTCTTCTAGACGCTTCCTTTCCTTTTCCTCCTGATCAAGGATAGCTTGCAATTGTTCCTGAGATTGTAAACACATTATTAAACTGGTAACATTAGAAAGTGCCCCCCTGCAAAAGGTATACTGTACCTTTATTTTTTAAGAGGTTTGTGAAAATTCTTTACATTCACAACAAAAAACTATAGATTTTCCAACATAGAGAAAATAAAATTCCACTAAACAGTATTCTGTTACCAAAACTGTTATAACATTGAGTAATTAATACACACCAATCCCCATATGATAAATGAAAGTACAGAAACTCATAGATTTTCTTAACACCCACATGTATGAAAGTGATCAGAATTGGCTTCCCAAAAATGCTCATAATGTTTCCAAAAAACCTATATTAGTGTCTATATTAAGAAAACATTGGTGACTTCATCTTGATTTGGATAACAAGTGCAAACACTCAATATAGTGAGTGCACACCTATTCTCAGCCTGGGTGTCATAACAAGCCATAATATGGATGAATAACCTAAAACAATGGATAATAATGGTTGTTCAAATGTCTTTACGATTACTGTGTCTTAGCAGTAATTCATGTTAGTATAACAATAATACCTGTTGTTCTTGCTCCTTTCTCTTACGGTCTAGTCGTGACGATGACCGTCTAGGAACAAATTCAAGTAATCGTTTCTTTATTAACTTCTCCTGGAGAAAAATACACTTATTAGTAAAGTCAAATGGATGAAAACTGTCATTATGTTAACTCAGCTGCAAGTTTGAATGACATATTAAGTTTGCCAGTATAAAGCATTGAGGGTTATGGCACTATGTGAAAAACTGGAATGATTTACTGAAAATTTTAGCAGAAGCTACCCTACATAGTACCATACATTATATGTGATGCAAAATCTCAAGCTGTACGGTCTGAGCATCGTATGCTATGTAATTGTACTATGTCAAATGTTATTAGATTAAATCAGTATACCAATATTAACTTTAATTCCTTATGTGTTCTTTTTAGATCTAACAATGCAATCGCCAGTATAAATGCAGTAGTCAAAATAATTAAACTATATATTTCAAAACCGATACTTTAATTTTTATCTGCTCATTCAAAATTCAGTAAACAGCTCATACAATTTGATCCTACAGTTGTTTACAAATAGTGTCTTATAAAGTCAGTTATTCTTTTTAATTTAATGTTATATTTGACATAACTTTAATTTTTAGCTGTCTAACATGAATTTGTATGTAACTGCTCTGTACATTGCAAGCCTGTATTTTTATCTGTATGAACATTTAGACTCAGAGTTACCAATATTATTTTTATTTTGGACTAACTTATTACAACATTATGTGTGATGTATTATTAATATGCTTTATCCTGTTTCAATAAATTCAATTCAGTTCCACTTCTTCAAAAATGTTCTACTGTAGCTTTACTACTTAGTATCTGTAGAATGAGTGGAATTATTGCAACATACAGTAAGTGGTTTACCTTTTCAATATGCAATTCGGCAATTTCAGGCAAGAAGCTGTCTTTGAGTGTTTTGTAAAGATCCCGTTCACATTTGACACGACTGCTTTTATATTTCTCAGCTATTGCATTCCACTCTTCTTCAGTATTGGCAGCAACAAACCATCGTCTAGGCTCTACAAAAGGCAAAAACATGAAAACAAGTTTTATTTGCAAATGAAAAAATAAACTACGAAACCTTTTCAGTGTTACTTGATTTTTAAAGTTGTAAAATTTCATTCTTATTTACACAAATCTTTGTTTTTTGTTTTCCTTTCTGTATACACTATTTTTTAAGGATGAATTAAACTGAAGTTGCAAGAGTGAACAACACAATCACACCAATGTGCCTAAGTACATGTGAAGTTGCCTGATTTCATTATCACCAGAATGCTTAACACACCACAAACATTATCACTATTTTGCTATAGTTTAAAATCCAAGGATGAAAATTAACAAAATTCAATGGCATAAAATTATGGACATTGTCAGGAGTTCAAGACATTCCTGTCACTTCAACCAATCTTACCTGGTGGAGATTCTGACTTTACAATATTGTCTAGACAGTTAATCCGCATCTCACTGTTTACCACTTCTTTCTTTATTTCAGTGTGTTCCTCTTCCACTTCCATTTTCACCTCTGTATCCATTTTCACATCTGTCTCTATTTTAATTTCTGTCTCCATTTTCTCCACTTCCTCCACTTTCTTCACTGCAGCACTGAAAAAGGCAAAAACATCAACTACAAGCCTATGTGGAGAACGAAATTTAAAATGCCAATATAGAAAATGATGCAAACATTCTGAAATCATATAAAAAACACTATTTAAAGTTCTAAGCAAAAACAAATTTTTGGACTACGCAAACTGTTTAAAGACAAATAATTACCCGGTTTCTTCGGTTTCTTCAACAAGCACTTTTCTCGGACGACCTCTTCCTCGTTTAGGCGTACTTGCTGTGGCAACACTTGCTTTACTAAAACATACACAGGTGCAAATTAACAACTCTGCTAAAAACAGTGAACTAGAAAATGTTGCTCATTTTACATTACTGTACTTCATCACAGTCCTATAAATTTTATATATACAGTAGGTGCCGCTCAATAGGCTCACTTTGGGACCGACGTGTTTTGACCCAATTAACTGACTAAACCTATTAACCGGTGAACGTAGTATTACAAGTACAGAAGTATGACTCATCAGCTTACTATATGCACTGCATACGTTTTTAATGAATTTTAGAAACGAAGTAATGCCTAAATTCCCTTGTGCAGTCAAAAATTAGAAAAATATTCTAATATATTAATTTATATAAGTGAATTAGCAATAAATTAAAAAGTATACTTTTCTAAATCACAGACTTTTCTAAGTCTGTTTATTTGCAAAAATTTCAAAAACTCCTTCCAAGTCAGCTGCTTCATTTTCTTGCAAAGAAGTCGGCCCACAAAGTTCTCGTAATTATAAAAACGTTGAAAATCTGTTGTTGTGTGTGACTAAAACTGTTCTGAATCATCTGTTCACTTACATTGCCCTCATTTGCTGTACAATGTTTACTCTTGTAAGTCACAAGGAATACCAGCTGATTACTGTACCTGCATCTTTGACTGTTAACTCATCAAGCATGAAAGCATGATTTGCAACGAGAGCATCACAAGGAAACCGCTAGGCAAGTGATTAAATGTTTAGCGTCCAGAAAGTCTTAAGGTACCAGTGGGCGAGCGGGTAACAGATTCAAAGCAAAACCGCTAAGCTAGCGTATTAGCGCATGATAAACGTACCTGCTTACAAAAAAAACGGTACTTAACATGATTGTTTCTACCTATATTACAGTGCACAAAAGGGAAGTAAAGATGACATAAAACTAGGAAAGGCTCTTTGGGCACATGCAAATAACTTATTTTAAGTAGGCGAAAGAAAAATATTGAACCAATTATGCTGAGTTATTTGAGTCAATTACCGATAGTTTTTATGTATATTTGAATAGAAGCAGCCCGTTCCATGGCGTTTTTGAGTCAATTAAGTGATTGAGCCTATTAACCATGAGTCTATTAAGCGGTGCCTACTGTAAAATCATATATAACATATCAGTATTGCAGCATATATAACATAATATCAGCATTGTAGCAATATATAAACTGTAGTGTATATGTATACGTATAACTATAGAACTATAGACAGCAATATATATATATATATATATATATATAGGCCTAATGTATTTATTTATGCATTCGTTGACAGTCAAAGTACATTAATATAGTTCATTTTGATTAACAGAGAAATATTGATAACATGCAAAGTTTCATAAAAATATCTATAATTAAATTTGCTCAGACAAATTTAGTAGTACACACGTGTAGAAATGTTTCGCATAAAACTGCATACTCCGTTAAACAATCTGATTTAAAAACGTTGGTAATATAGAGTAAAATACCTGTCATCGATTTTGTGCTTTCTAGGTCGACCTCTTCCTCTTTTTGGTGGTTCTTCTTCTTCTACATCTGACCTTGATTTTTTTCTTGTTTTGCACTCACCATCACTGGAATGATTTGAACGGTTCCTCTTCTTCTTGTTTGAAGAGTGCTTTCTGTATTTAGCATAAACAAAATTTGTATTGAAGCAGTTAAAAAGAGGCACGCTGAGTCTCTCTACGAACTAACTGCATTACAGTCACAAACTGTAAATCCAAAATTGCTAACTAGCGCATACACACATGCATACAGTGATGAACTATAATATCACTGCCAGTGGCAAAGTGACAGTGACATCAACATGAATTAAAAAAGCAGTTCAGCAAAATGTTCACAAATAGCTTCCAAAAAAATAACAGTAATACATTAATAATGACCAAAAAATAGTAACCACTTCTCAGCACATTTGCTTCTTTAAAACACATATTAGCTTCTAGTTTTCAGTTTGGACTACACAGAAGTGATGTAAATCAACATAAAAGTGTAAGGAGTTACATCTTAAAAAAGTAAGTTAGTGAAGTGGCAAAATGTTGAGTAAAATAAGTAGGTGTTTCAGAGTCAAAAGTCAGAAACTATAAAAACCTGCCAATCGAGTGTGGATAACCAGTGAAATGGTCAGCGACCTTGAGTTTCTGGCTAAAGTGGTTCAACGTTGAATGGGCAATCAAACTCAGGTTCTTATGTTAGTGGAGTTTTCAGTGGGTGGGTTCAAGGTAAAAAGCCAATCACAGCCCAAAATTTGTAAGAAGTTAGTACAAGGCTGAAAAACCAACTTAAAGAATGTTCAGATGGGTATCTTCCAAAACCACAGTATTATCTAGTTCCTCTTTAAATTGGGACACTTTGTTTGTCGAAAAAATCTTAGAGAACTAAATATGTCACATTACTTCATAATTCAGAATCTGGCATATGTTACTAATAGGCAGGATATATGCCTTACCATTACGATGAAATAATGCAATTCTTGAAATAATGCAATTTAGCTTTTAGTGTTAGTCAAAATCACAAATTTTTTTCAGCAATTTTCACTGCATGTACATGACAACTTGTTTCAATTTCATTAGATTGTGAGCATAAGAATTTATAAACCATTGCAGCTTATTTTTCAACAATTACTAACCTAATGGATAAAAAGTGGAAAAAAGACTGGAATGAAAAAACTGTGAGCAGACAAACTTGAACCAGGGACCTTGGGATTAGACTTCTCATCCCCTGTCATTCTTAATAAAACATGTACTAATAAAAAATTTACTTGTACTAAATACAGATACAGAAAAAATTAGTTAAATGTAATTTACATAAAAATTTACGCAAGTTATATACTTAAAAAATAAATTAGTTTGTAAGCTACACAAACACACCGTTTGCCTTTTTCATTCTTCTTAGAATCCTCTGGTTCTGGAGGTGGTTTAGGAGGCGGATCTTCACGATATAATCTAGTTCCGTAAAAATACCAATAGGTGGCGTCGGTTGCATCTTTTCCGACTGGCTCAACTCGCAAGCAGTTGGCATCTAATCCCTTTTAAGAAAAGAACAAGTTAAACTTTGTCAAATTGTTCCATCTAATACACTATATTGGGTTTCTCAAAAACGATACAGTGAAAAGAGGAACCGACTGATGCAACAAAGAAAAAATAATATTTGTAACTATTATTTGCTAATTACGTTACTTATGTTATTAAAAATAACAGTTATATACTTACGGGAAAAAAAACAAAAGGGCTAAATCTTTCAAAAAATGTTCCACTGCTTTTTACATTTAGAACTCTGACTCCCTAATATATTATATACATTATTTTCAATAGTTTACTACTCTTAGACATTATCATTGTGTCATTCTGCAAAATGCCAATTACAAGAACATGCTGTTGTTTTTCATCACAGTTTAATGTTGCTACCTTAGAATCACTATGCCATTTGGTAGGTTGTGCAGTGTACACCTCTCTTATCTTTGAAAAAAGAAGAAGGTAAACACACCACTTACTTTGAGCGTGTCAAATACATCAAGAGCTTCTAGTCGCCAATCACAAATAGCATGAATGATGTCAACCTTTTGGCTGCAAATACAAACAAATATTGCTTAAATGATTAAATCATTTACATAGTTAGGAAGATTCACTGATTGATCCTTTTTCAAACCCTTCATAACAGCAAACGAGGAAACAAAAGCAAACATGCAGAACTGCTTAAACACAAATTTTCCGGAGTAGTTCAATGCAGATTGGACGGAAATTATTAAGTATACTGAAGTTTATTATGATCTAACAGCAACTGCATTTTATATTAGTATTATTCTCTTAGCAAAGTGGCTATTATTCAATTAAATGTGCAGTGCATTGGTAGGTCCAGTGTCAAAAGCAACATAACTTAAAAATAATATAATTTGATTTGATTTTTTGTTTTGTTTTGTTTCTTCTTTGTTTTTGTAACTTTTTCAATTGTTATGTCACAATCTGGACTTTATCAATCATGTTATAATCAGTTCTCAAATGACAGATTAGTGATTTGTATTTGTTGCAGCTAAGAAGCACTTAAAATATTTCAAATTGCACAAATGACAGTGGTTCACACTTTTGAACTACCTGCCTATATTAAATATACATATATATATATATATATATATATATACAGCCATAATTAATATAATTTATAAAAGTATTCTTTTTAATTACCGTAAGCTTTGGCTAGCTAACCTATTACCATTGTATGTTATGAATTTATGAATGGCAAAATTATGATATTAAATTTTTTTCATCTGGCAAGTTCCATACAAAAAAAATAAAGTTGCATTTTCTCTTTACCATTATATTTCCATCTACATTACTTGTTCTTACCTGACATAATTTGTAATATTTTTCTTTCATTTTTTGAATCACAAGGTACATTCAGTTTCTTGAATTTTATTACATTCAATTCTATACTTAAATAGCATAGGCTACATAAATATTGTTAATAAATGCAATAGTGGTGCATGACACATCAGCGCACTATTATAGTTCATGCATTTTAGAAAAGTGTAGGTCCCTCGAGACTGTTTCTAGTCTAGGAGCTACCCTCACAGCTTAAGAAACTATTATTGTCAGCATTGTACATTATACTTTTTTGTTAAATATGTGTGAAATAAATTGTTCTTATATCTTATTTTAAGACAATACCTGCACACATTAAGAGAAACTTTGGATAAAAAATTTCCACAAAGACTATTCTAACAATTTTTGCAGTTTGTAAACTCCGGGAATATGATAACTACTGTTATCAATGCTAACAAATAAAAGATTCATGAATCAAATTCATAACGCTTACATCGCCAACTTACCCAACAGGTAGATTCACAAATTCAATGCCGTCCTTCAGAGGACTAGATTCACCAGTTTCTGTTTCCGTTTCCCAACGGTGTTTAAGAATATCAGTCAGAAAACTTGTAAAGTTGTATGGTCTAAAAAAAGCAGTCATCAAGTGCATACCGTGCATAAAAATGTTAACATAAAATTCCAAGATTCGTAAATCTTGCAAAATTACATCTTTGCAAAAACACAGTCATACACTAGACACATAGATAACAAATTTATTCATTACACTGTGAGCAAAAATTATTGTTATGCAGTTTGTTCTCATTCTGAGGTGCCTTTTGTGGACGTCACACATTGACAAAAAATGTCATAATGAATGTGTGAAAATTTAATGTAATACCTCACTAATAACTCCCAACTTTCAATGTTGCAAATTATTAGTGGAACTATAAGCCATTTAGATGTCTTCACAGCCTAACAGCTTTTACAATAATTTAGTGATAATTACGAGCCATAAACTTGTGTTCCTTGTCATTGGAAATGTAAGAATCTGTAATTATTATTTAATATTTATGTGTTTTGTTGACAAAATAAGTAAAATCTTGAAAAATCTTGAATCTTGAGTGTTGTTAGCAATAACGAAAAAATGAATGCGATCATTAGAAATTTTTTTAGAACAATCACGACAAACTTTCAGCAATCGCAATCGCAATCAAATTTATGCTTAATGTACATAAACACACAAATTAAAGCAAACCTGTTATCAGTAGTCTCTGTATGCAGGCTACATATAGCCTAATACAGCATCAGAGATTTTCCCACTCCGATTCTGATACACGCAGGTGTTTGGCAATTATTTATTTTATATAACACTCAATAAAATATAGTGAAAAGCTGGATAGGGATTCTGACGATTTCTATGAAAGTCAGAAAAAATGAATGCAAAAATGAGTGTGTACAATTATGGTGTGATTATGGTCAACTGTAGCATTTGTGTGATCACGGAATTTGATAGAGACAGCTATCTTGACCATTTTCAAAGACGATCATTACAACGCTGCCAACTTTCATATAAATTTCAGCAGTAATTTACTTAAGAATTAAATTTACAAAAATAATTATAGCAATTGCAGATATTTCACAAATTTAACTGAAAAGAAAAATTAGTAAAACCAGTACTTACTCTATATCATCTCGACCATAACAACCATTTAGCAATCTGGTAATAAGATCAATAATAAGAAAATTTCCTTCAGGAGGAACATCTGTTAATAATGCTTCTTCAAATTCCTGTAAATAAACAAAAACAGTTACTGCTACTATTTCACTTTTTACACGCATTATATTTTTATAAGTATGTATACAGACTGCTGTAATATATTATACTACTAATATCAGCAGTCGTAAACGATCATCGTGATCCCCAGCATAGGATGCTCTTTTGTCATTTACGTATGTCAGATACGGGCTCTGGTACTACTGTAGTCACTAGTTAGGGTACAGTACATTAAACGTGCCAATGTGCAGAACGCACTTTCACCAGCAGTGAACTGATTTTGAGAGTCATTATGAGAATGATATGATTTTCGTTTTTAGTTCTTTGTGATAGGCATATTGCAGCATCTCTGCAAGTACTGAGAGATTAAATCAGTTCAGGAAGAGCATGTACATTATCAGCCGACATAAAATTCCAAATTAACAACAGAAACTACGTTGGCAAGCTAGTAGTAGTAAGTAATTACAAGTGTAGTACCCGTGTACTGACTGTACCGTTCTGCACCAAGTTAGTAAGCCTCGGTTGATTATTAGTTTAGTAACACAATGCAATTCAGTTTATTGCTCAATTATTCAATTAACTTTACGTACATTGGCAAGTACAAGATAAATAATTATATATGTATATGTATACTACAGATAACACGTACATTATAATATACATTATTATAATAATTATAAAAACTACCATTTGTATTTTAGATAACATCAACAATATCAACATTAAACAACGAACTAGAAAAACAACAATGATGCATTTTACAACACAGTTTTTAACATACACACTCTTCAACAATTTTTTTAACATTTGAAACATTATATTTTTTCAGAGGTACGCTGATTGGCCATAATCAGCAGACAGCAATCAACCAGTATGGGATCTACTGAAATAACAATTATTGTTATTTTTGCGATTACTATTCGGCTCTTAGTGTCTCAAGGTCCGTATTCTGGAGAATCAAAACCTCCAATGTATGGTGATTACGAAGCACAAAGACACTGGATGGAGGTTACCATAAACACTCCTGTAACAGAGTGGTATAATGATACACCATACAATGATCTTCAGTATTGGGGACTGGATTACCCACCATTAACAGCTTATCACAGTTGGTTGTGTGGAAAAATTGGAAAACTGATTAATGAGGACTGGGTGACACTTTTCAAATCCAGAGGATATGAAAGTATTCAACACAAGCTCTTTATGAGATGTTCTGTTTTAGTTGTTGACTTAATGATTTATATTCCAGCTGTAATTATGTTTTATATGTTCTGTGGATCTACAGATAAAAGAAAATGTACAAAAATGGCAATGGCAGCTTTACTGTATCCCGGACTGATTTTAATTGATTATGGACATTTTCAGTACAACTGTGTCAGCCTGGGACTAATGCTATGTGCTGTAATTGCATTACATAAGCACCTTGATATAATCGGCTCTACGCTATTTTGTCTTTCATTAAATTATAAACAGATGGAGTTGTATCACGCCATTCCATTTTTTTGTTATTTACTAGGCCAATGCCTTCAAAAAGACACTCTGAATGGCACAATGAAATTTGCACAGTTGGGATTTACTGTGATTTCAACATTTGCACTGTGCTGGGAACCATTTCTCTGGAAGTGGGAAAATGCATTTCAGGTTCTGCATCGACTGTTTCCTTTTGCTAGAGGAATTTACGAAGATAAAGTCTCAAATGTGTGGTGCAGTCTATCAGTTATAGTGAAACTCAAGCACATCTTAGTAGAAGATGTTTTAATTAAACTGAGCCTTGTTACTACACTCTTGTGTAGTTTGCCATCTGCGATAGATCTGCTTTTTCGGCCCACATTTTTGCGATTTAAGTATGCCTTGCTTAACTGTTCATTAATATTTTTCCTGTTCTCATTCCAAGTTCACGAAAAATCTATTCTCTTAGTTGCAATACCTGCTTTACTTCTGATGAAAGAAGAAACTTTAGCGGTATTTATATTTTTGCTTGTAAGCACATTCAGTATGTATCCCTTAATAGCAAAGGATGGTTTAGTGCTACAATATATTGGAACACAAATGCTCTTTTACACAGTATATTCTTCCGCTGTCTTGAGTCAAACCAGTTACTCACAAGTAAAACAGTGGTTTGTAATTACGAAATCACCATTGCTGCGGGTAATTATCTGGGCCTCATTGATTAGTGCAGATACATTATGCTTGTTAAGTCATTTTGTTCCGCCTCCAGTAAATTTGCCTGATCTTTTTCCTGTTCTGATATCTGTATTTTCTTGCACTATCTTTATTACATTTGGGACATACTTCCATTATAAGCAATTTTATTTATCAGATTTAATGGCAATAAAGAAAAAAACACATTGAATAAAATATGCGAAATACTGGCCAATTTCATGTAAAATTGTTTTATTATTGCTTAACTTAGACCTTGTATTTAACAGCACTAATAGCACACACTAAAACAAAGCTTTATGTGAGCTTTTATGTTTTCATTACTGTATGTTTTGCAAAAGAAGTCGACCTACTACTACTACTAGTGTTCTGCCAGCTTTCACTACCTGGATCCAATTTTTAATAAAAAATAACATACTTGTAACTTAGTAGCCAAGATCTGATGGATTTGGGGTAGTATCTAGATATTTTTCACTGAAAACTTACACATACACAGTCGGATTCCAAACTAATTGCTGCCTTTTTCTTATCTGATTTTTATTATTCTACCAAGTAATTTCTTTCATTTTACACACCTCACAACAATCAAAACTGATCTATGACATAAAAAGTGTGATAAAAAGTTTGCTAGACTTGAGGAATAGTGCATACAAGGGGATAATTAGCAAACTGGGCCACTCGAGGGCCAATCATTCCTAAGCATTGTAAACACAAATAGAAAGTAACTAATACTTGCACAGTTTTTGCATTTATGTTTTCTATAAAAGGAAAAAATATATTAATGTCAAGTGAAGGAATGGAAAAATATTATGTAATATCGGAGTTGGCATCTCATTACTAGCATTTGGTAATGAACTAAACAGATGGAGCATTTCGCCAGAAATTCGAATTTATTAATCTGCACTATCACTAGCAGGAAAACTTGTTATACAGATTTAGAAATATAGTTTATGTGAATTTCATTTATTTGAAAATTAATGTACCACAATTCACGAGGAGGTGTAGTTCAAAAATTTATGGATCAAAAGATTTTTCAAAAAACAAAATGTTTTTTGGCTGTTAGCGCACTTCAACAAAGAATTTAATAATGTTGTTCTACTGCTCAATTCGGTAATTTGAGGATTTTTTGAAGTAGCTATGCAGTCATTTATAGGAAATTACAATGTGAATTGAAAACATGTATGGTCATAATTGCAAAAAAGAAACAAAAGGACTTGCACCTTATGATGAATTACAATGTATATCACAGGTTCACCTACTACAAAGAAACTGAAAAATATGCAATAGCAGCCTAATACATACTGGTCATCCTTAGCCACAATAAAATTATTTGGGCACCAATTTTCCTTAAACTTCATGCTACTAGGTTAAGTGCCCTTGCCATGTGAGTCTGTTTACCATCTTATTGAAGACAATACATGTATACAAGACTGAAGTAGCCATTGCTCGGAAATTCACGAAGAACACTACACATGGCAAAAACATTCATTGGCTGGCACCTTTCTGCACCTGTTAATATTGAAACACAAAGACCACAAAATTTCTGAGACTCATTATCAAAATCCATAGAAAAATTTTTGTAATTCACTTTTTTATAAATGAAGATTGTTTTAAAGCCACGAAGGCTAAAGTAAAAAGGGTGTCTTATGAAGAAAATTTTAAACACCAAATAAGATTGTGAGACGAACCCATACTATGACCTTCCATTTATTTTAAATCTGCTATGACACTGAATAACTCCACTATCTACAGTCATGAAACTTGCAGGGTTCGCACCTGGGGAAGGGACTCAGACAAAGGTACAGTAAATATTGACCTTGGGTCAAAGGGTTCAGGTCAGTAGACATTAGCGAGTTTTTCGATTATTTCTCAACTCCACCTAGCTCTTTGATGACCTGAGAATCTGAGATAGGTGCTCAGAGAATGGTGCAAGAAATGTGACCTCAGGGTAAATAGCTTTGCCACTCAGCTCCTTTGAGGAGCTATGTAAGGGTAGATGTGCACTAAGCATTTTTCAGAAAATACGTGTAGTCAGGTCATGTAACATGGACAAAAGTGTTAAAACAGAGTTGTGTTCATTCACAAGCAGGGCAAAGTACTGAGTGATGACCTTAGGTCAAAGGTCAGGGACAGTAGACGTCTATCAGTTTTTTGTTAGGCTCTATTTCCCCCTAAAGTTTTTGAACTAGCGCCGTAATTTTTAGCATGTGTCTAGGCAGTGTTGAGCTCTTGCATGTGGCTAAATATGGGTCATTTCAATGTAGGAAAAATTGTTTACTACTAAGAGGCCAAAAACTGAAAATGCCACAGATACTTTTCCAGTGTTGGCCAACAGTAGCTTATATCAAATCAATACAAACTGACTGGTATAGGTTGACCCCTGACCCTGGCTGATCTGTTATAAATACTAGTTTGAAGAACTGTACTGTCATCATGGAACTGTCGCATTTTAAACTATGTTCAGCTGGTGAACTGCTTGCCTAGAGCTTCTTTTTAAAGATAATCCTGTAAACTTTAAATTCCAAATAGTACAACTTTACAATTATTAAAGCCAAGTTGTCATTGCACCAGTAACTGACCATTCTACAACATCTCCATTATCATCAAAAACAGTATCTGTCAGGACATGATAGATATGACCTATGGATATGATTGAGCATCCAGAACTGTTAACTAATAATCATTTTCATACAAAAAAGAAATACATGTACATTAAACTTATACATGGCTGTATGAATTGAGCTGCTGTTTCTATGTGATCATCGTTTACATGACAACATTTATCTGAACGACTACCGGTACCAATTTTTGAATTTAAGAGACAAGTTAGTAACAATTGGCTAAGAAGTTGAAATTGGTTCTCAGACGTTTTTCCAAAATGAGGATCATGGGGTTTTTCATTTAATTTTTTTTTGTAAAAATGATGCAAGAGATAATTTAATTTACAGACCCAGCAAATTTTACACTAAGACATCACAAACACTTCAGAAAGATCCATGCAACCACCGTCTGCATACCACAAATACTCCAGAAAGGGAGATGCATGCAATGCTTACACACCACTAATAGTTAGCAAACAAACCACCTTTCTGTAAGACACCCCAAATAATTAGGTCAAGCATTATTAAGGATATTATGCATTTCTTTTTATTTTCTAACGGTGAATTGAATGATTTATCTATTTAAATGCAACCACCGTCTGCATACCACAAATACTCCAGAAAGGGAGATGCATGCAATGCTTACACACCACAAATAGTTAGCAAACAAACCACCTTTCTGTAAGACACCACAAATAATTAGGTCAAGCATTATTAAGGATATGTTGCATTTCTTTTTATTTTCTAACAGTGAATTGAATGATTTATCTATTTAAATATCACGAGAACGGCACTTAAGAAATAAACCTGAGGTCATTGATGAGCTCAAATAGTTTCCTTGGTGCTTTGTGCTTACAAAATCATGCAGAGATTATAGAATGTTGTTCATTACTTTGTGCCCATGATTTGCCTTGTTGCTATGTTTCACTTTTACTAAACTTTTGCCTAAAATTATGCGAAATTTCTGTCAACCATCATGCATGTTTTGCGACACACATGCATTTCAACAGATTTGATGCTCACACTCGAGCAAATCAATAACTTCGCCAATCCAGAATATTTTTATTTTCATACTTTTTGGTTGATGAATCTTGGAAACTACGCATTGGTCAAGTTCAGCCAGATCAATTTTTAGTGGTTAAATCTTATCGATCTAAAAGTTTTTTTGATCAGGTGGCAGTCAATGTGAATTAATTTCCTGTAGCTTAAAGAAACATTCACATTAGCAAATTTTCAGAAGTATACAAACAAATACATTAACAAATACAATAAACGATAATTCACCAAAATACTGAGAATATACTTACCTCGATTTCAAAGTCTGGCAAGTCAAATGCTGCCCGGAACAGAGAGCAATAATGAGCGATGCTTGGTACTTTCCAAAGTGATTGAATTTCTGAAAGCATTCCACTAAGTTAGTTCAATAAGTTACCATTTTAGATACAAATCATAGCTGATAAAACTACTTGTCTACTATACCCCAATAAACCTCACATTTAGCAATAAAACATTAGCGTCGGCAATTTTATTAGAAGAATTAAGAAGAAAAAGCAGTATCTACCTTCCATAACGATATAATTCACTGTTTGACTACCATGGAGACTCCTTGCGTCGTTTACGACAACTTGCTTTTGTTCGGATTCAACGGAATTTACCGAATGGAGTCCATTCACCGGACAGTTGACGAGTCGCGGCATCTGTGGACAGAATTTTAAAAGTTCTGTTCTGTGTATTTTATGTGTTTGAGAAGTTAGTGTTGTAATATTTATTCCTAGTTTATATACATTTCACCTCGTTCTTACAGATAATATTTTTAGGACAGTCTAAGATGTACTTTTTCAACTGGTGTTTTATATTGTAGTTTTGCAGTTACTAGACTGTGAGAGTGGCAGTACCACGAGTACTACTATACACTGTAATAATACCAATTATAATTTTTATTAATAAGTGTGTAGGGGTAATCATGATGGCACTCTGGACCGTCTCTGGCTTTTGTGGGATCTGTGGGACTTTTCCTTTCTTTTTTGTCAAAGGTCCCAGGCTATACCTGGGACCAACCTTTCTGATGGTTCTGGTACAGCAGCATAAGTCACTTTTAATTACTAATACTTAGTAATTCACTGTCATGAATGCCTGCATCGAGCTCTAAAAAGTTGCACAAAAAACAGGTGCTGTACCTCTCAGTCCAGAGGTGTTCAGTTGTAACGTAGCGCACATGTTGTTCGAGGTACCTTCGTATGCACAGCAGTAAACTTGAAACTTCAATTTTGAACTTAAAATTTGCCGAGTTTTTGTATATTAAGTTTGCAGTGTTTTTAATACTGAAAAAAGAATCTTGTACCATAGATAAGGTTATTCTGTTTGACTAAATTGTTTATAAAAGATATATATCTTCTTTGTGTTTTAGGTTATCTTAATATAATGCACAAGTGTGAGCCGCATAGCTCTGGACCACTATAGAAAATTTGCTATGTTTCTACACCATTTTGATACATTAATCTGCATTTTCAAGAGCAGATGACAGTTGTTGGATTGACGACCTGCCGTAGCTTTCAGCTGCCATGCTAATTATCATGCGGCAGCGCAATTTTTTGTGTTTGCTTGGCTGTTTGTCTGTTGTGCCTGTCTTCATATTACTCTATTTAGCCATTGGAGAAGGTTTGCTCAGCCGATTTTGAAAATTTGATCTTTGTTATATAAACACGTTAAGATATTCTATATTTGCAGTAATGTTTATAATGAGTGATTTCTGTACATGATTAAAGGAAAACCTGACTCAGTCTTAAACTCAAAACAATCTACTCTATTAAATATTGAAAGGGAACATGCTATATTTTTAAAGAATGACTTATATGAAAGAACTATCACCACAGAAACGTGATTTTGCATTTGGTAGTTTTTTGCTTTTGCATGCATTTTGCCATTGGCTAGTTAGATGGACTGTAGCGCCTGAATCTCTGAAACAGTTGCATAAAAAAACAGGTGCTGTACCTCTCAGCTCAGAGGTGTTCAGTTGAGAACATGCATGCATGAACATAGCTGTAAACTTGAAATTTAAATCTTAAATTTAAAATTTTCCAAGTTTTTGTATATTACACTGAATGTTGTACAGTAGCACTGTACTTCAATTATAGCTTTTGCAAACACATGCAAGACACTAATGGAATGTTTGTGCTGTCTAAAATTATGTTCATTTGTGATGCCATCACTTATTGCTCTCATTGGCCATTAATTAAGTTAAATATGAAAAATCGTCCTGCTTTCCTTTAAAGGAGTAGATTAGACTGATTATTTACTGAATATTTTATTTCTACAAATTATTCATTTTTCAAATAAGAATTGTTATAAATTCTAAACAGATTAATTAAATCTTAGTATAGAGGCTGACATGATATTTAACTTTTGTTAATTTTGAATATTATAATTATTAATGATGTTACAAACCTACAGTTAACTAATTTTGATACCAAACTTGAAAAACTGGAAATGTAGAAAAGTGAGAATGCAGTCTGGATTTGAATCAAGAATTTGGTTATCAATTACAGGGGATGAATACTGGAATGATTTGGCCAGTGGGGAATGCGATGGGTTAGTGGTCTAAGGTGTCTGTAGTGTAAGCAGAATGTCTTTGGTTGAAATCCTGATTGAATTAAAGCTTTTTCAGATTTCCTGTTTCTCAAGTTTGGTAAAGCAAATTAATTAACTGTAGGATTTTTAACATTATTTTGTTAATTTTACTTTGCGATTAACAAATGTCGTGATGTTTTACTTTATGCTAAAACATTCATACAATAAAAAAGTAATTCAGTAAATTCATAGTTCGTTATTAAACGGAAATTCAGTATTAATTAGTGAAAAATTCGAAAATTTTCGATTTGTATTTGAAATCACCAATAGGGAAGGTTGAGAAGCAGTGGAATTCAAAAACTACTTCTCATTCTTTGCCTGCTGATATGGAGCAACATCTGTCTAATAATCTCCATGAATTGTCTAAAGCGTGTTTTATGTATATTAACAGATTTAGTGAGTAGAGCACGTATGTCTAGAGAAGCTGACTTGCTAGAACAGGTACAATTCATGCAGGAGGAAAATAGATTTCTACGCCATCAGTTGAATTTTGGAAGTAATCTTTTAGCAAATGGAACGTTCGATCCGGGTGGTGTTGAACCCTGTGTTTATGAACCTGATGTGCCAAAATGTGAGGTATGGTAAAACAGATCATTGCAGCCCTTCATCTCAATCAACATGTATTTGCCCATTTCATTCAGTTAGGTTCATAAGGCCCGTGCCACACAGAGCAGATCATAATCCATAAGGCGTAACCCGTGAGGAGAAAAAGCCACCTTATGAAGAATGAATGTCAGCTAATCAATGATCTCTATCACATAGATAATCCATTTGCCATCTTCTGCCTACCACAGCATGAGCCATAATTTTCACGACTGCTTTTGAGCATTTCATAAGGGCCTTATTGCGAAATGAATTTGATCTTTAATTTCATTTGCCATAAGGCGTTTTGGGTCATTGCTAATGAGTAATCAGTAATTGGCATGTTTGTGGTTTCTACAGTTCACAATTCATTTATGTCATAAGAATTCATTGCAGAATGGTCTCATAACATTAAAGGCACTTTTTATACGAAACATTTCACTAATACTGCAGTTAGATATGTGCATTTCCCAAATGGATGATGGTAAAACGCCTCACTATTTTTACACTGAGCAAAGAGCATAACGTGGATTATGATATATGACTTATGGATGATGGAAGGCGCCATATGGCTTACAGCTTATGGATTATGGCTTGCTTCTTACGCGTTTCCCTGTGTGACACAGGCCTAAGTCATACGTGTTTATACATATTGATAAATACAAACACAACACAGAAACAGCTACTCAATTTGTATCACACAGAGCTAACCGTGTTTTTATTATTTACAAATCTAACAAAGTTTTAAAATAATCAGATTGGCTGCTTGACTAGTACTTACCAATGAATTCTGTAGTTCTGCATAACTCAACTGCTAACAGAACAGTCAGATTTGTTTTGGCAGTTTAATCGTTTTTTAACATTGATAATGAATAATCCTCAAAACTTGAAGATATTGCTATGCTTAGCTATTTAGGTGCAGCATTTTTAAACGTGGTTTTTTCTGTGTCATCTTATCGTTACTGTTAGCAGCGGGATGATCAAACTTGCTGAAAAGTCGTATATGAAAAAAGTACGGTACAGAGGTGATTTTCATGACGAACAATCTTTTAACTGCAATGTTTATTTTTCAATAGATTATTCACATAGCCATTGTGTGTGCTGGTTACAATGCAAGTCGGAGTGTAGTAACACTCATCAAAAGCATTCTCTTCTACAGGAAGAATCCTTTGCATTTTCACTTTATTTCTGATTCTGCCGCTCAGCTTGTTCTACAGACTTTATTCAATACATGGTTTGTTCCTGGAGGTACTTGTCTTTCATTTCCAAATCTGTTGATATCGCATATAAAATGCATGGATCAATTGATTACTAATTGGGAAGTCTCATTCATGTGAAATGAAATGTCTTGAATTTTGAAGTGGTTTATTATTGTTTGACTAAAATTTGAGATTTTGGTTTAGTCAAACCATTATTGGTTAAGAATTGGTTAACATTATTCACTAAGATGAATTTTGTTTTAGGGATTTTTGGAGATGCAGCTCACTTTGTTTAGCACTCTTTTGTCTCTTTTTTTTGGTGGCCTTTTTATAGCAATTTTTTGCTGCTTGTGTGTATCTTTTTAAAAATAATAGCTTATCGGTATTTACTTCAGTAGATTTTTTTTTAGTGTCATATAGAAAAAAGAATTTGTCTTTCTGTAAGTGCATATATAAATAAAAAATTTAATACGCTAGCTCTTATATTGAAGTTGATTTCTTTGGGGCTGGACCTTATTAACTCTGCTTTAGCAAATGCACTTTTCAAGTAAGCTACACAATTTCATAACATACAAGTTTTTGTTTGCTTACGACAGTCAAAGTAAACTTCTATCTCGCTGATAACGTGAAGCCAGAGGTGATGTGGATACCAAATAAGCATTATTCTGGTGTATACGGGTTGATGAAGCTCACTCTTCCAAAAATTCTACCAGCTTCTCTAAGTAAGGTAATGAAATTAACTAGTACTTGTCCATTGGTCTATCATTTTAAGTACTTGGAATGTGCTTGAATCAAATTTAATGTTCAAGTATTCGTCGTCATTTTCGTTTTACATTTTTTCAGCTTATAATGGGATTGGATAGGCATTGACTCTTCGCCACAGTGTTCTTTCCTGTGACATTTCCTCCTCACTTCCCTTCAAGGATCCTGCGTTTCCACTGCACGCACTTTTTCCATGAGTTCTTTGTTTTATCCGTTGGCCTACGTCTTGCGCTTCCTCAACCCATATCACCTCCCTTTGCACATTTCCCTCTTCTGCATTCACTTCATGAGTAAGTCACCTCAATCTTCTCTGCCTCAGCATCATACTATATCTTCCCGCCACCTATTTGCTGCAAATGATAAACAAAAACTGAATGCTACTTGTATCTCACTTACATTTAATGTGTTTTGGCTAATAATAATTACTATCAGAGATGATCAGAATTATGCTTCAAGGAGAGTGCTTTAACTTTGTTATAGGCACCAAGCTAGCAGAATAGCGGAATAAACAACATAATTATAAAGTTGTGCCTTGCATCATGTGTTGTGTACTTTCTGTAGGTAGCTGTGCTGGACACAGATGTTACATTTGCCACTGACATTGCTGAACTTTGGCGACTGTTTCGCAAGTTTACTGGTAAAAAGGTACGTGAGTTAAACATGAAAAGGACATCTAGAAATGTCAATGACCAAAATATGAAAAAAGCTACGTGAAAGCAAGGACGTTAAGCATACAGTTAGTGCACAAAACATACTAGAGATTGCAAAGTAGAGCCCAAGTCATTTTTGCAATTTATTAACTGACAAGGCAACTATCCAGATGTTGTTAGGAAAAATGCACAAAACATGTCGAACAGCTGTTGTTCGTTTATTCAGCTGTTTGTGAAATTAATGTTAGGAGAATCACACACAATATGCACAGAATAGCTGACCCGAGAACTTAGATCATTTCTAAAACAATGAAAGTGTAAATGTCATAATGTCTGTAACAATAAACACACAAATTATGGTAGACAAATTGTACATCGCTACTTCTACAACAATTATCTACGCGCAAGCTAGACAGTGATATTTGCCTACTGTACATAACTTTGTAAGTTTTATAACAGAAGTGGCCGATTTAAGCAAATTTTCATTTGAGTAACCATTCAGAATCTTGTGCTGTTCCTGTTAAATGTAGACATTGGTGATTTCACGCTGGATGATGTATAAGAAAGTGATCGTGTTATTTTAGTTCCAGATTTTAAAATTGTAGAAGGATAATAAAAGAAGCTAAAACTGTTTTTTCTCTTCTTTTGTTTGCTTTTTTGTTCTGTATTTGATCATTATTATATTATTATTATTATCATTTTTTTTGTTAGTTATATTGGTTAGTAATCAGTGTACGCAAAACAATTGTGCACAAGTGTGAAAAATTGCATTGCTGTTTAAGTTTATAGTTTGTGTATAAAATAATGCTTGGTTTTAGGCTATAGGATTAGTAGAGAACCAAAGTGACTGGTACCTGGGAAAACTCTGGAAAGGACACCGGCCATGGCCAGCATTAGTACGTATTTTCATGCAGTACGGTGTAATACATGCCTGTGGGCTTATAGCCTTGTATTCAGAACGGAAACAGTTTTTTATACCTTCTGCATTCTAAGAATAATTATTTTGTTGCTTTGTATAATGTGATTACATGTTCCAATCTTCAGAATCCAATTGACACTTTTATATAGTGTTATTTGTCTTCTGCCTGCAATTTCACATTTAATGGCGTTTCGTGTGTATTACTGCGTAATGGGACAAAATTAGGTGATAAACTCTAAAAAATATACCCCTTAGAGCCTTCAGATCTAATGAGCTAATAAGTATTACTTCTCGATGGGTTGAGAAACATACATCTGTACACAGTGCATTCTTAATAGGATAGGCAAGAGTGGACCAGAATAAACTGTTTTGCTATATTTGTACTTAAACAGTGATTATTTTACAAAATAAACGCCAGAATGTCCAATTGTTGCCATCTACCTACCAGCCAGAATTAACATTGTTTAACATTGCAGAAGTGGCCTTAAGCTATATCACTAGCCTATACTAAAAACTCTTTGGTTAGCTAATTTTGACCTTGCAGTAATATCAGAACCTAGTAAGCTCTGGTGGACAAAGAAATACCTTTTCATCTGATTTCATTTCTAGGGGCGTGGCTTCAACACAGGCGTCATATTACTTGATCTAGATAAACTACGAGGTTTAAATTGGAATCAAATGTGGAGGATGGTAGCCGAAAAAGAACTTGTGACTATGCTTGCTACATCACTAGCTGACCAGGTATTGTCAGTGCAAAATGTTTCGAAACCAGATAAAGAAAATAAATTTATGTTCATTGTCACTTAAACCTCTTGAACTTGTAGCGATGTGTACATTGTGTAATACATTGTTATTTTGATAGAATTCTTCAAAAAGTATTATTATTTTATGCTACTTTATCATTTTTTCAAAATTGTTCAGGACAAAATTTCAATCAGGTTATAACTTTTGACAAAATCATGTTTGCTACTTTTACTTAATTGAGTGTTCTTTTGAACATGTTACCGTGTGCCTTAATTATCGAATGCCTAAAAGGGTATTTTTCATAGAATATCTTAGTCTTTAGTATTTTGTCTATATCTTCAGCTGAATAAAGGTATGTTCTTATTTTAATGATCATTTTAGTTGCATCATGATAATTTTACTAGTCATACAAGATGAGGTAGATTTCTGTATTGTATCCACTAGTAGTTTACTTTCTTATAGTTTCAGGTGATTTTTTTGGATAACAGTATATCTAGTTTAGAAAATTGTTTGTCACAATATGATATCTTATTTCCTTGTACACTATTTTTATAGGATATCTTTAATGCTGTGTTGAAGGAGCACCCATATTTATTGCACAATCTTCCATGTGCTTGGAACATTCAATTAAGCGAGAACACAAGAAGCGAACTCTGCTATAGTGAGGTCACTGATTTGAAGGTAGTTTACTAATCTTAATTATTCAAGTTTAGTATAAAATAATGTAGTTAATTTTGCAAAATAATTAAATGTCCAATTTTTTTAGAGCTAATTTTGGCTCTTAAATAATTACATCTGATTTTTTTATTCATTTGTTCATTCATTTGCTCAGTCAGTCATTTATTCATTTGTACTGAGTGTTGAGAGGGCAAAAATTAAATATGACAAATGACTATGTGTATAACATACCAAAAGAAATTTATTGTTATTAATATTAAATGTTTAAGTAAGAAGGAGATGAAAATTTTAGTAATAAACTAAAATGTGTGGGAAACTGGCAAGCAGGAAGCAAATTTATAGTTCACACTGATAGCTGTAGCCGCGATACGTTAAAAGTACCAGCTTTCGGTATCATCAAATATTAGATCCTTGTTCCAGTTGACTGCCAGTAATCATTGTTCTATCATTGTTGTAATATTACTATTTTATCGACTAGTATACTTTTCTTCACAGGTCACCTGAACTAATATGAACTTATTACATATGATAAACTGTGTATTTTGTGTACAGGTGATACACTGGAATGCACCACCTACTCAGAAGTTAAAAGTAAAAAATAAACACATGGAATTTTTTCGCAACCTTTTTCTCACATTTATTGAATACGATGGTAATCTACTGCGGCGTGAATTGTTTGGCTGCGAAAACAGCAGGCGCCAGGAATACCAGTCTCAGGTTGTCTATCCTTATTGATTATATTAATAATGTCTCAATGATCATCGTCATCAGTGCTCAATATTTTCTTTTTTTAGATAATTATTTAGTAGCTTTTAGTAGACTACTGAAAAAGCTAATATAACTGCAATTCTCGGTAGTGAGCATCTTGCTGATAAGATTACTAAGTAGTTTTTTTTTCTTTTTAGTTGGGCTTCATATCTTTAAATCCATAACCTGTGAAAGTTTATCAGTTGTTACTTGCTAGCTGTTGCGTGTAAGTCGTTATTTTCTTTTTCACGTACAGTTGAATGCCATCGATGAGGAGGACCCGTGTTATGATTTCCGACGTGCAAAAGTTGTAGTTCATCGAACACACCTTTATTTCTTAGACTATGATTATGAACCAGTAAGTGATGCTTCCGTGCACATGTACACTTTATGTGAACTGCTACAGTTTTCTGACACCTACCTAATGACAACAACATTATTTGAAGTTAAGATTACCACATTAATTATTAAAAGTTCCTACTTTTAGGCTTCAGTTAGCCTAAAGCCATTTTTTCCTTTTTGTATTGAAAAATTTAATAATACATACATACAGGATTTCTATCAACTTTTGTTTTTCATTGCTGCATAAAAGTAGTAGCTAGCAAGATCAAAAGTGAACGTCTTGCTGTATTGCAATTACCTCTAGATTACTTCTAGAATAACTTTGTATGTATTATGTGTCACGTGTCACAATTACCTTTAGTATATTGTTCCTATTATAAACCTAGTAATAAAAGTTGTGTCCTACATTAAGCCTCTACATTCAGCATATAAGATACAGGTTGTTTTTAGCATGATTTTTATTGTAAAAAATTGCGTCTTGTGTGGCGAAAAGTACCATAATTTTTGTATGTCCAATGTTTGTGTGACTTCCTGGTTAATGCTAAATTACTTTATTTTTTGATTTTATGTTTGATTTCAATTTTATATGCAAATTCTGTATTCCTAAAGGTTTCTGTTTCTATTCCAAATTCTTTTTCTTTGCATCTTAGTGTCTTCTCTCGTTTACAACCTCTGTAAGTTGCTAATTACTAAGCAAGGCACCATAATCTTTGTAAATGCAAGGTTCTCTAGTTCTTTGGAAAATTACTTAATGAGTTATGCAGTATTACCATTTTTATTATTTTAAACCTTTCTTTCAGACACCAGATGGTACTGATGTGACACTTGTAGCTCATTTATCAATGGATAGGCTACAAGTGGTTGAAGAAATCACTAAACATTGGGAAGGTTTGTTTTTCTAGGTTCTTGGCTTATTATTTTTTCTGAACTTGAAGAAAAATGTACTGTGTTGTGTAACTTGTTTTGCAACTTGTAAAACTCGAATTGTCTCATTATTTCTTCTTATCATAGTCTTTGCTGCATTTATCATCGCTGTACTTTTTATGATATCTGTAATTACAATTGAAATTTTTCAAAATAGTGTCTTGTTATTTAAAGGTCCAGTTAGTCTTGCTTTGTACTTGTCTGATCCGGAGTCGCAGCAGTTCTACCGCTATATCCTAAACTCGGACAACTTACTTAGTCGTAAGAATGTTGCTTACCATATTGTGTACAAGGATGAGGTAAATAACTTACTTTTGCTTGGATCAGTTACTTGTTGTTTTACATTCAAATTTTAAATTGGTAAATAAATAGTTATGTAGCCTCAAAGGTCTGTTAAGTTTGAGTGGAATGTCCAACTATAGAGCATGCCATAAAAAGGGACCAAAGTCAGAAATTTAACTGAATATTAATTGTTATTAGTCAGATGACAGCTATCAAATTGTGCAATATTTTTTGGCCTCTGTTCATTACCATCAAAATTCGTAAATATTAAACTTAATACAGTAAGTAATGATGCTAAAAAGTGAATCGTCGTGAAATGAAGCCATGCCTTCCATAGGAAATAGTATCAGCGTATGAAGATGCCTTCCAGCCTTCTGATGCAACATTGCCTGTCTGCTGTAAAGCAATTGTTATATGAGTTTTATTTCTTACATTTATTCAATTTATACTTATTAACACTATAAAGTCACTATTTATTTCTTATGTTTTCTGGTAACAATGCAGTTTGCATAAATTTATAGGAATAGTGGATTTGTAGGCTTAATTTTTTCTATCGATATTCAAATTTTAATTAAAGGTTTTATTGCTTAGTATGAGTTCTGTTTCATCAATGTTTTGAACAAACTTTTTTTTATGCATAATGTGAAAACTGTTTGTATTTTCTCATGTTACTTGCAGTTAAGATGTATGTTTGTTTTAATTTGACAAGTTTGATTATGCAAGGATTTTGTTCTCTAACTGGCATTGTACAATTTACAAAGGTTAAAAAAATTAAACATGAAATCAGAAAAAATAGACTGATTTGGTTAATCTAGATAGCTGAATCCAAGTAAAGTTTTAGTATTGCTTCATGCTTATTCTTCTCTTTGAAGCTTTCCTTGTGTTAGTAAGGTATCACACTTTTATTTCCAGCAATTTTATCCTGTCAATTATCTTCGAAATACCGCTTTGAGGAACGTTGTTACACCATACGTGTTTCTGGTTGACATTGATTTTCTACCTATGTTTGGCTTGTATGAAAATCTACGAAGAAACATTGAACTTCTGGACATGGATAACACAAAAAAGGTTTGGTGATTTATTTTGCTTGTACACCTAATGAAGTTTTATCGTGTCACGTGAATAAACTTGCAGTGAGAGAGCAGCTGCAGTCACTGCAAGGTTGCAATTACACTTACAGAAAGAAGAGCTGCAGTGTCTCGCTGCCAGAACAATGCATTGAGGGAGCTGCATTCATTCCTAGGTGTAAAATCATTTGCCCAGATTACGTCAGTGTGAGCTGGTAGTACACTGACATTGGGGGTGCTCTATTTATTTCTAGCTATAGGCACACTGGCAGTGAAAGAAACTACAGTCACTCCGAAGTGTTGTGCATATGTTTGTAATTAATAATTTCTGCATGCAAAAAAGTATGTGTGCAATTATTTTCCTAAACCTACATATGTTTTGTATTTCTGGCATTCTGTATAGACCTATTAAAAATCTTAGCAAAATTTTCACTGCTAGAAACACTGTTAGAGTAAAAAAAGCAAAACTAAAATTGCAAATCAATGGTTCAGTTTAGTGTACTTAACTTGTGATTTGTGACAGAGACTTGCTAAAGTATTACATGTGTTTTATTTTAAATAGGCTCTTATAGTGCCTGCATTTGAGACTCAAGATTATCGTCTGAACTATCCCAAATCCAAAGCTGAAGTATTGTCTATGTTAGACAATGGTGAACTTTTCACCTTCAGGTAAATTAAGTTTATTTATGGTGAACTTTTCACCTTCACTTAAATTAAGTTTATCTAAATATAAGTATATTATTTTTTGCATTATAAGTAGTAGAAAGATTATTACTACATGAACTAAACAGCAGAAAACCCTATGGCTGGAGAGTAACTGTGAATGTCCATAAGGCAGCGATTAAGCTTTGTATTTAGTCACATATTCTAAGTCTCTATTTCGTTCGGATCATTTTGATGCTTAGCTCGTTACTCAGAATTATTCTAAGCCGAGATGTTCTACTTCAGAGTTGAGGTGCACGCTGCATGCAACTGTACAAAAGGGTGGCTGCCGTTGACTTTCTGAAAGCACTTGAACATACATATGAATTCATTTGATGGCACTTTCCAGATAAGAATCTGAGTTTGGCAACAGAAAAACTGTAACAAAATGTCTGCTTCCACGAGCTACTATAGGGATTTGGAAACAATGAGTTTTTCGCAAATTTTAGATGTATTTAGCATTAGTTTTTATAAAAAAATTGATGTTCGGCTCAATTTTTGGTGTATTTTGCTTGAAACATTATAACTTTGGTTTTAATAAACTTTGTCGATTTATAGACTGTTTTGGTTTGTAAGCACACACTTGCTAAACTTGCGAGATATAAATTTTAGCTTTTATCCTGCCCAATGAGGAAAATCATATCTAATAAAATTTATCTAAAATGTAAGTGTTCCAAAAAACTAATGTGCTGCATTCGTGATGTCCCACCACTCACTACTCCTACCTATATACAAAGTAAATGGTAAAAACCTCAGTTTTTCTTAATTTAGCATCTATTTAAATGTTGATAGGTAAAAGTGTGTAAAAAATGATTTCCATTTTTCTATTACATGTTGTAAATGCTGGGTTTATTTGTGCTTCAATTTCAAGACTGCAAACTTTTTTTGGCACCACAAATGAAAAAGAGGACTTGACATAAAGAGTGTTTCACCTGATCAGCTTTATTAATTGTTATAACGGCTAGCAGCTTGTAAAGGAATTTGGAAAAAAAATTTCTGTCTTAGTATCTGATGTAACTCTTGGTAAAGCTTATTAGATGGAATGGACAGTTAAACTAAAACTTTTTCCGTCTATTTAGCATCTGATGACATAAAATTTTTGATTGCTTACTGTTGTTCATGGAATACGTTTTTGGTTACTTGCTCAATCAGTGACTTAAAGTTTTCGACGAAAACATGGCACATTACTAAAATTTGTACATTTAAATGCGAGCAGATTTACTCGAAAAACAACTGCATTTTGGACTAGTTCGGTTGAATTTTTGTAATATTATAACCAGATGGAATTGTTTTTGTTGGCTGAAGTTTACAATTACCCACCCATAATAAATTGGTTCATGAAGTGGATTAGGACTAGAATCAGAGCTAGGGTTGGGATTAAGGTTAGGGTTGTCGTTAGGTTAGGGTTAGGGTATTTAAATTGTGTAGGGAATTGTAAACTTCTTCATTTCTGTTATTTGTACTATTTTTTGTAATGAGATACAGTAGTTATTACAAAGAAATAATTTTTAAATATATGTTATAAAGTTAACTCAACCAGTTAGTGATATTTGAAAGCAGGCAAGATTTTTTGCATAGAAACTTTTACAATTATTATTTGCATGAAAAATTTAAAGTCAGTGTTTTATCCATAACCGAATGATTGAAATGTAAGCATAAAATATTTCTTGCATATAAATGTGATAATACTAGAACTGTTGGGGACCTAATCGAAATTCTGCTGTTTTCTATGCTATCCCATTTTAGTATAATTTTTGTTATTAATTAAAGTGTATGTTTAAGTAATGAAAGAAGAATTTGATTTTTGCTGACTAGGTATCGAGTGTGGACAAAAGGTCACGCAGCAACAAACTTTGCAAAATGGCGCACAACTACAACCCCTTATAGCGTAGATTGGGAAGCCGACTTTGAGCCATACGTCGTGGTAAAACGAGATGTCCCTGAATATGATACTCGCTTTGTGGGTTTTGGCTGGAACAAAGTGTCTCACATTATTGAGCTGGATGCTCAAGGGTAAGTTCTTGCTCTACACTAGCTTCCAATAAATAATTAATAATTTCTGTAGATGGCACCACAAGTATCACAAACTCATTGTAAGAACCGGTGGGACTTGATCTTAACAATGACGAGCATGTGTAATTGAACCCTGTGATGTTAAATGTTAGTTTTTGATTGACGAATCTATGGTTTTTTTGTTAATCTCATCATTATAATTATACCAGGCAGTAATAATATTGGGCCTGTTAGATTGACACTTTTGCATAATTCTTCTTTGTCAAGATTAAATTCCTGAATTAAAATTTTCTGGTTTGCTTATGTTTGCTCTTATGATTGCTGTGTGCAATATGCATAAGAGTGACCTGAATTACTGAATTGTATAAACATCACAATTTATGCGAGTTCTTTTGTTTACTATGGGAGTGCTTTTTAAATAAACTCGCATCTTATAGCAAATTCAGTAAAAGCAAGCTCATAAAAACACTTGCATCTCTGTAACAGCCAACAGTACCCAAACATATAATGTCATGAGACGTAACTTATGTACCATGTTGAATGTTTTCATTTAATATTATTGTTTTTATAGATATGAGTTTGTGGTCCTACCAAATGCATTTATTATTCATATGCCTCATGCACCAAGCTTTGATATTGCTAAATTTCGCTCATCATCGCAGTACCGAAAATGTTTGATGGTCCTGAAGAAGGAATTTGGAAAGGACATGGTAAAGAAATATGGCAACCGCGCCACACGATATCTGTCATCGTGAGTCAAATGAAGTGCACATTTGTGATAAGATCAAACTTTCAATAATTACTATACGCGTGTAAGGATAAATTGCATCGTTCGATTTTTTTCTTTTCACGAATGTAGCGCTTGTCAAGAAATTAGTCGCAGGCTATGCTGTATTTTTAACCAATTAGCCAATGTCCTTACGAAACGAGTGTCTTCCGTCGCGATATGCCATATTTGTAAATGACAGCTATCTGCACATTAAAACAATGTATTTCCATCAGAATTTGCCACATTTGCAAATGGGATGTTCTCTATCTACATTAAAGCAAGGTTTTTCTTTGTCTCAACATGATATACCTGTCAATAGGATGTAAACGATTGCACATAAAACAAGTCTTTTCATCAGGACGCCTTTTTTGTAAATGGGCTGTCCTTTGTTCGCACATTAAAGGAAATGCTTCCACATCAGGGAGTGCTATATTTGTATGTTAACTGTCCACACATTAAAGATTTTCCAGTCCTGTTTTATGACTGCGTGTAACAGTCAATATAAAAACACACTGATTGTTACACAGTCATGAAACCTAATTGGAAGATCTTTATTTAATGTCGTACCACATAGGTAGAACTGAGAATCACATTTCATTCTAGTTGAATCGGGTACTATGAATTATGTCAGGGACACATTTATATGGTGGACAACATATTATAATATGAGTAATATAATGTTTGCTCAGTGGATATCTTTTGCTGAGATTCTACTAGAAAATTTTTGGCATTAGTAAATACAGCAGTTGTTCGACGAATAGTATACCTCTTTTAAATTTTGTTGCCTACAAAGATAATTGGTTTCTGTTTTTAATTTTATCAGCTGTTTATCTTTTACTTTGCTGTCTGTGTTATTTAACAGCTTCTAATCTGACAAGTTCATGTACTGCATAAACTGAGCAGCCGAAACAAAAAGTTCTTTTCCTCTTTTTTGCTTTTCTTCTTTGCGCGTATTTGCAAATTCCGTACCAGAGTTACTTCATTTTTCTTGGCAGCTTAATTTCATGACCACTCACATTACGACGACTTTTGGACCATTTCTGTTATAACTGACCTGTGATAAGCTAAGCGTTAAATCATACGTTTCTGATTTTGATAAACGCTTGAGACAAGCTTTGTTGTGTTAATTGTTTAGTTTTGCTAAGTGTCCAGCCTACATCATCTAAAAAATGAGAAAAGCCTATAAAATGTCTTGTGATTCACGAGTAATAAGATTAATGCTTAGCGAAAAATGTGCCATGTTGTGATTTATTGAGATTTGATAGCAATACATTGAGATTACATCATGTACTGCCTTTCAAGTGTTTTAAAATGACTTCAAGTGTTTGGATGTACAAGTAACTATTTTACTTTTTTATCAAGAAACCATTTTAGTCTAATTCGTATAAATAATTTTGTTGCACAGTTGTTAATTGCCTCTGGCAGCTCTTACATCAAATTACAAGATAGATGTACAGAATTTTTTGTTAAACACGTTTGGTGGCTCATTAAGATGACTTGTGAGACTTGCATTAAGTATAAATCTTTCCCGCAAATTTTGTAATTTTAAATTAATGCTTTTTTTTATTCTCACTTTGTTTATTATATACCCTGCAGTATTAATGTATGTATCATAATGTGTATTGTATTTGTGTAGTGACCTCATTAGTTAGAAAAGTATTTATACTTGGAAATTAGCTAAGTGTTTGTCATGGTCTTATTTATTATGTGTGATTATAATAAGTTTTCTTTTCAGTTCTGTAAAATAGATTTTATGGGTCAACTCAAATGTAAATAGTTGTGAATGTTCATGTTTACACTGTTTGTCTATAGGAAAGATACAAGACACTGTTCTATGTATTAATGATCGATGTTACTGAACTGTAAAAATGAGGATGTAAAAAAAGTTAATGATATTGTATTTAACTGGTCTTTATTATAGGTATCTTGCAAGCTGTTTGTATGACTGTGTGGTATACCCGAATGTCATGCCAGTCAGCTAATTTTTTTGCTAATCATATGCAGGCAGGAAATGAATATTTTCTTTAATCAGTTCATTCTTATACTTGCACAGGATTTTCCTTTCTGTGGCCTAGTAGTTGTTTTTTCTGCATCCAACTAGATTAAGTGATACATTAAAACAACAACAACAGTAATATTATTGAAGTCAGGAAAGCAAAATTTGTGTATTTGTGGTTGCAAAAAGTAAACAGTAAATTATTCGTGACTCGTATCACCAGGGACCAAACAAACAATGCAAGTTAGGCAATATATAGAATTTAGCGAAGCCCATGCTTTAGATGTCAAGTAGATGCGTTCATTGGTTCGTTAATGTAGTGTGTGTGAACTATTTACAGAAGACAGGCATGAGTAGACTTGAGATAATGAGATATATGACTTGTGCCAGCTTATACTTAGTTATGTCATCAGACGTCAGCTTTTTACTTCGTTTTTTCTTGTTGGAAATCTAAGCAGTGGTGCTCATTAGAAAAGAATTTGCCTAATGTTTGTGATGCCACATGAGTGATAAAACTTTAACTAACAAGAAATGTCAGGAAACAAACCAAATATATATTTACATTTCAAGCTCATGAGTGATTCAAGCATTCAAGCACTCAATTAGTTATCTAATCAATCATTCAAGAAGCAAGTAGTTTAAGTGAATGACAAATTTCCATCAAGTAATAGATAAATTACTCTAGCCAGTGACTGATTTACTTACATGTGTATCCGTGTGCTTAAGAATTGCTTTAAGGATGCTTAACAACAAACTATGAATATATATATATATAAATAATAAAGCCTAATTCTTATTTCTATACAAGTATTACACACATTAAGATACATTAACTTCACTTAATTAGTACTACTACTGTAACAGGTGCTTGTAATTCACTTGCTAAAATGACATAAATATATAATGTAACTATCATGTAAATGGGTAGTAATTGTAATGGTTGTACAGACAGGTCTACAAGAATTATTATAATTATAAAGCACAAATCATTATTTATACTTTATCATGAAAATATGTTTATTTTTTGGCAAAACACATTACAACTTCTGCTTTACAATGTATGTATTGTTACTGAAACATGTTGTAAGTGTAACTTTGTGGTTTGGCATTAAGGTGAACACAGATAACTTGATAATTTATTCAGTGCCAATTTGAAATGTTTTTAAATGGAAAACTTGTTAAATTTATACATGTATTTACTTGTTTTGATTAAAATTAATGATACAACATTAAAACTAGTTTAGGCAAAACTGCAAAAATAACTTTGAAGTAGTTCCACACTATGAATGCAGAAGAAAGTTGTAACAAACTTGTATTGTATATAAATATTAATAAAAAATTTCATTTATGTTATATATACATTTAAACTTACAAATGGAATTTAATAATTGTGCAATTTTTATGTACTGGATGGTTTTATAATGTTTTACAATCATATATTACAACCGAATTCATGGACAATTAATAAAAACTAGGAAAATTAAAATATTTTGTCACAAATTTATCCTAGCAACACAAAATGTTCATATACTACGTGAAACTTTTTTTAATAAAACTTTCTGCCTTTCTGTCAGCAGGGCACACTAGATATTAAAGGTTGTAAGTGGACAGAAACTTCTCTCATTATCAAGGGAAGAATAATTGCAGCAGGCCATTGTATAGGCAGACTTTGGTCTGTTTTTTTTTTCCAAATTGTTTAATCTGTCCAGGTGTCTACTTGTTTCTTAACTCTGATTTATTGCAATCAAGTAAAACTGATACACACAAATTACTTATAATGAAAAATTTTAAATCAGTTGCAAGTTTCCAAACTCCTCATCCCTAGTTGTTATTATTAACCTGTTGATTCAACAAGCAAAATCTCATGATATTGGTGGGCAGTCGGGGTTGTTGATAAAATTTCTTGGTTGTATCATTCCATCTTGCTTCTTACTGAAAAAACATTTAAAATTAATTGAGATATTTTTGTCTACATTTGTAGGGTATGTCATGACAACAGTATCGCCAGTAGAGCGTCATTAAAGTTTTTATTTAAAATAACAGCGTCAGTTTTGATTTCGGTGACGACCACACCTACGTATGTTGCGTATTATAAGTCAGAACCCAGGAAGCCCAAAAAATCACAAAAGATGCCTCCTACAGTAGTGTTTTACTTTTATTGAAATGTAGAATCAGTACATGTGATAAGTTTTCACAAATATGAATAATTAATAAAATATGTTTACAACAATGATTAACAGTATCATTGAGCTTTTATCTATCAAAATACACTTTTCTGATGTGACTGTTTGAATAAAACTCCAAAAAACAGGTTCGGAAATTATATGTTCGTTGGCAAGCATTTAAACTCTGACTAATACCAGGGTCATCTAGGGTGAGATATAAATTTTATAAATTTGCTTAAAACACATGTAACTTCTGGTATCAAATTTTTATATGTTAAATTAGTTGGGACTTAAAGATATTATAAATTAGATTATGACTGTCAATGCCAGAATCATTTCTGGAATTCATAGTCAATCTAATTAAAAATGCACGAATTGTTTTTGCACTTACGCAACTTCAGACAGGTACTCTACCACTGCATCAACATTTGAGGTGAGAATATCTGAATCCAGCCTTGTTACAAACTTGAAGCCATTGTAAAAATCATTATATGGCACACGAGCTGGACCGCCTTCGGGGTCTTCAGTTAGGATTTCGCACAGCACACGCATGGATTCTGTTATATCCTAAATTAAAACAATAGCAGTTTGTAATTTGTTGAGCAAAACAGACCATTCTAAATTTTGTCTTAACATGGCCATATTCTTCTTCTGTCTAGCTGTCTTTCACAAATGAACATTTAAAGGGATACTTTACTCTTTTGTCTTTAAAAACTGTATGATTTACATCATAAAATTTTACTAGAATTTTACCAGATTTTTTTTCAATATTATTTTCGAGAAGCTTTTCATGAAGCAAGTAACAGTATCTATTCACAATATCATTGCCAAGCAAAATGCTAACAAACGATTAAATAGGTTTAATAACTTTGCTGCACTTACAACCTGTTCATATACGTAAAATATGCATTATCATGTATTGAGCAACTTACTCACTTAGGTATGCTTTTTTGTAGCCAGGGCCTATACTTTTGAATGTTTTGTATTGCATGAAGTTAACTCCGTGCAACAGCAAAAATCAATTTGTTATTCTATGTGAACTGCAACACCAGTGGTGGGCCGTAGCTAAAATTAATGGGGGTGCTGCTTCAGAAACTTTTTAGCCATTGTTTTAATATTGTGTAAAATGAAACAAACATATAAAAAGAAAATTTATACATAAATTTGATAAGATCCTAAAGAAAATACATTTTTTATTAAGTAATAGACTAGATTGTTACAGTTCAAGTTAAATTAATCTTTTTAATTAATTTATTAAGTTAATTAAAGTTTATATTGATCCATTCATTTAAAAACAAAATCCATTATTCTTGTTTTACTCCTTGCGAAAAGACTAATAATTTTCTTTTTGATCGACACTGTGTGAGCTGCAGTGCTCTCTCTACCTAGCATACAGCGTCTTATCTCAGATATGTGCGCATGGCCTCATACGCACAACAGCCAACACCACTTTGCCGGAGCTGTGAAGCACACATTTCCATAACATGATCCGGTTTGTTCAAGAATTTACAAGTATAAAGAAAGAATTAAAGAAAAAACACTCATTACTCATTATATTCAATATTAGCGATAACATGGAGTGAAAATATAAGATGCTGCAGTTTCACAGCATCTATACATGAGCTGCCATTGTAGAACACTAATTTTTTTCTGCACATTTTCTTCACCTGGATATAAGTTAATGAAAACCAAATTCAGAAATTGGTGGCATTTTCTAGAAATTTTTGAAGACATATTTTGCAAGTGTTATTGGGTCTTTCGTGGGTTGTCCATTTCTACAAATAATTGCATAATATGCACTTTCATCTGCAATAGAAAGTTTATTTTTCACTCTCCATGTGTATGGCATACCTGAGATACAGTACCACATGCTAAAGCTAAAAAATCAATCCACAAAACTTCGTTATGAAGATGTCCAAGATCAATCAACTCGTCCAAGCGCTTTGGTGACAAGGCCAGCTTTTGCCATTTCTCTCTGATTGCATCTAATTTTACCACCTTGTTGTGTCCTAGCTTCATATAAAAACAGAAAATTTTATCAATTGAATTTTAGCTGTATTAGAACTCATTACTGGCATCGGTATTATTAACTGAATTAAGAATTCACTTAATGAATTTGCAACAAGGCATTTCTTTCTAAAATTTATACAATTATAATAATTAGCCATGAAAGAAGACTAGCTACGAGTTGAGAACAATTGCTATATAACCTGTTTATGGAGAACAATTAGCAATCCAATGGAAAGATGATCTGCGTCGCTGTGCTCTAACCGCACTTTCACAGGTGGTGGCTCACCTTTTGACATCGCCAGAAAATACCTAGTAAGGAAGTGTATCCATTAATGACCACTAATTTAGTTTTTAATAATACCATTTATTTCCTGCACAAAGAGTCATTATAAATAATGTTACGCAGAATGCGTACACATGCATTAAAAACATTACGAGCCCATTAAGTTCATTATGTCGTGACTATCTGCATAAGAAACTCTGAAAAGTTACCTAATTTCCCTAAGGGTGTATTAGTTAGATGTATGTGTTATACATAGCCTAATATGACATTCCAAAATGATGTCATCTCACAGACATCGTTGCCATTGGCTCACCGGCATGTACGTTATTGTGAATTTACTGTATATGAATCCAAACGCCTACTATGTTATACTGTCATGAATAAGGGTTAAGCAGGTACATCATAGAAACCCCATATTGAAAGCTATAAGAAGACATTAGTATTCCAAAAACAATATAGAGCCCTTGAATTGCAAAATGTTGTCCAAGGTTCTGCTAGAATGGGGCAAAAAGTTGTGTAGACATTCACCAGTTCCACAATTTTTTGGTAGCAAATTATTACAAGAGCATAATTTAAGCTAAATCTGATTGATCTTATAGTAATAATAATATTATATAGTCAATGAAACAGTACAGCAAAAAAACTCATATATTATCATACAATGATGACATTGATAGCAGAGTTCTGTTTTGCATGCAACTAGAAGTTGTACAACTATGCAATCAAACACCGTAATTGAGATAAAACTAGGATAGACTATTAAATAAAACTAGATCATAAATGTATTGCACAGCTGTTAAAAATCAGGATATAAAATTTACGCATAAGACCAAACTACGATGTCTCTAGGTTGTGTCCGAATAGCAGCCTTGACAAACTGTTTCAATATATCCGGAAAATCAGGTGGTATGACTATTTGCTCTTTGCAATACATCTGTTCCTTTAATGGCATTTTGCTGGTATCTCCCACAGCTAAGATAAACAAAGTATTTTCAATATCAATAATTTTTTGACTTTTCAAGAATGTTAGCTACTTAGTTTTAGACTTTTTTTAGTATTACTATCTATTTCAAGTGGGCATGCAACAAGCTGCGAGAATTTCTGTCATATTAAAACTTGTAAAATCTTCTACAATAACAGCATATTTTCCTTTTTTGGGGAACTGCTTCCTCACTTTTATGGATATGCTAAAGAAATTTGTTAATCTGAAATTGCAATAATGGAAAAGATGTTTTACAACACATGTAAAATTTAGTCATAGTTATAATGAATGATTTAATACCATAGGCATAGCTATTTTCATGTGTATTGACATTAGCATTATGTACTATGACTGTATAAGTTTATAACAATTTATTAACATAATTTAAAACTTGAGGCCCCAATTATCGGTTGTAAAAGCTGATCCAATTTGTGTTTTATTGTTTTTAATGATTTTTTTATCTAAAACTGTCAAATTAAATATTATCTATTTAAGCATGACATTCCATTCCATTTACGTCTACAGACAAATATTATGACAGCTCCACATCTCCACACCAATGTCTTTCGACAATATATTCACGTAAATGCTTAAATCAACACAATATCAGTTATTTATCACAATGGAAAATTTCTTCACAAAAGCTGTTTCAAAAATGCACTAGACAAATACTTATGCACTAGTAAAGCCTAAACTTTAGTAAAGGTCTCCTAGTCCTATATTAATATCTTTGAGTGACTTTGAGGTATGATTGCAGGCAGAACACGTGTTTTGTAAATATCTATCCACGAAGAGCACAATGCAATGTCTACTATTTATGTGAAGATAACTGTGTTATTATACCACAAATATCACAAAGTGCTCACCGTTATGGTAAGCGTTAAGCTGAAAATAATGAGTGAAATAAAGAGAGTAATACAGCGAGTATGAACCATAATCTTTTTTCAATAAAATAAAAACTCGATATTTAAATGTTGTAATAATATAAATAAACAGATACCTCGATATTACAGTACAAAGTTCCACAAATTTTGCTATTAAATATTTTTTACTAAGCTTTCGACCTTTCAGGTACTCATTACCAATACAAAAATCTCAAAAATGTTGTAAAGTTGACTCTATTGACTGCGTCTCTGTTTCCAAGGAAACGAGGCTTTTTGCGCCCTCTGCTGAATTTGTGTAAATTTCTTGCAGACGGATTCGTTAAATTTTAGTCAGAGTACAAATAGTTTTAGAAGCAAATTAAACGTATGTAAAAACCTTGTTGCTGTGTCTGTTTTGAAAAATAAACTAGGCATCTATAACTAAGGGTACAAGTATCATACCGTAAAAAGATTCAGTGTTTGCAGACATGTTTCTCGTCAATCCAATCTATATTTCGTTCCTCAATTGCATTGACACACTTTTGGATGGCCCCTTTAAACTGATTAACTGCAAGTGCTTCGATAACCCTTTGAGGTAAACCATTGCACAAATCAATTATCCTATGCTTGAAAAAATATTTGCTTAAATCCAGCTTGGCTCTTTTCTTGTACAGTTGTAACTGATGACCTCGCATCATCCTCTCATGACTCTTGAAAGTGAAGAATCCAACTCCACATCATCAATTCCTTTAATGATTTTGAAAGCTTGTATTAAATCAGAACGCATCCTTCTAGATAATAATGTATGCAGACCTAGACGCTTAAGTCTTTGACAATATGGAACATTCGTCAACCCTTCAACCATTTTTGTAGCACTTCTTTGGACACCCTCGATCAAACATATGTCTTGGACAAAGTACAGATTCCAAACAGGACTGACATATTCCAAATTGGACGGACATTGAATTTATGTAGCGTGATGAGTATGCTTGCATTTTTATTAATGAATGTTCTGTTTATCAGGCCAAGTATCATGTTTGCTTTTTTAACTTTAATGGAGATATGCTTTCCAGGTTGGATTGCAATGTCACACCTATTCCCCCCCCCCCAAAAAAACATTGTAACATGTGATGAATTGCTCTATGTCTCTGTCTTCTATTGTTGTTAAGTGTCTTGAATCACTGTTGTGGAATGACATATTGATTTTTTTTGTTATCCTTTGGCCAATTTAGTGACAATCAGCATGGCTCATTGCCACAATGTTCCATTGCAACAAATCTTGAATCCGTAATGTACTGTCTGAAATTTTTATAAGTATTCTTTCCATCTATTGATATTCTGTACATTGATTTTAGAAAGTTATTTGATTCTGTTCCTCTAGCTTCGTCATCTTATTAAAATGGAATTCATAGGTATAAAAGGTATACTCCTCCAATGGTTTCAATATTCTAACTCACAGACATCAAAGAGTACATTTGTATGATCACTGTAACTACTTTACACTGGTGCAACTGGTTTAATAGGTCTCCGTCAAAGATATCCATTCCACATCTATAAATGTTACACTCGGAGTTCCACAAGGCCTCAGTCCCTGGAGAGGCCTTATTCCTCCTCTACATAAACTTTATATCGGTAATAACATACATTCGACTCTTCCTTGATGAGTGATGACTCAATGCTCTATAGAGCTATATGGGGAGTAATCGGGATCATTGTATTCTGGAACAGGACTTCTTATAATTACAAGTATGGGGAGACCATTGCTGTTGGACTTTAAAATCGATAAATGCAATATTTTATCTATCACTCAAAAAAAAGCCCAACTTACTACCCCTGCTTTGTTGCAAAGCCAGGAAATTGCAATGCATACAAGTAGGACACTCATTGTTATTTGTAGGACACTTCGTCACTATTACGTGACTGTTTATGTGACGTGTATGACACTACGTCATCAATAAGTCAAAGAAAGATCATATTAAGCTCCGGATAGACCAAAAGTAGAATGTGGCATTGCATCCTGGGATTCACACACAGCTACTGATACCAAACGCAACGAGCAAGTTGTGTGAAATGCAGCTCACAATTTGTACATAGTGCAGAGTCCTAAAATGCTGAAGTGATTATAAGATGGTTTCTGAGCTTTGTTGGGAAATGTTAGAAACCAGGCACTGACAAACCATGCTAAACACCTTTCGTGACATAGTGCCTCACAGGATAGGTATCACTTTACCAATTTACGTTACTCTGTCATTTGAGGATAACAGAAATTTCATTCAACCAGCAGGAAGAGTTAATGTCTACTTATACTCCTAGCCCAGGGCCATGCAACTGTGGAACAAACTCGGAGCACTAGCATCCTCAGCTGTTTCTAGCATGAGGTTGTCACCTCACCTATCTTTAAACCTAACCATGTTTTTAGCCTGCATCTGCACCATGTTTGATTTTCCTTTTTACACTTCCAATTGTAGCTTCTAATACTATCACCAATAGCGAGTTGTTTTTCTTCGAATTTTTACTAATTGTCAGTGGCGTGCAGTGGGTCGTGGAACAACACATGCAACCAGCTAGGGGTCTGGAGGACTCCTGTAAGCTCCCCCGGCGGGGTTCGGGCCGGAGCCCCAGCCACCAACCCATTTTCCTGTATTTAAGGGTGGAGGCGTCGGATGAGATCTAAATTGTAGTACATCGACTTCCTCAAATGTGAAAGATGTACTTATAATACGTTAATTTTTAGGCAAATTTATCTATTGTATTATAGCTATTTGAAATTCAGCGATCCTATGGATGAACCAGTCCAGGGTTTACCTAACGTACTTGATAAAGTATTGTACAACCAAGTTTTAACCTACTGCAGAGATAAATAACTGTTGGCCAATACCGCTTGACAATTACAGCAAAATAATAATAACAATAATAGTTTCTTTACATTTGAGGCAGATAAACGATCTCTAGACTAAGTTCACTTGTCTATTGGAAGTGGTCTACGCACAGTGAAAGAAAACATCCTGGAATACAGTGGGAACAGAGCCGATAACAATATCTAGCACATTTAATTAATTTCATTTTACTTAGTGTCAGCATTAAAATATTATTATTATTTAAGACAATTTTTATTCACTATCCACATAGAAAGATGTTTATAAATATAAAACTATTCACTTATTAATAAATTGTCTCGCTGACGATTTTAAATTCTGCACACAGTAATTTGTTCATATAAATTCACTGACTTATAGTCACAGAGAGCCTGAAAGTCACACAAAATTGACTGACTGGTAATGCTGAAATGCAAAGTAATACAACTATAAGCTCTAAACATGAAAAAGAAAATTTACGAAAACCTTTGTGGTTTTTTGTCCTATTGTACAAATAAGTTACCAGAAAAGAGACTGTTGTCAACCTTTCAGTCAAAATTTTACTCGTGATTCATAACGTATTTAAAATGTGGTTGGGTAAAAATGTATTAAAACTCAATTGTCTTTTGTCAAATTGTCTGGAGCTTGCCATATTGCTAATTAACTTGTCATAAACTGGGTGAAATTTCCTAAATTTAGTGGTTTCATAAGTCAAAAGTGTTGCGTGAATCACAGAATGTTGCTCTAACCTGTCGCGTTGCATTAGGGCACGTAATTAAGTGCAGTGGTGCACCACACCCCCTGTGTTACCTGCTGTGTTCCCAAACAATTTTTTTTCACGTTGTCTAGCACCGCCGATGGGCAATTATGTTTCCTGCAAATGGAAGGAAAGCTCCATCTCACTGCGATCGCATTTTACGTTACGTTTAGGTTGAGGTAGCAATTGGGAGGCAAATCGGGAGAAAGGCTTGTTACCATTAAAATTTAAATTAAAAATTCCAAATTGGGAGAGTTGTAATGTTTGGTATTTATCGTAAATGACAGTCTAAACACTACAGTAATTTATAAAATAGGTAAAAACCACGCCACAGTTATTATCTAGCACTCTATAGCAGCTACAGAACTCTATCAACTACAGTACCCGTACGTATTAAACAGTGGCTCAAAAAAAATCGTGATGCATTCACGTGTAGCTGGGCAGCGAAAACCCAAGTTGAATGAGCGGCGGCATTTCTCTCGCGGATAAACCTGGGATAAAAAACAATGCAGCCGCTAGTTGTGATTTGACAAGTTTCGATTAAGCCATGCCTTCAAGCTCCCTGTCTATATTGTAATGAGCGTGCTTTCACATTGGAAAATATAGTGAATGCATACAGCTCCATCGCTTGTGTAGTGTGATAGTTTTGCAAAACCTATAGCCTACGGACATTATAATACAATACGAGCGTAAAATGTTAATAAATATTAGCAATAATAGTTAAATATTAGAAATATTTACAAGTGTTTTTTACATCGTGATTATTTTTTGGAAACTAGAAGGCATGTGTTGCATGCATGGGCTGCACGCCACTGCTAATTATGTTTACCCAAACTTCTAGTGTTTCGTAAAAGACTTAGAAGTATATTTATTGTTCTAAATATACAATAATATCAGATAAGTTTTATACTTATAATAAGTGTTTTTGCCATTTGACTTTACAAATTGAGTCTTTCTTCTCTAGCTTCAAGAACACTGGTAGTTTTTTAAGCAGCATGGTCTCCTTTGAGTTTTGAAAATAGGTCTATCAGTATGTATGAGGCTCCACAATTCGACTGGAGGTGTGAATCCCTTATATTTGAATGCATTGAGAAGGGCTTAAATGCAAATTAAATTTAACAGTTATAATCTTGAAATGTGAACTTTATAAACTTGATAATATTATCTATTTAATAAGAAGGAAATTCAACTTTTGATTTAAGTCGTAACCTAATATTACATACTTTAATTTAAAAGAGGAAGAAAAGGGAAATTCAAAGTGTATCTCAAAAAACTTTCCACATATAATATAACATTGATTAATGCTACACAATCCTATGAAACACTTATGTAATCGAAAAAGAAAGCTCTTAATAATTTGAAATGTTCGCACCAGCTTGTAAAATATCTCTGTTTCCCTGTCCCAGTGTGCACCTGAAATGTTACTGGTTTGCCAAAAATATATTATTAATCTTATTGAAAAGATAAAGAAATTCATACTTTTGTTCAGTTAGTGCATTAATGCTCTGAATATTTTTCAAACTTTTAGCACTGGTATATAAACTTGTTTAAAATGACTTGCTGTCAAAATTTTAATGCCTTAATTGTTAGTATTGGAGTTTAAATTTTCAAGTTTTATACAGCGTTGCTGCTAAAATTTTAGCTTTTCTTACAATATCATGTTCCCAACTTACACGTTGTTTCAAAAATTACAGCCTAAAAATGTAGTAACTACGGAGAGCCGCATAATAATTTTACGATGCACTAGTTATGTGGTGCATGGGGATGCCATCAATCAAAGGAATATAACCTGCATATTATTTACTGTCACCTGATTTCTTTCAACTGCTGCTAACTTGAGTGACGACAAAATTTAACAAGGAAAGTAAAAAGAACATCATTTGCACTACCTTGCTCATCAAAAGGTAATGGCAGTCAATGAAAAGTCAAAAATCCTGGTGTCACTTATGTAACCTAAATTCTAAAATATATGTCATTGATAATTACTGGATTTAAATTGGCACCTGATATAAAGTGCATGAGATTTTCAGATTTATTGATCTGCAGTGATTGCCTGAGACTTGGCAGGTCCGCAGTAGCAAATAAATTAACTGTAGTTACTATATAGTTAGTCTAAATTAAACCAGATCACATGTTTGTAGTACATGTAGTGCATATCCCACTTTTACACTTTCAGAAAATGGCTGGGACAGCTCAAATGGTACGTCCACCAAAAACACCTATGGTAGGTTCTTTTCAGTTTTGCCAGACATATTTTCTAACCTTCAGATAGCTTTTAGTGAAATTATTATTGTCATTTAGAATACATACATGTGCTAGATGTATCACTGTTAGACTGTGATAAAATAAAACTAAAAAATATGTGCGCATATTATCAAATAGACATGCTTTTTTACTAAAGTACCAAGACAGTAAAGTAAAGTAAAGCAAAGCAACTTCCAAATGGAAGAATTTGAAAGTGCATTGTTGTGCTTGAGATAATTTCAAGTGTACCTTTAATCAAACCTATAGGTGAGAAGTTGCTAATTAATTTAAATCTATTTTCCTTCAAATGATTAGGTGTTTTCTCCAGTTTGCATGTAATATGTATTTTAAAGCAAATAATTCTTATTTATAAGCCCTAGATGGAGCATCTATTTTATAGGTGTAACTTACTAATGTGATTTATATTTATAGTGGAGTCAAGTATTTCCACCAGAACAGTCAAGTGAGGCACAGTCATCGCTTTTCATGAAGAAGTTGGTAGCAGTGACAGTGTCAAATATTACGTACTTACGAGCAGTATTTCCAGAGCATGCATTCGGCGATCGATGCTTAGAAGGTGTACAATTTTTGTGAATAGTAATACCTGTTATTCGTGAATGTATGTGCATGTTGTTAATGACTTTTCAAGGTGATATTTCTATTTTGTAATATTGCTATATTTGGCTGAGTGCAGTGGAACATATTTTGTTGTGGTTTATTTCGAAATAAATTGCAAGCTGATAAATAAATAAGAAAATTTGGGCTGGTAGTACTGTGTTTTGTGGTCAGAGACCAGAATACTAGCTAGAACTTATAGGGGAGTTGCAGGATTTTTTAAGAGAAGTAGGATGAGTTATGCTGAAGTAGGGTTAATGAGATTTTTCTAATTTTTGAGCTTATATCTGTTGAAAAAAGTTTAATTACTGCGTATTAAAATTGCCTGCACTTGCTGTTCCAGCTAAATGAATCAAAAGAATATTAAGTTGATTTTGTGTAATGGCAAGTACATGTTAATTGTTGTTAAGTTTGTAGACTTTGGTTAACTAGAAAGTAAGCATCACTGTTCTTGGATCAGGAATATCCTATTTGCCCATTTCTTGCCAAGTTTATGGTTTTCAGAAGAAGATCGTGAGAAGCAAGGTCACTTCCTGTAGTCGTAAAATCCGTTTTTGCGTACAAAATTACATTTCTTGGAGCAGATCCATTTGTAATGGACATGTCTGAGGGTTATATTGGGGCAGACTACCATTAGTCTATAATAGTCCATAGTTTCATGAAAAATTTCAGCCTTGTAGGCTGACAACTGTGGCCTGTGCTGGTTTTCAAAGCTAAATTTGACAAAACACCACTGCTACCTGCACTCACTGACAACAAGAACGTGATCAAGCTTTAGGGACCTGCACTTTATGCCAGATTCACTGCATTCAATCAATATCACACTATGGAAATATTGGTTTTTGTTGTGTCTAAATTATACTAATGGGACGTAATTGGATGATAATGTTTACTGTACAATCATAATTATACTGCATATTCAAGTATCTGACTACTAACTAGGACTTAACTAGATAATGAATGGACCAATTGCTAGCAAGAAAACCTGCATAGCATAGCCCTCTATGTATTATTTCACTGATCAAGTGTCACTGGTGGTATTTATAAGAAAAAACTGAAATTAGTTACCTAGGTTGTGCAGTTCCCCATCGTCATAAGGTGACTGACTTTCATAACTTAACACACACAATGGATAACATAGGCCTGCATTGATTTTGGTTCTTGCATAGTTGTACAGCACTGGAAATTGAGGATGTGCAGAGGGTCTGGGAAAGAGGTTGTGAAACGTATTTTGCAGTTTGAGCTATGTGATGTTGTCTAATAATATGAGTTATGATAACACTTGTCAATTTCATAGTTATTCACACAAGTAAGTGTGGTTGCATCATTGCTAATGAACACTTTATTTTCTCAGACCTACATTTAAAGGTACTTCGTGATAATACCTGTTGTCCAGGAGCTTCACTGGTCATTCGATGGGTTAGAGGAGTATTTGATGCTTTGGAAAAGAAATATGTGAGTATAGAGTTGTAATACCTTTCTATAAATATATGTAATTTCTATGCAACAGCAGTACTAATTAATTTTGTGTTTTATAGACATTTTTTGCAAATTTCTTTGTTGTATTTCAGTACAAGTGATAACAATGAAATAAGCCCAACATGCTAATTGACTTATTGTTTCCTTTAATACAAAGCCTTCTATACGTCTTTTATATGTTTCCTTACTTAATTTTCACTCTTACTTATGTTTAGGCTCGAATGATGATTCTTGGTATTTACGCGGATCCTAAAAACCCAGACAAGCTTATTGAGTCGTATACATTCAAGTTTTCTTATGACAATCAGGGTGGTGTCAGCATTTACAGGTGAATTGTCTGTACTTTCTTTAATGCTAACATTATTTTTCTGCTTTCATTTGCAGCTCTCATAGTCTTGCAGTTCTTATTGTTACAATTGTATTTTAAATAAGTGTAGGTAAAGTTTGCAGAGTGTGTGGTGAATGTAAAAATATGCCAAAACTGACTGCTTAATAGTGTTAAACCATTTAGTAAGGTTTTTAATTTTGTTATTAAAAAATAAGAGATATTTATGAGAAATATTTAGCTTGAAATAGGCATTGTGCATTTTGCATTATTAGTTCCTAATGTTTTTGAATTTTAAGATCTGGCAAAACTGGGTTTGACGTAAAATTTTTCCATTTCTTGACCAAGTCATTTTTAAATTGTGTATTACTTGTTTACTTATTTTGTTGTGGTAAGTTTCTTATATAATGCTTTGCTAGTAACCATGTTAATAATGAATAAAGAAGAAAATAACGAATTAGAAGGAATATATATACATACCACACTACGGCATGTTTTTTGCTGCTAAAGTAAAATTATGAAACTTCTTTAGGTCTAGCATGTCAGTATAATACATGGCAAAATTTTCTTGTACTTGGAAAACAATGCAGTTTTGAAAAAAATTGCTTTTTAGTTATCGAATTAGTGCATTTTTTGTTTAGAAATGAAGACAGTATTATTGAAGCTCACTCTTCATCTGATACGCGCAAAGCTACGCTCATTCTGCTGCGAACTATTCTTATTCTTACACAGAATCTTGGTCCTCTTCCGGAGCATATCATGATGACAATGAAATTGCTGTATTACGATGAAGGTCACTGATTCTACTACATTTTTGAGCGACTGCTAGTAATGGCTACTGTTGCCATATTGAGATTGCCTAACATGCTTAAGATACTGCCTTTTAATATTTAAGCATTTAGCAGAGATATGATATATATCTCATGTTTGGGTTCTGTATCGGTATTTCAAATTGAGCAGTAATTTAGGAGAAGCAATAAACTGAGGTGGAACTATAGTGAGTATAAAAACTGATGTTCATGTGGTCAATGTTCATGTCTGCAAGTTCTGCTAGAATAGCACATCAGTCCTTACAACACACTTATAGTTAATGATTATTAATATATCTCCTATAGTAGAACGATGTGCACGTTTCTTTCGAGTTTAGCAACTATCTTTTTGACTAATATAAAGATTTTATAAGCAGTTTATCTCAGATTTTAAATGTATGCATGTTTCTTTCAAGTTTAGCAAATATCTTCTTGACAACTATAAATATTTTATAAGCAGTTTATCTCAGATTTTAAATGTAATCAAAGTGTGGAACATGCAATCTGCAGTTTGGTTTGTTAATAATGGCTTATATATTAACTTGTTATTGGCCCAAGTTGTCTTTAAAGTGCTGGTTAAAGCTTACAGTTCCACACACACACAATGAGTTAGTTAGTGAAGCAGATTAGGATAAGGAATAGGGTTTGGGTTAGGTTAGAGTTTGGGTTTAGGTTAGGATTGGTTTTAGAGTTAGGATTAGGGTTAGGGTTAGGGTGGACTTCGGGTTTGGGTATTTAAATTGCTTGGGGAATTGCAAACTCCTTCGAAAGTGCTTTTCTTGATTTTTTAGTTACTCCTCCTGATTATGAACCACCTGGTTTTAAGTCTGCAGGCAGTGACAGTTTTGAATACGAAGATGATCCTGTTCACATCAGGGTTGGAGATATAGAAACACCGTTTCATTCGTAAGTTTTCTACATTGCATATTGCAAAAGTGTGATGCTCACACGAACAGTACTCAGCAATTTTTAATTGTCAAAAACTAAAACTAAATTTGCTAACTAAAAACCTATGTAAACAATTGCATTTGAGTAACCAAATGGGGAAAAACTTTGAGCAAATGGTTGTTTCAAGTGAGTCTTACATTGCATGTACACAAATGTGCTTGGTAAGACATTGCAGGACACTGTAGACAAGCAAACCTTATGGAAATACTGTTTATGCCACACTGCTTAAAGTAGTTCTTCTTTATTTTAAAACACGCTAAATCACTTTCCCGTCAGCATATTGCTGTGTGATAGGTATTTAGCTGATAGTGATCACCTTTGAATGCATACTGATCACGCTTTACGGATTGTGCATTACACACATGGAAGCATTTTATGTGTTTAAATACATACTGTTGTATACGCAAACTGTTGTTTGCACTGTTGTATAGATGATCACAGATCATCCATCACTCATTACCCTTTACACGGAGTCCTACCTCTACACAATTCGATACTGTGCAAACTGGGATCCAGCACTTAATGGCAAGCTTACTTAATATATGATTGGTGGTAAGCCACTGAACTGGCAGAAATGTCTCAATGAGGTTAAATACCTATGATAGTATGGCATAATGTGTTTTGAAAATGGCAGTCACCCATCCGTGTACAGATAAGGTGCGGCATTGTTTAACTTTGGTTGCTAGCACAAGTAGCACAGCTCATAATCCAGTTTACCTATAAGCTTTGACAGCTGGCTGTATTTTGTTATTGGTCAAATTGTAAATTATGACCTGGGATAAAAATTGTCATGATTTTGTTATTCAGTGGGCGCTGAATTTATTACACTCACGATTAGTAGAGTCGGTCGCTCAGATTGGCTCAAGAACATTTGATACAGGCCACTCCTGTCCAAATGTATATAAAAACCGTCAGTAATTGACTCAAATAATTCTGCATAATTGACTCAATATTTTTGCTTCAGGTACTTAAAGTAAGATACTTGTGTGTGATCAAATAATTTTTGGTACTTTTATGTCATTTTTTTCTTTGCCTTTGTGCTGTGTAGTATATATAGCAACGACCATGTTAAGTACCATTCTGTTTGTAAGCAGGTGTGTTTATTTTGCACTAATATGTTGGCTTAGCATTTTCTTTTGAATCTGTCACCCACTCGTCTGCTGCAGTTAACCTCGCTGCCCAAAGAATTTATGGGAGCTTAACATTTAAGTGTGTTTTAAGCTCTTGATGCTTTTCACAGAACGTTTAATCAATTAAGTGTTGATGTTATGCAACCAATGCAGCAGGCAGTTACCCTGGCTGTAATCTGCCAGTATTCTTCGCAACTTTACAAGCGTAAATACCATATAACAACTAAGAACATAGAGTTAATTTTGAAAAATAGAACATAAGCGTAAAAACCTAACATTTATTAAAATTCTTGTGACCTTTGCAGTGCCTACTAAGCTGAAGAGTGATGACATACTTCTATACTAGTAATACTACACCCGCCGGCTAACAGATTCATTTGGTTAATTGGGTCAACACTCTCCCATCCCAAACTCTCCCTATTAAACCGCGCGTACTGTGTAGTATGTTAAAATGTTTTGAACAAATTGCATCTAGTTCTTTAACATTTCTATTTGCTATTGTTTAAGCATTATGCATTATAAAAGGAAAGTTGTGTTACTTCTGAGTTATAGGTTGTTTGCTGTTTTCTAGCATGAAGATGAGGGTGAAAGTGTCCAAGCGTTATTTTGAAAATACCACTGACAGCCGAGATCGAAAACAAGCAGTGAAGTCATGTGATGGGAAAAAAGCATTTGATTTGTCTGATTCCGATCAAGCAAATCATTCTCAAATGGAGGTTGATGAGGTATGCTTTGAAATTTGTTATATGCAGTATACTCTCAATTATCCAATTACGAATTAAAACCATTGTAGATTATCTGGGAACTACAAGACTTTAGTTCCCTCGTTGTAGGTATAATAATATGGGCAAATCTATGAATAACTTACAGCTACCTTATTGATTTGTAAAAATATAATTTGTATTCAACTGTATAAGTGAATCTAACTATTATATTTATAGGTATTTTAAGTCTTTAACAATTTTTACTTGAAAAAAGGTGGCGCCATGGGTTTTAATAATGTAGATGTGATTTTGGAGAAGTCTTCAAAGTAATATTATTAATTAGTTAAATTGTCGAAGGTTAAGCAAAAACATTTTAGCAACTCCAAGACATGTAAGACTAGATGTATTTGAATAAACTACTTTCGAGTGACTGAAGGAATATTCTATAGGCTAAATTTTTCTTCTTTGCAATCTGAATTACACCATCATTCATCCATTCTTTTTTACCTGTCTTCCTTTTAGTGCAAAACTTAGCAGTAGGTACGAGCGCATCTGGTATGTCACACAACGTAGATTTAAAATCATTGTATGCATCTTCTGTTTGACAATTCATGGGTAAATTTTCCCATTGCACATTATCTAGTTCATTATGGATTTGCGTAATTATTAAATAATGGCTTATAACGGTAGCTTACATTCTTGTAGCAAAGTTTCAATTGAAATTTTAAATCATTGTGGTGACTCACACCTAGCGGAGCAATGTGTACCAAATTTTGAACACCATTTTCTTCTTTTCTAAATACCAAGTCAAGAATGATTGCCTCAATAGTTTGTCAGTTGATATGCATAAAACTATCTCTCACCCTTTTTAGGAAAACAACATACAACAAAACTAAGAAAATTTGGCAGATCAATAAAATTTGAACTGTAATTGCTGTAGTGAACTTGATAGTATAAAAATACTATTATGTTATGGTTAAATATCCATATTATTTTAACAGTTGTATTTATAAATTTTGACAGTTTTTAGATAATCCAGATAATCAAGTCCCATATGTGTCAGTTTACTTGTTTCCTAGACTTTTTCAAAATTGTATGATAGAACTGATTATTACCTTTGCATATTATTGCTTTTGCTTTCTTATTTAAGTTGCTATTTCTGCATGAGAATGACTATTGCTGCTTATTTTAGTTGTTATACATTAATGCATTTGCATAGTTATTTTTACTTTATTTTGGTTTTGTTTTTGATCTTTGCTTCATAAGAATTGAAAAGCATGAATAGCTGATATATTTAGTGGATTGATTTAAGCAGAGCCTTCAGTTTTTTTGCTATTATGTTGTTTATCTTGCCACACTTAAGCTTAATTGATTAATGTTTGTGAGATAGTTACACAACACAACAGTGCTTTTGTTTGAATTATGTTATGTTTTTTTCTGAGTATTGAATATGTATTTGATTTGCTTATTATTTGGGCCTAGCCTTTGCTTTGCTTTCTTATATTTAACTTGCTTTGTTATTTTGCTTGATTTTTACTGCATTCTTTGACATCATATTTAACTACATTTATACATTATTAAATTAATATTTTTCTGTCTATGCTGTAACAGTACTGTGCCACTATGCCGTCTAAAAACTTGCTTTTAATATTTTTGATTGCTATGCACTAGGTGTCACCAATGAAATAAGCTCAGATAACGTTCACACCATAACACGTATTAATGTAGGCCTGTTCATCAACGTTTCATAATAAAATCCACGGATTTTTTTTCTTGCCACTGCATACTGTCTATGTCCATACTTTTTCAATGGAGATACATCTTGATGATAAAATAAATTTATAAAATTATTAAAATATTAAAAGGAAACTAGTTCTGAATGTCATTATTGAACTGCTCAAGCTGAGCAGAAGGGCATATATGCTTAACAGAAGAGAGTATACTATATACAAAAATTGTCAAGTGTAGGACATGGGTAAACTCAGTATACTTTCTTATATCCCACTACACCACTGAATTCAGCAGCAGACCTGACAGCTTACATTGGCAACATGATACATTAGAGTTGACCAACTGGATAACCAGGTTGGACGGTGACTAGCCAGTAAGTCGTAATACTAATGCCCTGATAGGACAACTAATCTGGTGTAGGAGAATGCCAGCTCAATTGAGACCATAGTGCTAGCTTTCACATACTGTCTTAAGAAGGAATTAAATAAATCATTTGTTTATTTTTATTTTGCAATTTCCATGAAAGTATTTTGTACTAATGGCTTTTTAATATTTTCTTTTTAACAGAACAATGATTTAGAAAGTGATAAGCAGGAGAATTTTGTTGACGAGTCAAGTGAACACCATGAATCTCAGTCAAAGAGGGATACTAAATGTCAGAATGATGAGACACCTACAACAGCCGATAGTGCTCCTCATACTAGCCCAGTAGTTCCTACTTCCAAACGTGATCATTTTTGCAATGTTTGAATTCACTAAAACTGAAGTACATGTTGGTGGTGCATTGATAACGATCAGTAGTTTTCGTTATGTCACAATTCAGCAAAATTTGTAACTATCATTTTGAGCGAATGCAAATTGCAATGTGCACTTTTTAACTCCTTTTTTTAATATATAGCTAATTACAATTAGTTAAATTTATTTATTCCAAAAGTAATATTGGTTTACCAAATGATGATTTGATAATATTTTGTACACTCTTAATGTACTTATACTGTTTTTTTTATTACTAAGATGTCTCTTTTTGTTGCTAAGGTGATGTGAATGCAGATAAGCAAACTCCACAACCAGATGATGATGATAACACTGTGAACTGTGCATGTGGATGTAATGAGGTAGGTTAGCTTGTCTTTGCAACCTTCATTCTGTCCTTCAACATTAGTTTATTTGAAAAGTCTTGAATAATCTCTCACTCCATATTAAGAATTATTCATCCATTGGTAGATTTAAACATAACCTGCGTAACTTTCTTGGATTTTAGAACCTAAATATTTAACTCATGGTATTATTTCAGTTTGTATTCATTGCACTTCCCTTAGAATAGGTTTCTCACACATTATGTACATATTTGTATAAGTATTTAATCATTACGGTGATGATAGGCATAAAGATGTTTGTGGTTTTGTTGCCGAATTTGGTATAAACATTGTGCTTGAATGCCCTCCTCATAGTGCAAGTAGACAGCAACTTGTACAGTACACAATTTATCCTCTGTGCATCAAAACAACGGAATACCATTTAGTGTGTGTTCATTTTAGTCCATTATTAAAGCATGATCAATTTATTGCTCTTTTCGATACGGTTAAAAAATTCATTAATGATACTTGGTAGATTTTTAAGTAAATAACCTAACTTGTGCTTTTTCTTAGATAATCACATTTTTTCATGCAATTGACTTGTAAAAGTAAAACATGGAAAAAGTTTTTGCACATTGAGTAAGGTCTTCATATTAGCTTTGCTGTTAACAAAAGAGCACTTTATATGTGAAAATTAATAAAAAAATATGTTTATAATTGCCTGCACATATGAGTTTCCATTTTAATGAAACATATTCTGACATAAATGGATGCTTTCTACCTTCTGCAAGCTTGTGGCCTCCCTTAAATTTTTCAGCTGTTTTTGTGCTAAATTTTAGGATGATGGGCTGATGATATGGTGCAGTGAATGCTCCACTTGGCAACATGGCCTTTGCTTCTTAATTGTACTTGAGGATCAAGCACCTAAGATACACGTCTGCAATAGCTGTGCTTCGGTAAGTGCAATGTAACTAAAGATTGCACTTTGCTCTTATGTCTTCATTCTGTAGCAAAGGCAACAAATTTTCACTATTTTTACTTTGCTCAGTAGAAATGTTGGATAATTTATAAAAATCATGAAATAAGAAAAGAATGAAAATGACATTTTTGTTTGCCAATGTCGATTATCTTCAGGAGAAAAAGTAGAAAAGAAGAAACCACAAAAAATTGCTAAATATGGATTTTACTTTATTTATACATTGAAAATACTATAGTGATAGATACAGACATAGAAAAAAGTGCAACCGTAACAGTAAATGAGATCGTCAAATAATCGCAAAGCGCCTTTGCGGATTGGATTCTTTTATGGTTTTCTTTTGCTGCTACTGTACACTTTTTTCATGACATTTCATGTCCTTTAAGTGGTATTTTTTAATGTGTTAGTAATACAAAATCAAAAAAGTTAATAGCAATTTATTGGTGTTTTTCTTTTTATTTTTTTACCTGAAAATAATCCACAATGGTGGACTGAAATATTTTTCATCTTTTTTATTGTGTAAATTTTTGTTAATCGGATTTCTTATTGCTATTGAGAATTATCTTTGTGGTGTAAATTTGGATGGTATTGAGCAAATGTCATAACTTTTTTGAGTGCATGAATGTCCATTTCAGAAAAACCCTGATAATGTTGGTACGGATCCTCAACTTACAGCTATGACCCCGGAAGATGCCAAGGTAAAATAAGACTATTCCTAGAAATAAGTCAACTTTTTGCTACAATATTTTTGCATTACATAGTTGTTAAAATTTATAAAAAATATGCAAAAACTGTCCCATACTCAAACACAATACAGAGCACCACACTTCGACGTTTCAGCTAATTTCTCTACTGCATTGAAACAACTAGTATAGCGCCCATTTGCAAAAAATAAAAACATGCAACATGCATTACGCATAATTTGGCTACCAGCTATACTTTTCTGGAATAAATAAGAAATGACTTTTACGGGCATATTGCAAAAATTGCACTTTATTCCCTATTCTTGCAACATGAAAATACTTTTGTCTTGTTTGTTTGGTGATTAGACAAAGTTGGGTTACTTGATTTTAAGCTTCACCTGTGTTATATCTAATGATATATAGAGTCTGCAGGCTTTCCTAGACACACCTCTGCATTTGCCTTCTTAGGACGACTTGTGTCATTCCATAGGTTTTAGAAGTCAACAGTAAGGATAGCATACGTCGCGTTACAGCATACAACCTTTATGAAATACTTGTCTTTGAATAAACGGATGAGTGACATGAGTGAAACACAGAAATGAGAAAGTATGCTCACATGATGCACTGCAGATTATATCAACAGTACTTTTCCATCAGTAGCCACTGTGTATTAGCTAGGTTTTGTAACTTACTAATTTTTTATTTATTTACGATTTGTTTGTATTTGTTTAGCCCAAACAATACAGTCATGTTAGAGAATTAGTGCACAAAAGGAATGCAACGTTATCCTTATTGTAACACCCTCTCACAACATACAAAAAGAAAATTGGATACAGTCATTCCGAAGGAACAGAAATTTAATTAAGCCCTGGGAAGTTTACATAAAGTGCACAAGCATAAATTGGGGGACTAACTTTGACCATTGCAATTTCGATTTTACAACTTCTAAAAAAGAATGAACTTTACTAGTACTTAGAAATCAGACAGTAGTTATATCGTACAGTTCTCTGTTACTTAAAAAACTGAAGTTGCTATTTTCCTGTATACACCTGAACACAGTGCATTGTTATGAGTTATACTTTTGTGCTGAAGGCCACTTGTCTTTGGAGACGTTGCATTATGGCCTGTTTGGAATTCAATAGCCTGGTTCCTGCTAATCTTGCTACAAGACTAGGAGTGGACGAATCTGATGTTGTTGGACTCATTAGTCGTTTGCAGCAGGAGGGCTTTTTTAAACCTCAACGTGGAAAGAGGTAATGCAATCATCACTTTGCTGATTTGTCAAAGTGTTAACTTGAAACCTAAATACAAATTTTAAGATCAATTGAAATTTGTATGCCTTATATCAACTAGTGTGTTCTGGGATATTTAAACAAAAAATGTGATGTATTTCAGAGTTAGTTACAGAGTCGACAAGAAGAAAGTGAAAGAAGAGGCAATTCCGCGTTATATAAAGAACATAGGTCAAACTGGAAAACTATCAAAGAGGTTTGTATTTGTGATGAAACACACTACACCATGGTTTTGTTGTGTATGTGCACTATTACATTTTAAAATGTGTTGTTCATCAAGGGCCAATTTTTGCCCATGTTCAAAATCATGGTGTTCACTAAACTGTTTATAGTCTAGCGAATTCTTCTAAAATGCTTTATCAGGCGAGATTTATCATACTAATATTACTATATTTTTATATATAGTTTTTATATTTTAGTTTGGAGTGCAACAAAAACACGAGTAAAGATACAGCAGCTAGGAACAAGGTTAGTTAATATATCGTGTTGGTATTATTGTCATTTAACAATTTTTAGTCTGAAATGCTTACTTTGTCAAGATAACCAGATTTTCAGGCTTTTCTATAAGATGTCACTCTGACTGAAGAAATAAGCTTTCGTACATTTTTGTTATAGACCAACTTTTTTGCAGCCTGATGGACTTTAAATTTATCTGTACAATTTAGTAAAGTGTTATTAAATTCTAAAATTACTTATTGAAAATCCCTAGTCAGAAGAAAATATAAGTGTTATCATTAGGCAGTATGTTGCTAATATGTGAATATTTCAGAGTCTTGAATGTGCAAGTAGACGAGTTATTAATTTCAATGCATCATTAATTTTTGTCCTTTAATGCAACTGTGTGCTTTTAATCCCTTTACCGCCAAGAATGTGTGTGTGTGTGTGCGTGCGTGCGGGCGCGTGCGTGCGTGATGGCATTCGTACATGCATGCATGCATGTAAGCTGTGTGCCACAGGTTATATTCCTTTTATGGATTTTTTTTATTTATGAATTTAAATTCTCCCAAAACATCATGAAGGTTTATAGATGTGTAGAATCACTAAAATAAAAACACAAACGCATTTTGGCACAAATTAAAAATTCTAGGTAGCTCCAATAACCATTTTTATGGGGAGTACTTTAGAAATTGTAATACAGAATCTATTTCTGCTGCTATGAATAAGACAGAAATATGAAGACTTTATACTCAAAATGGCTGCCAACTTTACTATCTACTTTGCTACTTTATATTTTATATCCTTTACAATGTATACACAATTAAAATGCTAAATCTTTTAGCTACAAAAATCTCATTCATTCAGTCATTTATTTAGAAGGTTTTCCATTATTCACTTGCTTATTTGTGATATTTATATCAGTGAAATAAATTGACTGATTGATTGATATTTATTTTGCAAAAGAGTCTACAATTACATTCTGTAACAAAGTTGCCTGTACAGAATACAGTAGATTCCATATAGATTGTCAGAATAATTAAAATGTAATACATCTATTCCTAGAAAGAAATTTTTTTTAATTGTAGCCTGAGACATCGAAGAACAGGAGCAGAGGCCAAAAAAGGGTTATTTCTATCCGTGATAAGGTATTTCCGTCTTATGAAGATTATTTTTCACTACACTTTTTAGAAATTTACAGATCTTTCCACTACCCAAAAGTCTTTAGCACTATGAGAACAATGCCTTCTATTCGTTGTAACAATTGAATATAGTCAGTAGTAAATTTTATTCTAAATAGCTGATGTGAACAAGTTTCACAGAAACAAGATGTATCGTGTTTTAAAGGAATGTTTAAAAACTATGAATCATTCTTTGGTTGCTCACTTATTGCATTTTTACTGCCCAACTGCCTGCATATGTCATTTAGAATACGATTTAGCATTGTCAGGGAATCCATTAGATCAATAAGCTATTTAGAATACCATTTCTCATTGCTAAAGATCCGTTTTATCAATTATCTTGTCTCAAGTCACTTTGTCTCAACATCGGATTATAAAAACTGGCTAAGAATTTGCATGCACAATGAGAATGAGAATCAGACCGGCTTCACGGCAAAAGGAAGAGAGTACAACTAAAATAAACACAATACTGCAGTAACGAATAATAATGATTGTAGTAATGTCATAATTATGGATGCTTAAACAGGACATACATGTGTGTCTGTAGTACTCAGCTTGCATAGATAACTTCAGTCTCCATTTACAATGCCCATAACGGGTAGTACTCAGGTTGCATAGAGAATTTATAACGTCCCCATTTACAATGCCAACCTCGTTTAATGCCCAAATTTTTAGCAAAATAAAATGTTTATATTTGCGTAAATTGTATGTATTAATGCATGTTGTTATAATGGCATACTCTCTTAACGCCAACTGTTTTACAGTCCCAAAGTAGGTGGTATTAGAAGTTTGACTATATACAGGTATGGATATATGCAGTCACACACTTAAGCCAATGAATGTCACATGTTTAACAAGTGGTTTTGTTGATCTCAGATTGTCTCCCACTCCAACCATGTCTTTGGACGTGAATGACTCAGAGTTTATATTTAGAGTTTGGATTTACGGCAAAGACAATTAAAAAAGAATAATAATAAATTTACTAAACTGAATGTAGAAGTAGATTACCATAGCTTACTCACCTTTTCATTTATTATTTTATTAGATATGATTAAATTTGTTTTATGGTGAATTCAAATGAATTTACTTTTGATACAGGAATTTGAGCTTTGTAACAGTCAGGATATGCCTGAAGACTTTCAGGGAACAAGTGTAAAACGAGCCAAAGCAAGCAACGTTAACAAGTTTCTATTGGTGTAGATGTGTAACTCAGAGTATCTGCTACAGACTGTATGGCAGCAGTATGATTAAATTTTCTTCAAGACTGAATGATTATAATTAAGTAGTTATGTGGCCATTAATCATTTAGAATAGTAATTAATACACGTCAGTTGTTAAATTTAATAACATTTTATAATTCTTGTTTTAATAATTATTGTTGTTTTAATTGTTTTTTAATGTTTTACTTGCGAAGTAAGTATCGTTTGTATCATTTATCATAACAATTATATTTTTATGTTTTTTCTACAAATAATAACTTACGACTTCAAATAACTTGTGGCTAAACAACAAGATGAGTAGACAGTGAAACGTGCAGTTACAAAAATATTTAATGTATAAAATTATGTTTTACTATGAAGCAATTTTTTATTGAAGTCTGCACATTATATATATAACAAGTATGGGAATATATAGAACACAAATTCTGTTTTCTAAAATATAGGATCAAATATAAGGCCAAAATTGGTGTGGGTACCAAATTTAATTGTTAGCGTACTATTTATAAACCAATATGTATTTTTTCTCTTTTTTTTAACATTTTGCATTTATTTAAATGTTACATTAATTACACTTGTTTACATGAAAAGTTATGTATTTTGAAATTGTCTATAATAATTTATTAATTTATTATTACAATTGCTTAATAAATGACCAATTGCAATTGTTACATTTGTTAATCTAATTTATTATTGTTACAACTGTGGTGTACATATGTGCACACAAACTCATAATATATTTATGCAAAATTATTTTATTACCCAACATTGTTCAATATTTTGGAAATGTAAGTAAACAGTATTATACATTTTCAAGTATTTACAAGTTATAAACAAGAATTAATAAAAAATATTAAATAGAAAAGTTGACTGTTTTTATGCTACATTTTTGTGTTATTTCTATTATTTACACATTGAAGTATACAATACCATATCAGATACTATTTTTTGTAATACTTAAATGATTATGAACTAATAAAACATGTTATATGCCATCCATTGAAAGGGAAGTGTTGTAGGCTGTGCATGCTGGGCAAGAGTTGCTGCCTTTTGACCTTTGACTTCAGAAGCATAACAACTGCTAAGCTGCATTACTACAGTTATTACTGGATTACTACTATTACTGTTCAATAGGTGTACTATTGATAGTCTTTCTTCCTCATTTCATTAATTGTTGCAATATTCTGACATTTGAACCATGCACGAATTTGCAGTTTATATATGTGTAAAGAATGTGATCTCATTAATTGACCTTTGACCTTTAAGCGTCATAAACGCATGCTCAAGCTTATAGCAGAGCAAGGATGTGAAATTACATATTTCTGCTAAATTTTGTGAAACATAAATGTTTTGTCATTTGTTTTCGAGATGATGGATGGACAAACAGGTTGAATAGCAAACGGCTGCATAACTGCAAAGAAATATCCTACTTATGCATGATCTCTGTTCCTGATCCTAGTAACTATAACACTCTACAATACTGGGTGTTTCAAAAGTCATTCATTACAAAAAATATGCTAAAATAGTGATCGAACTTGGCTTCAGAAGTTTACTGCAGCAATTGTTCATAATTTTACATCTACATACCATTCTCTTTTAAGTCTCTTCTAATATATATTATAGAAGTTTACTGCAGCAATTGTTCATAATTTTACATCTACATACCAGTCTCTTTTGAGTCTCTTCTAATATATATTATAGAAGTTTACTGCAGCAATTGTTAATAATTTTACATCTACATACCATGCTCTTTTGAGTCTCTTCTAATATATATTATAATTTATTCATATGTATTTATGCATAAAAATATGGTGAGTTTGTATGCAAATATTATTTTGTATAGCCATGCAGTGAGATCTTGTGAGGTAACAGAAGGAAAAGGTGAAAAACTCTCAAAATTCTCAAATACTGATTCAGAGAGTTGCAAAAAAATAAAAATCATAATTATTAGTGACGGACTTCCGGAACCCGGGCCAATGTGGAACACCCTGTACTATTACATTTTCGCATCCATTATTTGTGCAATACTCTTGCACTAATATCAAAGCTCATTTCTTCTCGTGCTCATCAGATGTAATTACAGGAATAAGTACAAGGATAATATATTATGCCCAACGTGCAAACGAGAAAGTGACACAACTGAGCATTTATTTGAATGTGAGGATAAGTGAGGAATATCCGATGAGATTAAAGTGTCTGTAGATGATATATGCAGCAACGATATAAACAAACTCCAAAGTGTATGATGTTTCAATATGTATGATGAAGCGCAAACAAATTGGACGAAACATGAAAGTACGATCGCAAAGTACAGTGAAATTTGATCTTGCAAACTAAAAGAGTTTGCTCATCTATTAATGAAGTTTATCCAGTGGAATCACAGAGCTCATTTCTTCTCGTGTTGTGGGCCTTTGGAATTCACTTAATAGTGAAACAATTGACGCATAAAGTCTGCCGCAATTTCGCAAGTCGTTGAGGAGAAACCGTTAATAACCATGCTATAGGCATTGTGTATACTTTGCTATAGGTAGGTCTCTTAGACTTCGCGAGGAAAGACGTTCCGAGCCTCAGCGAAGCTGCCGCACAATCCGGGTCCTTCAACGATAACATGGCGTCTTTCGCGTAAAATGTGTTTTCAAAAATTAAGACGATTTTGCTGCAAATAAGAATATTTAATGTTGGTAAGTGTTTACACTGTCTATAGTCTTATTTATAGTTGGACGCGAAATAATGTACTGAGGTAATTGCTTTGTACAGTGACCACACTCAGTGTAGGTGGTTACTCATTACCACATTAGTGTATGTCGACTGATACTGATAGGGGTTAAACGTAAATGATCCTGCAATTCTTTAATATAGTAGAGTACGCTTAATAAATCCACGGATTATAAACTAACCCGCTTATTGCAGCCACTATGGTGAGAACTGAACTGTGTAATGCTTTAGTGCTGCAAATCCTGCCGTTTATTAAATCTAAACTTTGCCTTATCTTGTACGGCATGTATGCAAGAAAATTGTGACGTAGGACCACTTGATTGTCCCGCGTTTTAGCATGAGCTAGATCAGCCACTGTCAAAAACGTTAGCCCAAACGTTTTAAAATAATGGATAAACAAGAAAAGCCTTTTGTAAAACCATGCTAATTGTAATTAATGCAATATCGTATGTTCTTGTAAGATCTGTGGAATGACTTGCCAACAGTAAACACTTGGCTAACTTTAGCAACATGACTTATAATTAAAATGGGTTTGATATCATCAATACTGACAATGTTTGCACTCAGTTACCTCTTTAGCGTTATGATAGCAGTTCTTTTGGCAGTTAGCACCTTTCCAATTACGGGGTAGTTTGCTGTCAGCGAGAGATTTCCGAATTAAAAAGAAATAGAAAGAGCCATTGTTGCAGAATCCTGAAGATTTTTTAGCATCTAGGTACTGCAGATACTCTTCAACACTTGCTGCTGAAACATCTATATCTGTGACTTTGTATAGGTATTGGTAATTGCCAGTTTTAGGAATATTTATAACATCTGCCTCAGCATACGTCCTTTGAAAATGTTGAGCTAGACCTACGATTTCTCACTCACCATTTAGGCATTGCCCGTACTTAGTTACAAGAGAATTAAAGCCAGATTTACACTTGAAAAATCGACTTGTATGGTTGTAAAACAGGGTTTGCATGATGATCTCTAAAAAGGTATCCCTCATTGGTAGTTTGAGCAGTATCAAGGATTCGTTGAAAGTTCTTATCACACAAACTCCATTCCAATTTGAAAACAGTTTCATCTTACTTTATAACAATTTTAACGTAGTTTATATTTTATGACAAACTCACACTGTTAATACTTAGTAAGAAAACTAATAAAACTGTCATTATATTTGCTAAGTTGCACCAGTTTATTAATTTGCCTAGGTAATAAAAATCCTCCACTATGCTCTAGTCAAATGTACTTCTGTAGACTTATTCGAAACTGAGTGTTATTGGATAAAACAAAACAGCATATTTGCTTTTTTGACAATTTGACAATAATGACAATTTGCTTTAATGCTTTACTCTATTTAGCACATCATGGGTGACTTTTCCTTTTTTAGCTGTCTCATTTAAGGAGCATTTATGATGGTACCCTTTTCACGAAGGAAAAACAAACAGCAGTTGCGAGACTATAATGACGGTAGGTTTGACAGTAAAATTAGGCCTGTTTCAATTGCAGTTATTCTTATAGGTTCAACATGTGCTACTCGCAATTTCTATTACGTTTTAAGACTGCATAAGGAATTTCACAACCAAACAATTCCCTTGCACGTCCCCCACACACTAGCTAAATGACTTGAATCAATTGGTAATGCACATTATGAACCTGATAGGCAGCTCTGATAATAAGTACACTTGTGTGACACGAGGGCTGTCAAATTTATATATATCATATATTCAGGACTAGAATTCTGAATGAAATATCATTTAAGGCAATCACTTGCAAATGTTGTGTAATTGAATTTCACTCTGTTATTTGTATTTATTTTTGTGTGGATTAAAATATTGTAATTTTTGTCGGTTTTCAGGTGACAAATGTAATGCAAGTGCCGACAGCTCATGTAGTACAGATGACAAAACTACTATAAAACCATCATTGAAATCACTAAATGTCCGGCTTAGACGACTACCCAGTGATGACAGCAGTGGCAGTGATTTGACCCGAAGAAGAAAAAGAAAAATGGCTAGGATTTTGTTTACAGACAGTGGTTCTGATAGAGAGTACGATGGTGATCTAGAAGGTTGTACAACAAATGTGAGTAGCCTAATGGTGCTGAATGTAGCTTTAGTTGATTTTGAGAACAGTTGCAGTTTTTGGTCATGAACCTGTACTTCAGCTTTACCAGCGTGACAAAACCATAATATCAACGTCCTAAAGCTTGCAGCAACTATACATTATATCCTTGCTTTAATTTGTTAAAAACTGCATCCTATTTCCCCTTAAGCAGAGTTTCTGGACCTGCACTAAGTTAAAAAAGAATTCTCTTGGTCTGTTATTAGCTGTGTTGTTATTATGTCCTAGGAAGCCAAGGATGTTGATTTGTGTCCAGTTTGTTTGAATGCGTTCAGTGGACAAGATACTGGAATCCCAAATGGCTGCTACCATCGATTCTGTCTCGAGTGCATCGAGGAATGGGCAAAGGTCGGTATGACATAGTAATGTACAATGCAAGTGGTTAGCTATGCTGCTATTGAGTGTCATGCACATAGTTGTCATAATTATTTTGCATCATAAAAAAATAAGAATTGAATGATCTTAGCCTAACTACATATTTAAAAGAATGTTAGTAGATCATAGATCTGTAGTTCTTATTGAATTTTTATATGTATTATGCAGAAATTTAATAAAATAAAACTAGTGACTATATGTGACTAAATTCATGTTGAAAGATTAGTTTCTTGACTAATTTCAATATATGGTGTTACTGAAGAGCAGATGCATCCTAGTTTTGGCCCACATTAATTAGAAACTGTCAGTGATTCATATATGAAATTCCTTTTTGTTACAGAATGTCAGTACGTGCCCAGTTGACAGGAAAGAATTTTCTGCTATTGTTGGCTTTGATGGGGTAACAGGAAAGCAGTGCAAAAAGGTAAAAACTGTTTTCTTAACAGTAAATCTTCAGTTTACCTTTTCACTGGTAAATCTAATGTTCTTTACTTTTTAGTCTAAGCAGTTTATCTTTTTGTGTAATTATGTAATTTGTTTTCATCAAGTATTTTTATCTTTGAGGCAGAAGCTTTTATACTGGCATTCCATCCTATTCATCAGTTTCTTGAACAGTTATTAACTATAAGGAAAGTTCTGTTATTACATGCTTTTAAAGTGCCCTTTGCTGACCATTGTAGAGTGATAGAGTTCTTGTTTTGATGAAATATGTTCAAGATCAACTCTTTCTCCAATTGTTGATTGATAAATTTACTTAGCATTTATCATCAACAACTTCATATAGTTTTTTTTATAAAGCTTGCTAACGTTAACTCGAGTGTATCTTGATGTGTATCGTACTGTGATATATATTGTATCGTGTCCTAGACATATCATTACAGCTGTACTCGGCACATTATTGTCCACACAGCCTAATGAAACACCATACAGGTTTCATAGTTTCCATATAGCTACAGTTTAATGAATGATTTGATTGCCTCTTTACTTGACATACTGTAAGATTATGTTATTTTTGCCCATTTATGATGCATATTTTGGTGTAACTTGTATAAATTCAATGAAAAAAATTCTGATACAATAGCATTGTTAAATGCTCTAGAGGTGCGAATAATGTCAGGCCAAAACTAATATTGCTAATTTTTACATGTACAAAGCATTTTGACACCAAATCATATTTTGCCTTCAGTGCTATCTTAAGCTAACAAATTATTGTTCATCAAGTATGTAGGAAGATAGAATATTTACCAAATTTTGAAATCTTTATAGCATTTTTTTGACATCTTGAGAGCATTTCACAGTTTGTAAATGTGAACTTTCTATCTTGTGATAAACAGGTTCAAGTTAAAAACAAAAATGAAGAGCTGTACTGTGCAGATTGGAATTTGGATGAACTGGCTGATCCGATTGTGTGTGAAACTTGTGGAGCTCCTGATCGTGAAGACAGTTTACTCCTTTGTGATGCTTGTAATTTAGGGTATGATCAACTAAAGCACGTGTTTATGAACTCCTGTGGTTTTTTTACACAAATTGCTTATAGCTTACAGGCTTTAAATATTATCACTGTTAATCTGTTATGATTGTTGAGTGTAGTTTGTAATCTATGTTGAGCTTAACTTATAAATTAATTTCTTCTGCTATTCTTACGGCACTGCAATGCATTATCGACTCTGTAATTTTAATATTTTGTATATTGCAATATTGTGCTAAATGGATCAAAAAATAAATCTAAAATCCAATTGTTTTGACAGCTATGTAAAGTACTTGTCACTTGTTGTTATTCATAGGTATCACATTGAATGCCTGCAACCAGCGCTGACTTCTGTACCCCTTGGTGCTTGGTTTTGCCCTGCTTGTACGATGCTTGGTGTTTCAGTTCATTTGCCAGTAACGGAAGGTAGTGGTAAGTCAGTTTAGCTGTTACAAACATAAATTTGCAACAACAGTTGAGAGTCGATTCATTTTATTAAAATTTCTTTTTTGCAATTTTATAATTCTGGTGACTTTCATGGATTTATTTTTCCTTTCAGTGACTTTTCTTTCTGATAACTAACCTTGCTGGGGAAATTTATAACTTCATGTCAGCAAACTAAACAAATAAAAATTACATTTAGAAATTATGAAGAAAGTTGATATTCTAGCAAAGTTATTAACTGTACATAAACAAATTAAAGTTCAGTTATAACTGTACATAAACAAATTAAAATTGGGTTTGGAAATTATGAAGAAAATTGATTTGAAATTCACCAGGGTAATAATACGCAAGCAACCAAAGCTGTTTCAACTCCTATTGCTGAAAAAGTCATTCCCTGTCACACACGCATTGTAGTACCCCAATAGTAGTGTTAGGTCAGCGGACAAATACAAATTTTCTACGTGTATTCCTGCCCTGTGTAACAAAATTCCATTAGCATTGTATGGTTGTAGCTTTATGGTCTTTAAAGCTAAATAAAAGATACACCTTTTTAATGAATATTTCACTTAAACATTCTATTTATAACAAATTTTATAACAAGTTTTTAACTTGTATTTTATTGTGCTTTTACTTATGTACATATTTTGCCAGTGTCTTAACATGTATTTCATTGTGATTTTACGCAAATAATGCCGGTTTAATTTTTTCCGTTACATTTTTATATTTTATATAATTTTACTTGTCAACAGTAAACTGAGTAGCACTGAAAAAATCATTAATGATGATGATGATGATGATTGTCATTTCTCATTGTAGGTAATTCTGCTGCTGCACTTCATCGGTATTCATCTGATGACAACAGTGCAGAAACAATTATTTATGACTGGCAGTACATGCCCCAGGCACTCGGAAAAATGCCTGATAGCCACGTTCGTAGGAGGCGATGTGCCAGACGAAGACGTCGTTGCTTACGACAGTTTAACCAGGTTACAGTTTATACCTTTATTAGCAAAAACAGCACAATAGTTGTAAGTTGTTAATTTCTACCACTACGCAGCTATTTATACTTGCATGGTTTCTGTTTGCTGTCCTAGTCTGTTTCTATTTCTATATTTCATTGTCACTCAATTTTTTTCTTTTGGTTTGAAAAACAACGTGTGCTCCTGCTTTGCTTAATAGTATCTTTTTGTGTCATTTTAGAAATTTGACCAATTATTTTTTACAGACAAGAGGACATAACGAAAGACAACAGGTTAAAAGGAACATTTCCAGAACCATGTGCAACAATTACGATCTGTTTGCTTCGTCTTCAGACTGGTATTATGTTTAATCACTTTGTGGGATTTTCTGTGTGTTAGTAAGAAGTAATGCTTAATTTCTTTTGATCATTATATTTTCACTTTGTATTCATGCGTAATGTTGTGTAAGTTTTGCGTAAGTTTTTCGTTAAAACGATTCATTTGTAAACTGTTAAAGGGAAATGGAAGCACTCTATAAAGTTAGCTTAAATCAATTCCTGTGTAACATAAACTTGTTTATTTTTTCTGTAAAAGCAGCCAACTCTGCGCCATCATGGTTTTCGACTAGCATGACATCACTAGGTTTAGACATAGGCAGCGACCATTTGCATTACAAAATAAATGGGCATTACTGTGTTTAAAGAGGGGTTATAAATGTTTTCCCTCTTATCCTCCAATTGACCAAGAGATTTTTGTATTATGATAAAGACTAAGCAGGGCAATAAGATACCCCATGAAAGTTTTGTTTAATGTATGTTACTAACTGGATAGAATGACCAATTGGCCATCTAGGTGCTCCTGGTAGGTCCATTGCACTATACTATTTATGTGTTGTTTATCAAGTCTTGTAACAATTCTTCTAATAGGTTAATGATTTTTCAGTGTTTAATATAAGGGCACCAAGCTTAAAATGAGGTGTTCCACCTTTGCACTATATTGTTTATGTGTGGTTTATCAAGTCTTGTAACAATTCTTCTAATAGGTTAATGATTTTTCAATGTTTAATTTTCAGCACTCACTTTAAATATGATATTTCCTCGGCAGAATGTTAGAAAAATCACTTTGCAGGGTTGCGACGATATAATTGCAATTGCATCAATATAAAAAGTAAGAAGGTTGGGTCTGACCAAGGTATGGGTCTGACCAAGGTAGTGCTGTAGCCTACCACAGTGGAGTCTCAGGCAGAACCCCGGCAGTCGATGCTCTTTTCGCATTCAAACATTTTAAATGCTTATTTTAGTACTAAATCTAGCAGTAGAAATACTTTTCAAGCAGCACTTTTTAACTCTAAATGAGTGCTCCCTACATTTTTAGACACTTAGGAAAATCTTTCTCGCATTTTTTTCGAATGTGCAAGCTCCAGGAAAAGAAAGATTGCTTTAAACCATTAAGTCAAAGACAATTTTTTTTCACGTTGTCTAGAACTGTAAATGGACAGTTCTTTTTTTAGCAAAGGGAGAGGATATTCTTTCTCACTGTGGTTGCATTTTGTACCATACTTATGTTGAAGTGACATTTGGTGGAAAATCAATAGAAATATTTCATAATCTGAGGAAAGGTAGGTTAGTTCCCCTACCAAATTGGTATGGTTGGAATATCTGTATGTGGAGTTTTTACCCGTACAAAATTTGCAGCTGATCAGTGCCTTAATACCCTAAGACGAAAACTGTTAAAAGGTCTGAAGAGTCATTGATTTTTGTAGGCAATATATACAATGTACAATGTAGACCTTTCAAAATTTAATGCCATTTACTGGGCTGTTTTATGGCTTAATTCAAATTGTAATTATGATGGGTAGCCTTACAAAAGCAGATTCATTTCTACTTTGAATAGCAATGTACGCAGTATTATATTTGTTGAACTTTAAATTACGGTAGCCATGAATCATTTATTCAAACAAGCAAACTCAAATTTTACAAAAATGATATTTTATCTTATTTAACGGATTTTCTTTTGTTAGTTATATTCAGTTGTGTGAGTATTCATGCTACTAAACAACATTGTTAAGGCATGACAGTGTCAATGCCATACTTGACCAGTATCTGCAAAAAGTACGGGTTTTGATGGGTTGCTCACGTGATTAACACTTGGCCCTGCAATATGTGCAGTGCAGATACAAAGATAAGATGTTTGCTTGCTGATAACTTGCATAAACTTTTTAAGGCATTCCTGGCGACTCACATTAATGACATCAGCAGCACTAATCGAAATTCGAAACACTCATTTTTAACTGTTAAAAGTCTGTTTCACGCTTAAAAATATCGATGTCATTCCCCTCATTCCCTGCTTACAACTTAACGAAGCCGTAAGTTCAGTGAAAAGTATGTGATTTTCACTTTCACTGTATGAATATTAATTTAAACCTTATTTTGTAAAGTGCTTCCAATCCCCTTTAAACTTCCATGCGTTTTGAAAATGATGAATTGTATTGAAGTGATTTTTTTATTTTACAGCTGTGCTGAAGAGATATACCACTCTGTCGAGGCTAAGGATTATAACAGGGACAGTGACTACACTCCAAGCCAGTCTACTGTCACTGCTACTAGTCTTTCAGAAAGCGAAAATGAATCAGTTTTTGGGACTGGTTATAAAACCCGTCAGAAGTCTAAACTTGAGCTTCAGAAGCAGTGTACATTGCTAAAGTCTTGTAGAGTTGTTCTTAAAGAAACTGATGACAAGAGTATGCGCAACTGTCAGTTTTTTCAAGATTTTTCTGAAAAAGTCAATGGAGGTTTTAAAAGGTCACACAACTGTTCTCTTTCAGAACCTACTGAAACAAGACGGTCTTTTGATGATACCAGTTACAATAGACGACCTTTAGTGCAGAGACATAAATTTAATGCAAATCTTGTTACTTCTCCATGCAAATATTTATCTGCAAGTCAGATGATGTCAATTAGTGACAGTAATAATAAATTCTTAAAGCCTTGCAAGGTTGTTGTTAACGGAAACATTGACTATCGAAACTCCTTTGTACAACGTGTTGACTCAGAGAAGCCGGGAAAATTATTCAAAATGTGTGATAAAAATGAAATTCATTTCTCATATGCAGCAAAAAGAAGATCAAGAAGATTACGATACTTAATGACTGATAATTTTCCAGCCATTTTTGAGCCTAATTTGAGAAACAGTACTAGAAGACTCTTAAGCGAGCAAATGCAACGGACAAACTCTCGTGTATTGAGCAACAGTAAGGAAGTTTCATTAAAAGGAAAGCGAAGACGTTTGCAATTGTCACAGAATGCCATCCTGCAGAAAAACCACAGACAAGCTCATTCATTTACGAACAAACTTAAGCTAGCTACCTATTGTGGAGTGAGTAGTTTTGATTACCCAGTAAAGTTCCCAAAAGTTTTATTGAATGACATCATGAAAACTGCAAGATCACATGATATAAAAAACTGGTTTACGAAAGACTGGCGGCATTCTGAGTTCAAAATAACACCATGTTCTGTACAGCAAGTGTATATGTTTGGAATGCAGGGTGAATCTAGTGGTGACAGCTGTGATGAAGGACCTCCTTTATTTCCGACAAATGACCACTGCAGCAGTGATTCAGAAGTGAATCCACTACAAGATCTTGATGTTGAAAATAGTGACGGAGAGGCTGAGAAAATAGAAGAACCTGAAAAGGGTAGCGAAGAATCACCAGTCGAAAGTCCGCACGTGGATCGTCCATGCTTAGATTCCGATGATAGCAATAACAGCAAAATTGAAGATAATCACAGTGAAATTGATGCTAGATCTATCCACATTGCTTGTGATTCCGAAGAGATGCAACTCAAACAAGGGAATTCTAATGTTTCTAGTCATTGTAATCATTCTGATAGTGAAGAAAATTCATTGCATCAGTCAAGTGTTGTTTCTAGTCATAAATTTAGTGGGGCGTCAAGTCCAGAAAATGCCAATGTGAACTCACCTTTACTATCTAGTAAAAATTCAAGTCCTCGTACCAATAGAAATGATTCTGCTTTGTCAAACAGAGTGCTAAGCCCTGAACTAACAGATGGAAGTTTGCATGAACAAGCAAGTAAACACTCTAGCCTTGAACCAAGTGAAACAAATGTTACGTTGCAAAATTCTAATAGTTCTTGTAGTGCTGTTGATAATAAAGTACTAGCTGAATGCTATTCAAATTCTGCAGCTGACAGCCCAGATGATTCACCTTTAGTGGTTTCTTCTTCTTCATCTAAGCATTGTGTAGTGCCTTCAAGTACTCGATCCATAAAACCTGGTTGTGATATCATTAGTCCAACACGATGCCATACCAATTTAGGTGAAGAACAGCCTCAGCTTGAGAATAGTGACAGTGACACCATAGTTGAGGATGCTGATATTGAAAAAAGTGCAAGCGACATTGAAGATCATGCAAGTGAAGCTGAAGATGACGAACAAGGTACGTGCAAAAGCAAACAGAATTGTACTCAAGTAAAGGAAGAAGACGCTTGTATCAGGACTAATTTAGCTGCAGTTAAACGTGAACAAGCTGATGTTCAGGATCATAGTCTTGCGGACAGTGATGTGAAATTGTCAGCAGACAATGATGAATTTTTTACACGTAGCCCCAACAGTGCAAACTGTTTACATAGAGTAGAAGATTTACATGCTAGTAAATCTGCTGATAGAATTACTATTGAAGAAAATGAAAGCGACTTAATGTTAACCAACAACTCAAACAAGGTAGGAGAATTATGTATTTCCAACAAACCTAGTGATAATGCAGGTGAAGTTTCAAAAAAGCATGCACGGAATAATGAAAAAGCAAAAAAGGAAAAATCAACAAAAAAACAAGAACAACATTTGCTGTGTACACCAGCAAATATTAATTCTTTAAAACATTCTTCGGGTGGTGTTGATGGTGATAATGTTGCGCCTTTCGAGAGTGATGAAGAAGCTGTAAAAGTTGACGTGGGACCACAGCCAAAAATAAGCATATCAGATTTGCCTCGAATTCCAAAAAAGAAACAAACCGAAGTTGTTTCTGCACCAGTTGTTACAGCACCAGAATCACACAAAAGAAGTGTGCTAGATTATGGTGAAAAAATGGATATCCATGCCTATCAAGAACAACAAAGTTGGAAGGAATATAAGCGCCATGCAATAATACGTCGTGAAAAGAGTGACTACCCTCGTGACCGGAAACTGGTAAATGTTGGTATGAAGAGAAAAATGGCAGAAGATGATGCTGCAGTAGTTGGCAAAACAGATAAAGTATTAGAAAATTCAAAAAAACCTAGTCAAAATTTGAATACTTTTGCTAAAGTAGATTCTGCTCAGTCAAGCAGACAAATGGCTACTCACGAAAAAGATCTTTCAAAAGTCGACCAGCAACTGGAAGAGCCGGTTTTTGATGTAGGTAAAAAACACCATGGTGAAGAATCTGCTTACAGAAAACAAGCAAAAGTGAAGGAAGAAAAGAATGCCAGCAGGGTTAATGATCCACCTTGGCTTCAGAATTATGATGCTAAAATTGATTTACCATTTCCAAAAAGTAGTTCTAAGTCAACTAATGATAGTACTCTCCTAAGAAGATACACAGGAGAAAAAAGAGATAAATGTGCAAAAACACATAGGCCTAACGACAGACTAGATAAGCACCGTCATAGCCATAGAAATGAGTCAAAACACAGCAAATCGAAAACTCGGTGTCATAATTCCCCACATAGCGGGTTGAGATCAAAAAGTGTTCATTGGACTTCTGGTGGTAATGAAAGTCCCATTCCGTCTCCGCCATCTGTGTCACCACCTTCACCACCCATGGAGTTGTCTCCTTTTAATGATAGTCCTGTACATAAACTGGACACCCGAGATTCTTTGAAAAAACGTGATCATGAAGATACATCAGACTGGCTGACAGTTTTTGGAGAGTCTCGAACTAAGAAAGAAGCCAAAAGCAAGAAAGGGAAAGTTGAAAAGAAATCTCAAACGTTGAAGCCACTTGCACAGTTACCTAATCCTGGAACATTTAGTTCTTCTGCTCCTAACAGCTGTCTTCCACAGCCATCAGATAAAAATTGGCCTAGTTATCCACCTGCAATGCCCATGTTTCCAACCAATATACCACCACCTCCCATTGGAACACCTTTGCCTTTTCCACCTCCCCTAGCAGTTAACAGGCCGCCAGCGAATTTACCGGCTCATGACTCTGCAACTGTTGTGCCTGATAGTAAAAAGGAAAATGGAAATGATGCTTACGATGTTGTTGACATGGAGATCGAGCTTTCTCCACACTCACCGGAAGAGAAACTTAGTCTGCCACGTCCTCAGCAGAAACGCCGCACTGTGGCTTTTGTATCCAGTGTACCCGTCAGCTCTAAACAAAAGGTACTCAATCTTGTAAAGTGATACAGCTATACTTCTATATTTCTGTACACTGTTTCTCCTAGTAATTAATTACTATACGTGCAATAGAAGAATTCTTTTCCCACTTTCTTTCTTCTGAAACCTGCTTATTGTACTGGGTTATTACAAGTTAGTTTCATTATTCGGAGTTTTATTCATTCCAAACAAATTTGAAACATAATTATGCATTATTACAGCTCATTTTCATTTACTGTACTTCTTTTCAGTTGGGTTTCAAACTGAAGCTTATGCTACGTGTCCCCATTGAAAATAAATTTGGTGTTTGTTCAAAGAAGCAATATTGTGTAAGCCACAAAACTTTGTGCGATGTACAAGTTTTTGTCGACTCCTACTTGATAGCAACTAAGATTGATTTTCTTATCTTACTCAATCATTGTAACTTGTAAAGCATTTTCAAATGCAGAAGCATTGCTATTACCTTGCTTTGTTACTATTAAGCATGTATTCAAATGATTCCACTGTTTTCACTTGCTTTTCATGTAATTTTCAATACCTTACAGCCAGCGATTAACAGGCAACAACAACAGGAGAAAGCTGTAGATGCAGTAAAGTATGCTTTGAAACCATATTACCGTAGCGGTGAACTAAACAAAGATCAGTACAAGGATATCATGAGAAAATGTGTCCCTAAGGTATGCATTGATGTGTTGCTGGGTGTAAATTGTAAAAAAATGCCTTAATTAAGCTAAGGAAGATCGCAGTTGTTAACTAAGTCTGTTTGCATTCCCATTTTCTTGGCTGAAATCATTAAACAATGCATTTGGGAATATAGCCCTTCTGAGCAAGTACATTGCATATTACATATGGCAATTTAATCACACATGAAAAAGCAGTCTAGTATCAGTATGATCAGATGAGCTGGCATTTATGGCATGCATTTAAAATAGTAACAAACTGTTAGAACTGGAAAATAGATTGTGACAGCATGCTGTGATACAAACCTAACATAACCGGTGTAAGTCTTGTGATTTGGTATTTAAATTTTGTTTTTTAAAGTCGTAAAATTAGCTAGACATCAACAGTGCTAACAAACCACAGTTCATCAGTCACATATGCACAAACCAAGCCAGTTGTGAGATATAGCAACAATCACTAAAAGATTTAGGCAGATCTGTGTAGTGAAGCACTGGTGTAGGCCGTTTTGTAATGTTGGGTTGATTATTATGTGTTGGCTTGTTGCTGGCTTCTGCATCCCTCAATGCACATAACTTTTACACACCTTTTTACAGATCTGCCATAACATTCATCAGGATATCGATGGCAACCGTGTGAAGATACTTGTACATGGTTACGTCAGTAAAATTCGACAAGAAAAAGTCGTTCAAGTAAAGAGGCCAGTTCCACAAAGTAGACATCAATCACACACGAGTGCAAAGACAGGACATAGAAGGTGACATTTGTAAAACTGCGTATCGTTAGTGATTTATAACAAAATAAAAGATCTGTTAATTGTTAATGCTCTCTATAAATAATGATTACATATTTGATGGTGTGAATTCCCATTGCAGGACATTGAAGTTTGGAGAGAACATTATCAATAGTTTAACCTGGCAATTCTTTTTAATAAGTATGATTTACATTTATTAGTGGCTAAATGATTGTTTTTAGATCAAGGTCTTTTAATGAAAATCATATTATTCATATATGGTCATTCTTTTAGGGACAAAAATCCCAAGAATAAAAGGGTTTTCGATCCCTTAAAATGCATTTACAGTAAAACTTTATAGGAACAATTTTGTCTAGGCAATGGTTGCTATAGCAACAGGATTTAGGCAGATTTTCTTTGTTAAAAATTTTACCTTTTACACTGGCAGTCAGGAGGTGTAAGACTTGCATAAGTCACAAGTAATGAAATAGAATCTTGTACTTGATAGAACTGCAGTCTTTAGCACTTATTAGTCCATGAGGTAACAAAGCATGAAACTATACTGTGGGCAAAGTAGTTTTTATTGCACTAGCAGCTCTTTTAAACATGGTAACACAACAAGTAGTGTTTTATAGTGATTGGAGTCAGATAAAAAGTCGGTGTTTAAGTAAAAAATTTTGAGTCAAAAAATCTTTGTTAAAATTAAGCATGCATTGTTAAGTGAAAAAAGGTGTCAAATATCTAGTGCCGTTAAAAAGAAACATCTCTAAATGGGGTATCATTAAACTAGGACTTACTGTATTTTAGTCATGTAATTGGTAGTTTGCACGAATTCTTCTGGCTTATTGTTTGCTATTTATTGTTATTTTTTGTAGATAATGTAAATTTTAAGAGATTAGTTTTTTGTGTTACATTTTAAGCTTTTACAGTCAGTGTTTTAGAAACACAGACTCAGAACAAAGACCTACAAGAGATTTTTCATAAATGTAATTTGTAGATAGTTGTTCATATTGGATAGTTAGTGAGATATTATAGAATATATTACTGTCACTTGTTTTGCATAGAATCCGAACAATTGCAATCACACATATTAGATATCAGCAGTTTAAGATGATGGCATGATATAGTCTATGATATGAAAGTAAATCAAAGAGTTAAGGGTGGAAAGAAAGTGCAGCATTTTATCTAAAGCATTAGGAGAAGAAAATGTGATTGTAGTAAGTACTAATACACGGCTATATGTATTACATATATTCACCACAGGTTTAATATGATCTTTCTTTTTTTGTTGTTGTATAGGGTTAGTCATTGTGTAAAACAATATTATAATTGTCATATTAAAATTTAATAACTAATGTGCTTGAATTCGTTAAATATTGGTAAAATCTGAAGTGAGTTTATTTTTGAAGGTTTTATTGTAATTATTATATCTTTAGTAAACATTTATATTAAATTACAGCGAAGAAAATTTTATTGTATAATATAAGTTTTGCAGATTTTTGTTCTTATCCTTGCTATTCACAAAACCTAATCTAATCATAGATCTATGTTCAAAGAAGTTTTGCCCTACATTGAATTTTCTAATCAGATTCTAATAAGACTGTAGAGATTCTGTACTTGTGAAATTTTGAACTGCATTAGCTTTAGCTGTAATCATGCATCTATATAATGGATTGTTTTTAACTATTATATGAACTGCTTTTAAATTAATAGTATATATACACCTTTGACCACTGATATTATAAATTAGGTGTGTTACACGAAATCATTGTTTGTTAAATGATACACAACAATGTAATTCTCACTATGTGAGCAGTGTGGCGGTTGTAGCGACTAGCAAGGTTATTTAAAACAGTATTTATGTGTAATACTGTTTTGTGTAAAGTACTGTTGCAAATTAATGCACTATAATAAACATGGCAAATCTAAATCTTTGTGTACTTATTTTAATTTATAAAAGTTATAACATGGTTATCATTTTGCTGTTAGAGAAGTGCTTTAGTAAGCATTGACCTCCAAAAATACCCACACGAGGCATTGTCATCATGATTATATGTGAGCATGACGCACAGTACATGGTAATACTAAACAGTAGTTTGGTGAGAAGTATTAAATATATCGTACTGTGGACTGATTTCTTTTAGATTTTAGAAAATTTTAATGAGGATCAGACTCAGAGTAATTCAAGAAATTACCAGTAGGGTATCCTAAGATATAGTCCAGATTAAGCAGGTACTGAGTGTACAAGTCTAGTGTACTGAGTTAAAGCAGCATTTAGATCTATTCTAACAATATGTCCATTAGGGTCAAACTTAAGTAATTCAAGTAACTGCCAGTAGTGTCACATAAGATACAGTCCAGATTAAGCAGATACTGCAGAACTTAAAGCAGCATTTAGGTTTATCCTAACTGTATGTCCATTATAACTGCCAGACATAATAAGTGGATCGAATCTGACATTTAAATTAGACTTATTAATGAAAAAGTACTCTTTCTAAAATCCCTCTCTGGCGCTTTTATCTGCTTTAGTAACTCAACCATGCATCATCTCTCATAACTGTAATGATCACGCTCACTAGACATAAAATGCGTCTCCATAACTAGTTGTTTATTCTGTAAGAAAAATTACAAATATTTTCACGCCATCAATTATGAGCAGTTGAAACATTAAGCCTAGTTCACATATACAAATTTGTCTGCTATAATACAGCATAATGATGATACCTGATTACTGCAAAAATTGCTAAAGAACAATTGCAATTGCAAGAGATAATTATAATTATGCCTATTACAAAATTGATAAGTGCGGAAACAATACATACGTCATTGGATCCTCTGGGATTTGGAATGACTAAACAAGCAACGGCTATAACTATTTCCAAGTATAAGAATAAGCTGTGTCACTAATATAAGCAGATTTGATCTCAACAGCACGGGTCTGTTAAGCCTAGTTGCAAGAGAAAAAGTGTACTACATTAGAAACCGGCTTCACTAAACCCACAACGTTATGTTCTGTGGCTTCCAGTCATTGCATTTAAATTAAAGGTGTTTAAGGTCGTACCCGTTACAATAACCATTGTGATTATCGACGCTATCACCATTATAACAGATGTCACATCATCTTCATTATACCGGTTCTGATAGTAGTTGGTCCATGCGCAGGGTTTTCAGTGGGATTCTGTGTCTGTTTGTCTACACAATAAAATCGTAATCACGAGATTTGGTATAAGGATGGTCCTAGGTCTGGGCAAGACCTGTAAGCTTATTGCTTGAAAACGTATAAGTACCCAAAGACTGAACTTGTGATTAATCTGGAAGGCTTTTGCTTAGAATATTGCCCACGATGACAATAGTGCATAAATACAGTGTGTTGTTTAATCACGTCTGTGCGCAACTGTCTACATATTTCGATCAAAACAACAGAGTTGGCGCAGGGATATAGGTCTGATTAATTAAAACCTGGAAAATTAAAAAACCCAATGTTTTAATGTCAATTAAAGGGCACATCACATCTATGCTCATGCTATAAAATCAAAATTAGATGAAGCCAAACTAACGAAACACTGCAGAGGGACATGTCTGAGAAAAACTAGGAATTTCCTTTTTTGGCTCAAAAGGCCAAGTTCAAGCTCATGCGGTCAAAAAATATAAAATATTTTTATATATAAAATCACTAAACCTGACACAGAGATAGGCCTATACGGTTATACCCTATAGCTAAGACCCTGGAAACCCATTGCATTTTGCTACAAACGGCCAAGGTCAAGGGTAGAGAATGGGCCGAAGTCTGAGCACATCCTAGTTCTATACCTGCACGTTACGTGCACCTAAACCGCCTACCATACTTCAGCGTGTACGCGCGAACGCTTCGATTGTTGCTACCTGTGCTTTCGCGGGAAATACAAGCATGCGCCGTGACGGGACTCTAGTTCTCTCCTCTCTGCAGAGATTATTTAGTTGTGTGATCTCAGTGATGCTGAAGACTGAAGAGCTGAAACACTTCTGCTAAAATGAGTGAAAGAGTTTTGTTCTTAATCACATACTTGCTAGTTATACGTATTACAGGTAAGATAAGTCGTTGGTAAAAAAAACCAATAGAAACAGAGCTTCAAGAGAGTTTCAAGAGAGAGTTTTATTCATTTTCCACATTGCATCATTACAATTAGCATTAAAATACAGATAATTTTCCATTTGAGTAAATATAAATATAAATATGAATAAATGCAATATTATTAAGAAATTTCATAATGCGGGATATACATGTGCAAATTTCATGTTGTTATGAAGCTGTTATGAAGTACAGCAAGTCAAATTATAACTGATTTTTCTACATTCAATTTTGGTGAAAACCAATCAACTAAATTAAACTATAAGCAATCTGTAAAATTTTGGTTTGGGTTCATACGTGTGGATTAAATCTACTTATTAAATTTTATAAATGAGTTTATTTTTCGCTACTCTTTGTAATCTATTCAAATGAAAAACGCAAACAGGTAGCCAATTGATTATGCTGCCAATAATTTTATAGTAATGGTTTCGTATGCACTGATTGAAACTTATAGGTTCGCTATTTAGTACAATGTATATAACAGTAGGACTAAGACGTAATTACAAAATATAAGACTAAATTAAGTATGTTGTCTTCATGAATGGTAAATTGTGATGATAAATAAATATAAATCTAAAAACATCATACGTTTAGCTATTATAGCACGTTAAACTCACTTTATTTCTTACATTTTCGACAGGTATACACAGCATAAAATGTTATAGTTGCACAATTCCTCCATACCCAGGAGCTGATTTACACACCTGGAGACGAGACTTGTGCCCAGATATTACCTGTACAGGACCCGTTGAAGAACAGGTGTGCATGAAGATAATTGATAATACAAAAGGTATTTTATACAGGCAATCACCCACTCATTTACTCACCAAGCCATACACTGCTACGATCACTTAATCACTAAGATAAGAACATTATGCTAGTACATTTCAGCAATATTTTGTCTTTAGTTGATAATATTATAACGAATTTACTTAAGCTAATAATAATAAAATTTTAATGATAAAATAATAAGGCATTTCTAAGAGAAATTTCTCAAGGCTGCTATTTTTACTACTCCTAATGCAGTTTTACAGTTCTCTGAGATAAATGCTCAAATTAAATTATCACATCAGGTATCACTATCACAGTTTAATATCACCTTTGAAATTGTCATGAAATTTCATTTTTTGCACATCAGGAGACCAAGTTGTAACGAGAGGTTGTCTCAGCGACATTCGCTCCTCTAACTGGAAAAACTACCTCGCAGCCGATAAGTTCACAGGTTGTCGGTATTCCGCGACAGCGGTTGAACACGAGCACAGGAATACTTACGGAGAGCTGACCAGTGAGGAACACATACGTGTTAACATATGCTACTGTGACGACTGGAATTATTGTAACTCACAAACAGAAGTACACTCAGTGTTTTCAGTTATAATTTTACTGGTGGTCTTGACATTGTGGATGACATGAATTTCTTTCGTTTGCTGATTTCTGTGAAAGTATTAGTCAGTCTCAGCGAGTGGCTGTTTTGTGTCCAAGCGCGGAGGTTGGAGGTCATGTGGTGCCATTCTTCTTTGTTTTTACTCTTACTTATATGCTAGTAGACATCGACCCCATTCCAGAACCCTGCCTCGTATCGCGACGTCATGAAGAACATAATCACGTTTTACTATTAAACATCATCATCGTTCGCATTTTTTTATCTTACTATTCAATAAATTACTGAACAATGAGTGATTGTTTCATTAATTCATTAATGCATCGATCGCACCTGTTTCTGAACGATTAGTAATCCAACAGCAATAGGTAAAATGAATAGCGACACGCTTTTGGGCGGTATGCACTGTACGCAAGTGTACAGCATAGAACAACGTACCATTTTTTTCGGAAAATCAAGCACTGGTATACCACATTTGAAGCGGTGAAACCCAGTTTCACTTTCCAGAACAAAATGATGTAATGAGAGACTGAGGAACAATACCGACTTACATACTTTTGTGAAAACAGCATTTTTTAAAAATAGTTTTTGGACTAGTCCGCGACCCCAGGAAAAGCGCTTGGCGACCCCAAGGTTGGGAACCCATGTGCTAGTATGTAAGTCATAATTATAACTTCGGTGTCATTTTTCAATCAAATTTTAGTTTGATTTACTTTTAGCATTGTAAATTAAAACATTTTTATTGTAATAAAATATGCCATAAACATGGTTTTCTGTTTAGCTTATCTTCTCTTTCATCAGATAACATCACAATTTTTTTCACTAGTGCAAGCAAAACCACACATTTTCACTGAGAATAAAAAAAATTAACAATTTTAACAAACCACTTACCATTCTTTTTTGTTTTGATAAAAAATTCTAAAATATACAATTAAGCTACAACCCTAACAGTTTGCAAATAAACCTAAACACAACAATCACAGCACACTTCATGTATTGCACAATAGGAGCTCTGTGTCTCCAGAATTGCCTTGGCTATATAAAAGTACAACATGAAATTAGCAAGCTTAATAAAATGAACATAAATAGATTTTACTATATTTCTAATAATCAGGTGCTAATTTTAATGTAATAATTACACAAAATGTAAATGATTGTCAAACTTAGTTAAAATGACTCCACAATGTACAGGATGTTTCAACATTCAATTTTTTTGCAGCTACGCGACGAATGACGTTTATATTTTGGTAAACTTTTACTCAGTAATTGAGAATTTTACGGAGTCTACATTCAAAGTTTTGCTTTGGTGTCTTATGCAGCCATGCTGTTTTCAGAGCAGCGGTGTAAAATTGCTGGAGGATTCTAAATAGAAAAGAATGTTTTATACATGTGTAATAGTGCAAAAATTTAGTGTTTACACGTGTAGAAAAATCAGACTCAGGTACCCTTTTCCTTATACTCTTTCCCTTAAATTGTCACTAAGTTAATATTCAGCAACAGTGAAGAAACTATAATCACTTATATTCACAAACAAACACAAACTGGTGCATTTGAACTAACTGTACTGTTATGTTAACAACAAACATTCAATTATTACAAACTGAACAACAAACATTCAATTATTACAAACTGAATACCTGGACACACAAACTGCGACTCGAAAAAAATGATCTGCCAGACTTCTTAATTACTTACTTGCACACTTTAGCAATGCGTCAGATTAGGTACCGCACTGAGCACTATTAATACAGCATAGGGATTATTGGAATTAAATAATCTATATTATCCGTTTTGTAATAGTCTGTTTATTTGTATCTTTGTTAGTAGCCTAAAATAGGTCTTTAAATGCTAATAAACAATTTCAAATTTGGATAATTAACCTTCTGATACAGAAATCATAGTTTGTTTTTTGCGAGTCACCCCATGGCAAAAGTGGTTTTGATCTGCCATCTCCCTGCTGGCTTTTGGCCTGACACACTGCTAATGCACCAGTTAATAGTCTGCTAGTGGGTACTTACTGTATAAGTGCACAGCAGAAGGTGGCATTTTAAATTCTATAACAATGGATATCATATTACAAATAATGTCTGCATTTTCATTGCTCAAACCAGGTAGAAATATTAGGCTAGAGTAATGAACAATGTGGGTAATTACTCGGCTAACCAGATGGAAACACTAGAAACATTGCTACTTATGAAACCAAGTTTAGTGCCACCAAAATTATAATGTGTGTGATAAAGAATGATAGAACTGGTGTCAGCCATACTTTGCATTACACTACCTAATATTACTAACACACGACATTGCTAACATCATAAAAATAATACTGAAGCATTATTTTATATACTTATTTAAATCGCCTAGCCTTTCTATCCAATAATTTGGCACTAGTTTTAATCGCTCAGAATCTGCACTATTTATATGCTCTTGTATCTCAGCCGTAGATGTGACACCAGTCATTACAGCCATGGAATGTATCCCACAATTATAACCCATCAAAATGTCTGTATTCAGTCTGGAAAAGAGTAAAAAATTAAGTTATTGTAATAACTGTGACATCTTTTGTAAGACTTTATATGGTCTTTAGTAATATAGACCTCCAAGCATAGATTACTTTGCCCGCATTCTCATTAGCTTTTACACCAAGCGAATAATCTGCAAAACAGCGTGCAGAAATTACAATGCTATTTTAATGGTTTATAAAACTTTTCTTAATTGTAGACAGTGAAATCATTTACTCTATACAGCAGGGGTGTGCAAATTATCTGATTAGCCGGGCCACACTGAACTTTCCCGCAATTTCTGCGGGCCCCATACAGTTTGGTCAAGGAGCCAAGAACAGCAAGACCTAATAACGATTTATTTGCATTCGTTCTTCGCACATCATTACTATTACACGAGTCTGTGCAGTACAGTGCATATTAATCCGTCTTGAAACACTTGATGTTTTTCAATCCTCCTCTTTTTCTTATCCATGTTTCTGATTTATAAGAACACTACAGAACCAGCCCGATAATAGAAGCCTAGAGATTGGCTGTTGGTCTTCCTACCAGCCAATTAGATTGCTTCTCGCTTTTCGTGCACATTTGAGCGTTTCAATGGCGGCTTCCGTGATAGTTTGCCGTGTTCTGTGATTACATCATTTTTTTGTGTTCCAAGTGAGCAACGTGAAATATCGTCGTGTCCGACAGTGACATTAAGTGACAATCGTCTTGTAAGGGTTAATGTCTTTAGAAGCCAAGCAAAAAAAGTAAAACAACACATACTACAACCACTCAGCTATTTAACTTTCCTCCTTGCCTCCCTTCTGAATACACAATGACAAAGCACAGCAATTAGAGTGTAACAAAATTACAAAAGCATGGCTACCTGTCTCCTACAACTACTGATCTAGTTGGATCTAAATGCTTCTTGGTTTTTATCATTTCAAATCCCCATTTAGTTGGCTTTCCTATCAGTGTAGGTTCTTTACCTACAGCAGTAGAAACAGAGTTGACTATGCATCCTGTACCTATAAGTAAAAAATATTATTCATAATAATGATTATATTAGTTATACAATCAGTAAGAAAATTTCAGCAAGAACCAGACTAACTGTATTTTTCTCATGTGGCATCTGCACTGTCACTTTATCACGACGTGAAATATCAGTTTTTCATGACCAACTCCCTTGCAATGACCTGCGTCTACACTATCGCTAATAACCGCTGCCTTGCAAGCAAAATAACACAGAAACATCCACCATTCATGTTGGTAATGTACATACAACTTACAATCACACGACGAGCAATGAGAACTTCTAAATGGACGAGTTTCTATTCATAATGATGTAGCATGAAAAAATTAGGCATATTTAACTTCATCGTCTTCGTGCCTTCTGGATGACTAATCGTGAAAGTTACAACACTGTATGTGGACACTAACGTTTATCCACTTCGGTGCCCCACCTTGATTTCATTGTGATAAAGTGAAAGTCTCTATGCTGCATACTGCACAGCCTGTCGAAAATGAGTATGATGAAAGCAAAAGAAACTGAATGTCAGTTAATACCTATTAACTGACATTCGGTCATGTATTACTTTTACATTACATGAAATCATACCAAAAAGTTTAATAAATACAGGTCCTGGTCAAAAGTTTGATTAAGCTTAACAAACCTGCCTGGAAAGACTAGTTTGCTATGACCCATTGGATATGTCTCGTCTGCATTTGTTGCAATATACAAGCATTCAGGATTTTTCAGATAGCTGGCAGCTCGCATGATCTTTGCATAACTGATGTACGGGTCAAATGCCACAACAACTGCTCCTACCTAAATGCAAAGCAGAAAACAGGAAGATGAACTTACAAATATCATTAATTAATTATGACTGTGATTGCCAGAATTTTCTTATGCAGCTGATTCATTGATAAATAATGCAATGCAACTAAGGCAACTTTGGCAGATAAAAACTCAGTCAAATGTTACAAACACTAACTTCCGCGACTCACAGCTCGTGTGTTCAGGCTTTCAGTGTGTAATAAATGAATGTTTATTGTTAACATAGCAGTTCAGTTAGTAAAAATGCACCAGTGTTTATTTGTGAATATAAATGATTACAGTTTCTTCACTGCTGATGAATCTTAACAATTGGGTACCTGAATCTGATTTTTGCTACTCGTGTAAACAGTATAGCAGTTCTTTTTAGATTTTCATCTAATTATTTGCCTATAAGAACTGCAAGTGGCTTTAGTTCATCTGAACCTATTTCCAAGCATTTTCCTTTGTTTAAATTAAAAATATAGAAAAGGTATAAAGTCTACAAAAAATGAAAAATTTTCTGAAATAAAGCTGAAATATCACCAATGCAAAAGAACCACTGAAGCAGCCGAAAGTTCTCTGCTATGCAAGCAAATGACCAAGCAGATACATGACCTACTATAGCCACCAAACTGGCGGCAAACTAAGCATAACATATTTTATGGATAACATAAATACACTACTTTTCATGCCAAAGTAAAGAAGCTACGTAACATACCCCTTCTTCCAACTTTATATGACTAATAAAATCTTCAAATGCTTTGAAATTGCCAGGCATGTCAGGCTAAAAATAAAAAAAAATGTAATATAATATTCAATGTTACTGAGTAAACTAATAAATATATACATAAATAAATACATATATTGAGAAAGCCATTGTTACTAGAAAAACAGTATAAACATTTACTGTTTGAAAAGTAATTCTTAAGCACTATATAGGCATTAGAATCACTCAGCAGTTTATAATAATGCAACGTAATAATAACTGGGTTACTCATTTGTGTCGTAACTCTTTAAAGAAGTCTGTCTTGCTGTGATATTGGTCTCGTTCATGTAATAAATTTTTGGTCAGTTTTTTTATACTGTGACATCATTCTGGACTAGTATTCATAATAAAATTATTGTAAAATGATGTTTAGCAAAAACCTACACCTAAACTCCCTGCAATCTGAATTCCAACAGCAGCAAGTTCTTGAGCTACAGATGGCATACCAATTAAGTAAACTTTCTGAGACAACTTCGCTACATCCCTCAGATACTGCGCTAAGATATTAGCTGTGCAAATGATATCATCCTGGTAAAAAGAAATAGAAAAATTTCAGATACTGTCTGTTAGAAACAAACTTCGAGACCACACAGTTGTAATTGGTAAGCATTATACTGTTACAGATTAAAAAATATAATGACAGTTTGGCAATCAAGCATTTTGCAGAAGAAATGAACAGCTCACAGTTTTAGTGTTAGCGTAGTTCTCTATGTTTAGTGTACATCAATCAACATTTTAAAATCAAAGTAACTTAGGACATCTAGGCACACATGTATAATAACTCACAGCCACCGAAGGAAATCCAGCTTTGCCCAGTTTCTCGGCATATTCCTCCCGTGTCTTTGTACTATTGTTAGTTACATAAAATACATGTTTGCCCTAAAATAATTACAAACATTTCTTGATTACTATTATACATTTCAGCTAAGCTGACCTATTCAGTAATAAGGGGTGTTTACTTACACACGGCTCTGTTTCCCATATGGGTAGATTATTTTATACAGATAGTATGGCTAAATCCTTTCCTACAGAATACAATCCCAGTGGCAGATATAGGGGGTGGGCCCACCCTTTCATAGTAGCAGTTACAGCACACCAAGTGAATATTTTCTCTGAATTGTAAGCTTTAATGACTTATATCGAGTAAAAAGTTCTGCATAAATGATTTCGGTTTAAAAACATTTGTGCTGTTTAAGTGATAATTGAAGTTTTTGGCAAAGATATCGCCATGCGCAATTATATGCTATACTAGAGTGTATACTACTATATTGGTGTGTAATTAAGAGTAAAAAGTTTGAGGTGACACAATGAGTTTTAAACTACTCTTTTGCTTGAAGAAATAGTAAGAAAATGGTCTAAAATGCAATTGGTAGCCGGGGTTCCCACGAACCCCTAGCTGCTTTTTTGTTGGGCCCACCTCTTTTTCTAAAGCCTGTATCCGCAAAAATCTTCACAAAAATTTCACTTGTTTGCTAAAATAGTGTCTACGGAAGAAAACAGTGCATGCCAGTTGGTTGATTTTTAGAAAAATTTGCTTAAGAGGCGGAGTGTGTCTGCCTTTACTACCATAAAGAGGTTCAACTTCCATCAATAAAAACTGCACACTGCAAGTTCATATATGCAAGATCATTTTGACTAGTATAGGTTAATATTTGTAATTTTGACTGTAAAAATTAATATTTTAAACCACAAACCTTTGCCTTAAGCTTGCTAACAGTTTCCACGGCATCAGGAAACACTGAACTTCCATGCCATAAAACACCTTAAATAAAAATTAACATTTCAAACAACTGTTTATCATGTAGAGATACAAGTAAAGAAATTGCACACAATTAAATGAATATTACAAATTATCTCTGCATTGTGTGATGCAAATTTTTATATCATTTAAATGCCCAGCCATTTAACAGTGAGGCCTATAACAGCCGACAAGCTTGCATAACCAACAACGACATATGTGCAACAAGTACGATTTGGTTACATGATTATACATCGCGCATTAGGCTAACAAGTATAAAATATTAAAGAAACAGCTTTTTGCAATGCCAGAATACTCCTTACTCTTGAGCACTACATAAATGGTTGCTTCGAGCCTCGAGGCCAGATTTTACCTTTGTCAAGTTATTTCTCTGGCAAGGAAAACATATTGGATTACCAAAGTTTTTGCTATCTGCACATGCAATAAGTATCATGTAAATATCCTAAGATCCATTTCATAAAAAGTGATTTACTATTTCTGTTCATTTAATGTTTCAAACTAAACCAAGCTCAAATGCAAATAAAAATAAACCAAGTGTTGACGACAGAAACTTAATAAAATGCAGAGTCTGTGATGGTGAACATGGAATTTGGAAATGCGAAAAATTCAAACAGCACGATATTGTACACAGATGGACATTGGCTAAACAGCTCAAATTATGTTACCGTTGCCTCGGTAGCAATCACCGTGGACAGTCATGCAATCATAGCAGAGCGTGCGGTATCAACAAATGCATTGGTATGCATCATCACTTGTTGCATTTAGACGATACTACATCGCCTAAGACAAATGAGATTAATATGGCAGTACAAGCAGACTCGAGTGAACAACGACTAGATACGCCCTCTGCAACCCCACCCAGGAATGGAGCCACCACAATGATGTCAGCTGCAGCGAAACGCATGGACAGCATTACGTTACGCACAATTCCAGTAGTGATTAAGAATGGTCAACGGCAACTGACGGTAAATGCTTTACTGGATGTAAAGTACAAAAACATACATCAACGTTGATATTGCTGCCGAGTTAGGTTTACAGAGACGGTTACAGCAAGTTAATGTCAATATATTAAATGGACAGATGGAAACATTTACTACAATGCCAGTTAAGTTCACGTTAGAAAGTTTGGATGGTCAATTGAAGTTGCCAATGGAAGCGTTTACCACAAACCGTGTAACTATCAATTTAAGAAAAGTCATTAACTGGAATAAACACAAGGACAAATGGACAGATTTAAACGACATGAATTTTCCAGTGGCTGGGCGGCGTTTTATTGTCGATGTGTTGATTGGAGTTGACTACAGTGACTTACACTATTCCTATCAAGATATTCGTGGCAAACCAGAAGAACCAGTTGCTAGGCTTACTCCACTCGCATGGACGTCCATCGGAGAAGTGGACAAAAGAAACATTCGGTCCAGACCAACTTTATTCGCACGTATGTCACACAACAGTCAACAGATGTCAGTGAGGTTGAGGTGGTGTTAAAAAAGTTTTGGCGAATAGACTCAATGGGCACCATAGCGAGTAATGATACACAAAATGCATTGTTACAAGATCGCGAAGCCATGCAAATTGTTAGGAAATCTTTACGTTATGAAAACAATCGCTACAAAATTTCATTACCGTGGAAAACTCACCAGTGGAATTACCTGATGATTACAACATGGCGTATAAGAGGCTGTTAGGCACCAAGAAATGTCTGTTGTAGTCTACAGAGGTAGCCTATGCCTACAATGATGTCATAGAGGACCACCTAAGAAAGGATTACATTTGCAAAATCACATTATCAGAAGAGAAGCGCATGGGTAAATGGTATTTGCCACATTTCCCGATAATCAAGAGAGATCGAGCAACTACAAAGAACAAAGGATCGGGCAAGAATATTCACGTTTGAAAAGTGGCTGAGAACTTCCTAAAAGCAGTAAGCTTATTAGTCTAAACTCACAACTAGACAATGATGATGTTATGACGAGTAACAGCTGTCTCATGAATGCCGAATTCTTGCCATATGATGTATTATTTCCGATAATTCTACTACGCAAGCATTGGGTCACAAAGCTGATTGTCAAATTATATCACGAGAATGGATTTCACGTGGCTGGAACGAACCACACTCTTGCAGATATTTGCTCCAGATTCTGGATTATGTCAGCCAGATTCTGGATTATGCGCTCATTGCAATCGACAGAAAGCAAAACGTGGGACTTAAATTATGGCTCCCCTTCCAAATATCAGACTAAAACTGCCGCTAAGAGCATTTGCTAGATGTTCTGTCGATTTCGGAGGGCCATTTCTAATTATCCATGGAAGAGGCAAAACAAGACACAAGTGTCACCTGTGTTTATTCACCTGTTTGTGCACTAGGGCGGTACATTTGGAAATGGCATTTGGGCTGGATACTGAACGACTCATTTCTGAACGCTTTCTACCGCATGGTGAATCGTCGAGGACTGCCCAATGAAGTACTGTCAGATAACGGTACAAATTTTGTAGAAGTGGTGAACGAACTACAGAAACTGGCTTCCCCGAACTAGACAAAAACAAAATTCAGAATGCAAATGTTACTCATGGAGTTAAGTGTTTTTTTAACCCACCTTCAGCTCCCCACTTTGGCGGCGTACACGAGACGATGATAAAGGCAGCCAAACGAGCAATCTACGCAATATTAGGAAATGCGGATATCACTGACGAAGAATTGCTAACTGCATTTTCGGAAGCCGAATCACTGATAAACTCGCGTCCCTTGACTTACCAGCCAGCCAACGAGAATGACGATACACCCATTGACACCAAATCACTTTCTTTACGGACATCTAGGCGGGAAACTTGCCCCAGAGGTAGTAGATACGACTACCTTCAATAAATGGGCAACAAAATATATTTACGAAAGTCTCTTTTGCCTTTGAATATACGAACACATCATATTTGCGACATATTTTTTGTAATTTTAACTAATCATGTGGTCGTTTGCAAGCTTTTATCCACTTTTTGCATTTTTCCAACTGTTTGTCAGACTACAAAAATGGAATAAATTTGATTATTTTATTCTGCAAACGATCTTGCCCAAGTTACGTAAGTCATAAGTCCCAATGGCATCCTTTAATTATGATTATAGCTAGGAAAATACCATAAAATTTACTATTTCATGATACAAATTTCACATTGATATATAACATAAATTTTGACCAAATTTGAATAAATTTGGACCATGAAGATTTTATTGAGGTTTACAAAAACTGACCAGAAAAGAAAACATTTTGCTTGAATGTGAATCCTGATAGTTGTCATGTATTCCCGTAGTGAGTTCAACTCTGCCGCTGAACTACTTGTCTTTATTTAGCTTGCAAGGTCGTACATTAAACTTAACCGCATATTTTATTAATAGCAAAATCAGTAACTCATAGATGCAAGCGCTGTGTATTTCTTCCTATAAAGAACGAAATTATGCTATGTATTTCCACTAATTCACCTGCAATTTTAATCGACAATACAGATAATCGACAACCTGTAATAAGATCCAAAACCAGGCTGATTTCTATCCTGCAAATTTATGAACAGTTGAGTATTTTTCATAAGAATATAACATATACTGACAATACATAGTTAGAGTTCTTATCCTGAAACACGAGGAAGTGAACCGGTTTTGTGGGCGTGTGAAAAATAGGCACATTGATTGGACAGTCAGCAGGGCCTACGTAAGCATGATCGATATTCTGTTTAACGTCAATTTGCAGTAAATAAATTTAATAATTTGGTGTCATATACATTGTGTGCAGAAAAATATTAATTCTGGTTTCTAATAATTCTTTGCAGTGTAGAAAACCATCTGAAGCATTCCTATTCCAGCATTTTCATGCAACTACTTAAGCTTCATAGGGTACAATCCACTCACGCATAATTTCAAAACTAATAAAAATTAAGAGAATTCGTTTTTGGAGTCACAGTAAAAGAAATATTCATTATAACATCAATCTGTGAACTAAGAAGTCACTCATTAAGTTTTTAATTTGCTTACCGTCACAGTCTAACAAAAAATTATCATGTTCTTCAACAAAATTAGATGCAATTTCATCCGTCAAAAATTCGTTACAGGGTGCTACCATCTTGGAAATTGCTATGATTTCATTGGCCACCACTCACCGCGTTTCTGAGGTATGGAAGAGTATTATAGTCATATTCATTTTGTTACCAACCAAATCGTTCTGTGGTGTGCATGCGATACAAACACAAAAGTGTCACTATCGCGATCAGAAACTGCATTAGCCTTAACTTATTCTGTTGCTCATTATCGTTTCTACACTACCAGTTAGCGAAACACCTAAACAAATCCAATCTTTCAAAACCATATTGACATCTCCATACACAACAACCCAGTATCATTCATAAAAGTATATCCTTCATAGGTTATTATAGCGTGCACGTGTATTACAACTTGTCTACAAGCAATACGCATGCTTTGCAGGTAACTTTTGCAGCTGTTTGTATAACAATTCAAATTATGCTAAATACGTTTGGTCGAATTCTTACTCCAAAATTTCAAATGGTTCTCTGTAGATTGTGTACCTGACAGTTACGTTTTAAATTACATTGTATGCATGTGTAATTCTTAATTCCCACAAAGGTGACATTAATTCAATAGTTTAACAAACTTACTGTATTTAATTAAAACATCTTCATATTACAGCACTTTGCTTTTCACATTTGTAAATTACAACAATCACAAAATTTACTTGTTTAATTTCATAAAATAATAAGCCTTCTGTTTCTTTTAGTCAAATTCGGCGTAAAATGAAGTGAAGCTCAGAAGCTGTTATCAGTATTGTGAAGTTGCACTTGTGGCTCGTCATGTTTAATAAATAAAAAATGGTGTGCATTAATATTATGTACAATTTCTTGTGACTGATGTGGTAACTGAAAGCTGTAATTTTTTTCTTTTAAAGTAATGTGTCACTTTTACAGCAATATAATGGGCAACCAACAAGTACTACCTAGCATTTCGAAATTTCTTTATGTTGAGCAAAAAGCAACAAAAAGCATGGCCAACAGCACATATCACGCACATTAAAAGGAACTGATCTGGACCAGTTTCAATTTTGATTTCTGCAAATTTTCATTTCATCTCAGACTTCGAATCATATATGAACAGTCATTTTCGTGTTTTACTAATTTCACTAGCAGTACTTTGATTGATATCACCGAAAATGGTACAATGTATAATAGTTTATAGCATGTAGGCCTGTGTTGTACAGCAAAGTTAAAAATAAAAATTTCACTTAATATGTTATTGTAAAATATTTTCTAGAAATGGTGGTTAAAAACACTAACATAAGCCTAAAATTAAAACGGAAAAAAGTATATTCAGTTTTCTTTCACAAATTTTATATGCATCATATAAACAGAATATTTGCAAACAAACAGCCGCCCAGCTTTTAAACAACAAATCTAATCACTCTTTTTGCGAGCTTCCAATTCAATAGCTACAAACAAGTTGCAATATTCAGCTAATTGTAACACAAAGCACTCTACCTTCTCCTACTTTCCTTTTCTGTAACAATAGCAAATTAACAAAAGTATTTTCTCAGCAAAATGTACATTTTAATATACAACAAAATTTTCTAAATTAAAGTAATCATGAAACCTTCAAAAATTTAAAACACAATAAGACTAGAAACCCTGAAGCACTAAGGCATGACACACTATTATCAAATGAATTAATAACATCTATGGTGTACTTTTTTAGAATCAGCAACAAAGGGAGGAAATCACTGTGCAGAAGCATGTACTTTTATTTGTTAGGGTTTCTCAGTCATGAAAACAATGCAAAAAATGACTGTAAACAACTTGCGCAATGCACCGGTAGTTTAACCAGCAATTGTCGAATGCTGTAATAAGTTATACTAAATATTAATACTACACATTCTTGTCTCAAGGAAAAAACAGCTACTGCATACAGAATGTTTCAACTACTATGGGAGCTTACAGTTCAATTCTGAGTATAATGGACTGCAAAGTTGCATTATTCATTTACATCATAAAATAGACTGTGTATAATTTTGCCATTATTGTACCCAAAACAAAAGATTTATAATTCAGAAATCTACAAAGAATGTAGTAATGGCATGTAAACTAATTAGCTTCGCCAACTAGATATTTGGAAACAAAAATATAACTTGGGTTTTTATTTTTGTATTTTCTTATACATGATCAAAATCCGAGCACATACATGAGCCAACTAAGGTAAAATGTAGTAAAATAATCTGACCACCGATTATATCTTTGATAATACATATAACTCATTTCCATTGCTAAGTAAGTAACGAAAATTTACAGTTGACAGTGCAATAATACAGGTAGTATAATTAGCCTGAACACTTATATTTAAAATAATTCTGAACAATGTTTTAATGGAGCTGTACAATTTAATTAGAATGACAAAAAGATAGTCATTATATAACTTGAACCTAACTAGTTAAGGAATCCACCATCGTACATCTAGGCTGCATGCGAACTAAAAATCCAGACCTGTCTAAAGTTAAACAATTTCAAGTTTAACTGGGCTGTGCCTAGACAGGTTTAGGCTTTGAGAATGCAGTCTAAGACTTATATTAAAACTGTTCGCTAAGAGCTTGAAATTGCAAAACGGAAAACCATTGATGCTACATGAAGAATTTAAGTGAAAATAAAATTTAAACAATGAATTTTAAAAACAAACATGCCCTAAACGAATATAACTATATTTACGGTTATCTTACAATGTACACATTAGTCTAGAACAACTAGAAAGAGTGTAATTTCTTTGTACCATGTGCAATACAAGACGAATATGGTGTATTTCTTTTCAGTTGAATGTTTGGTTTTAAAATTTATTGTGAAATTGATATATCATGTATGCACAATAGCAGGAAATAATAGTACAGTGGACTCTCGTTATAAGAATCACCTCGGGAGAAGGCAAAGTGATTCTTATATCGAGCTGATTCTTATACTAGCGGATTTTCAATTGCTGATTCAATTCGGGAAACGCGATTTTGATTCTTATATCGAGCTGATTCTTATACGTGTGATTCTTGTAACGAGAGTCCACTGTATTTAAAAAATACATTATACAAATGCAAGTAGGACTCGTTGAATTAGAAACACATTGCAAGTGGGTTTTGGTAAAAATAAGCCATTGCTTTGTCCATAAAAGCAGCAATGCTGAAAAGTTGCTGAAATATCATTGTTGAGAGCAATTACACACAGGTGATTATACAAATTTCACATCAGCAGATCATTATATCTTTTGTACTTTATCAGGTTTCTATGCTACTGGATGGCCGATAAATGTGAAAGCTACAGAGAAAGTACAAAGCTTAACACTCTTGAAGGAAACAGTACAAATCAAAACACTTCATTAAATTTATGGATATACGTGGATATACAAAAAATAAGTATATCAGTAATGAAACACATCTGCACAACATTATAAAGCTTTATGAACATTTTAAACTTACAGGAGGAAATTAATTTTCCTCATCAGAGGACAAAATTTCTCCTTCCTCTAATTCATATGAATTTTCATTAACAAGTTCAGATTTTTCTTCTTCATCTGAATCCGTATCACTTGAGTTTGAAGAGGAAGAAACGGATGGTGACGAAGATGATGACGAAGAAGCTGAGCTGTCATTACTAGAAATACTAGAGCTACTAAGATTCCTTTTACGTTTATTCTCTAGATCGCTATCAAGTTTTGCAATAATGTTTCTAACAGATGTAAGTGTAGCACTACCCGTTTTAAAAGCACTGGTACTATATGGGCTTTCTGTTGAGAAAGCTTGATTAGTTGACACTCGGCTAGTGTCGGCTACTACATTTTCGTAAGCTTGACTTTGTATAGCATCATCACTTATGTTTGATTCTGACTGTACATTAACTGAGGCACCCGTGTTTTTAACAACACAAGTTTTTTCAATTGATGACGTCTCATAATCAACTTCGTGACACGGAAAACTAGATAATTTGTTGCCATTGTCTTTACTAGTTAACGACTTTCGACTGTCAATAAAGTTTGTTAGAGTCGAGTCACCTTCAGAACGACAAAAATCCCTTGAATTCTCCAGCATCTCACTGTCTGTGACTCCGAGCAAGCTTTCAGAACGAGTTTCTACTGTGTCACAATTGGTATCTTCTGGCTTTTTTACAACAGAATTACTCACTCTATCACAAACAGGAGTATCTCTCACTGCCTTTAGCTCTTCAAGATTTGTACTGCTGCTATGTGTACCTTCTACTTTCACAGGATCAGTTAGCAAGACAGAATTGACAGGTTCAGGAGTTTGCTGTGCCAGAAAAGCAGCATTAAGAGTCTGAACTCTTTTCGAACTCCCAGATTCCACATCACCATTTTTTCTCACCTGGTGAAGTTCTAGGTTTTGTGTTTCTTCTTCTGAGCTTATAGAGTCTGTATCCTCAGCCAATTGTCTTAGCTTGTTACTGCGATTTACAAGATCAGATCCTTCAGGGCTAACCGGTTCAACTGGATGCGGGCTCGAGCGTCGGTTTTGCATAAACCTTTTTTTAGTATATAAATACTGCTTAGAATCATAAGCTTTTCCAACTAATTCATCTGGAATGACAGACTCACTTCCTTTAAACAGCTCCTGGTCTGTCTCAGCAACAGACCGATCAAACTGGTCATATATTTCAGACAGTGAAAATGTCTCTATAGATTGTATACGAACAGAAGATTTACTTTTTACATTCCTCTGCACTTGTGGTGTATAGCTGCCATCAAATATTTGCTCACCACCAGGACTATTCTTTGCTCTTTTTACTTCCATGTTATGATGCTCAGGTAGTGAAATAACTGTTTCTTCTGAATGATGCTCATTGCTACTTATACTATAGTGCTGCACCTTTGAAACATCACTACCTTTATCGCCTATTGGAAGCAAAGTGCGAGGTGACACCTTTGAAACATCACTACCTTTATCGCCTATTGGAAGCAAAGTGTGAGGTGAAGAAGGCTTTGATGTGTCGATGCAATCTAGATTTTCCTTTCCCAGTTTTAGATTATCAGACAACCTATGTTTTGAAGCATTTTCGGCTGTAAATAGATGTTTGAATTTTTTGTACAACTTTTCTGCATCATGCCGGATATTTTGGTCTGCTTTGTAAGCTTTACAACGCTTGATAGTAAGCATGATGTCTGGATTTTTCTTTAACATATGCTGATTTAACTCCATGATGTTAAGGTCAGTTAATGCTTGTAAACATTTCTTGTGATCTGGATTTCCTGCACGCAAACTTTCTTTAATGATGCTATTCAGCTCCAACAAACGAACATTTTGTAATTTGTCTGGTTCATCTCTATTTACAGTTTGTTTAGCCTTTTCTTTTTTCAGCCTTTCTTTCTTCTTCTCTGCAAGTTTCATCTGTTTCAAGCGCTCCTTTTCAGCTTCTTTGTCTTTGATCTTTTCTTCAATTTTCTTTTTAATGAGTTCAGCTTCTTTCTTTTTTGCTGCCTTTTCAGTCCTACTTTCTTTTGTGAAGTCCGGTTTTTCAATTATTGTAGCGCTGTTTGTATCTTTACTTGAAAAGAGTTTTTCAGATATGTCACCAATCTCAGGTTCTTCTGTAAGAGAAGCCAATTTGCTGCTTCGTTCATCATGATGTTTCGTATGATCCTGGTTGACAACAAAGTCAGCAGATTCTTTCTTGGGAACTCCATCAAACGATTCACGAATTTCTATTTGAGTTAAATCTCTACTGTGGTGATCCTTCTTTTTGTGATGCTTTTTTTGTTTAGTTTTCTGCTCTTGTTTTTCCACAATTGCTTTAGCAGCTAGTTTAGCTTCTTTTTTCCTTTGTTTTCGCTCTCTTCTAAGTTCTTTCTGTACTGCTTTAAGTCTTTGTTTTTCTTCCAAGTTCCTTCGATGTTCTTCTTCTTTTATCCTTTGTTCTCTCTTTTGCTTTAGCTCATCATCTTGCTTTTTCCAACTGCTAGGTTCACTATTAGAGTCTTCATCGCTACTACTGCTCAGCACAACTTTTTTTGCAGCAGCTGTTGTTGCTGTAACTAACTGTAAGTTACTTTTGTTATTCAAGTCAACTGCAGAAGATAACACTTCTTTTTCAGCTGAGATATTTACTGAGTTTGCCTGTCGTTTTTCATGTTTTTTGCTTAACCTTGCCTGCAAACGCAAAAGTTTACCTATACTAACAGAATCACACCTCAGTAGTTTAACTGTTAGTCTGCGCTTGGGCTTTTTCATTGGAGAAGAAATCTTTGTTGTTAATGGCAATTGCGATGCAACACTCAAATTTTTTTCAACAGTCTGTAGAGACTCAACAGGATTAGGCTGTACATTGTGCTTTGTAGCATTATCACTATTCTGATGCTGTTTACACTTCTCATCAGTAAGAACACCAGGTTCTGACAGTTTAGTTCTATCATTATTTTCAACACTGGGTAAAAGCCCAACACGACTAAAATATATGGCATTTTCTGTGGCATTATCACCCTTCAAAAGCATTTCATGTTTCTCATCTGTGAGAAAACTGAAATCAGGCTTTGACAGTTCAGTTGATTCTGAATCATCCTTCAATGAGTGAGGATCATCCTCTCCAGTTTTTGCTTTCTTCAATCGCTTCCTTTTCACTGTACCTTCAGTATATTTTGAACGTTTCTGTACTTTCATTGGCAAACTTTCAAAGCACATTTTGTCAGCTTGGAACGAAGACACGTCATCTGTTTCTTCTAACACTTTTTTAAGTGGCTGATTAGCTTTTGTTTTCGAAAGCTTAGGTTTCCTATGAGCTGAAGTTTTAGGGTCCAACTGGTTACCACAAGATGCGATTTCACCTTTTTTCTGCGCAATGAAACTTTTTGTCTGCTTGTCTAATGACTCTTTATCTCCAAATTGAACAGTGGGATTATTCTCAATTTGCCAAAGCCCATCATTAAAAAATTTTCTTTTCAGAGGCTTACCATATTTTTCTTTAAACTGCATATAAGGAAATAAATCCTTGGGACCAAGATAGGCTGTTTCGTATGTCCCAAAAAAGAATATAAAATGTTTATTTTTAGGCACTTTAGTCGCATTGCTAGGTATTTCATCAATACGAGCTGGCCAGTGAGGATATCCTTTTACTTTCGCAAACACCAAATCTCCTGGCTGAAATATTGGCTTTGCAGTCATGTTCTGAAATAACATTACATTATTCTATTATTTAGTCCTTCTTTCGAGTTTTACCAAGATTCCAAACTTGAAGACACAAAAACAGTGCACTAACAATGCAAAGTCTTCAAAACTCAGATAAACTACAAAAAAGTGACTATTAGAATTTAAGCTGATTATTTAGGGTATGTGTTTTTATTTTTGGTATGATGCACCACTAACTTTTTCATCGTGTAAGCTATCTTATCAAAAGTACTGCTACAAAAAGACACTTGTGATTAATAGTATGCTAAGTATACTAAGTGGATGTTGCACAAAAAAGAGAACTATACTTGTAAATGTGTGAGATTTATCAACATTACTGACTATAGCACTTGCCAGCAAATGCAAGAACAAAATAAATGTGCTGCAATAAATCCTATCATTTTCCCTATTTTACAATGTGACATTAAAAATTTTCACTTCTATATCTTACATACATTACTGGACAGAAAAGCTAGCTTGATAAAAAAGAAATACTATATACTCGAAAGACGTTTTTTTTTCAAAAAAATATCTCACAGCTATGAATCAAGTCATATTTGGATTAGCCAAGTTTCACTGTACAAATTTGCAATGCAAACAAAAGTTTATGAATGCCTGTGTAATAATGGATCAAAGAAATTGATACTTCCTTACTGCCAACATTAAATTATATGTAGCTATGACTTGTAAATTTCTTAGCTGTTTTAATAGTAATGTAACAAAATATTTAGCTTTGTGCTCAAATGCTTTCAAAGCAACATTAAATTTGCCTGAATTTTTTAAAAAGCTAGTTAATGCAAAACCCTGGAACGTGTAAAAACAAAACGGTAGCAAAGCTTGCACTGAATGTTTTCAAATTTATCGATACACTGCAAAAAAATTCAATTTAGGGCCTATTATCTGTGGTGCGAGGCCTCGCAAAAGAAAAAATCGATCGATCATGGGTGCTTGGCTGCAAAATAAAGGGATGTGCACAACGGTGCAATCTAAATTAGAGAGTTTTCTCGAGAATTCTCTCTGTGAGTAAACTAGCAAGTGTGAAAACGGCTTTGCAAGTTCTTTTGGCAAGTTATTGCAAACTTTCCGAGAGTTCTCTCGCGAGTTTCTTGCAGACAGGCTCTACTCATTTCATTTCAGAGAATTATCTGCTAACGTGTTAGATGCAAACCCACTTTAATCATTAACATTAAGTTAGCTCTGGCAGTGAGCGTTCGATCCCTGCTTGCACACTGCCAAAAGGTACAGAAAGCTATAGTTTAACAAGTAACTGCATTAGCTTTTAAGTTTAGAACTACAGTACAAGGCAAACCAAAAATATTTTAATAGTTACTTAATTTCATAAAGACCCCATCAAAATTTGCAAACAAAAACTTTGTGACTTAAAAATCAAATTACTTTGCTTTGTCAGTATGAGCATTTATTTTGCTTTGGAGTGGCTGTTGAGTTGCTGAAGTCTTCAGGAAAACAAGTTTCTACTCTGTAAATGTATTTGAATATTTTTGCATCATTTCATATTTTGAAAACAAACTCCCTGTAACAGTACAATATTTACTGCTTATAATATAGCATAACTCAACTAAAGTTTATGACATCTAGGACAATCATTTTACAATTAATTAGTCAGCAATTATGCATTACAATGGATAACGCGCTTACTGCTCACGAAGTCGCTCATTTATAAACTTATAAACGGCAGCTTCCACAGAAAAGGTTTTGTCCAATGGCAGTTCTATTAGCATTAAACAGCATATCATAATATTATTACCAAGGAATTATTACCAACTATAATACAAAACTACATTTTGAGTACTTTAGCACCACGGATGTTACAGAAACAAAATTTTCGGTTCAGTTTGTCGATAATTACACCTTTGGTCAAGTTTCGGTTTCAGCGAAATTTATTAAGTTTCATGGCGGAAATTTCGGACAACTTCTGTAGTATTTTTCCTAGGTTGTATTAAGCATTTATCGAATTTATCTTTTCTTTTCTCCTAAATGTCAAAAACCACTGGAAAATCCTAGCTAAAATAGGTCGGCAAAAATTTCGTTTACATAACAGCTTGTGAAGTGCTTTTACCAGCAATGCAGCATAGCTTCGGCGCTGAGTACTGCGAAGTTTTAGGGTCTCCAACCCCAATCAACCGAAATATCAAACAACGTTTGAATTTATTTGAGTAAAATCACGTCTAATTTTATAATTTAAGAAATATAAGCAACAGAAAATCTACAAAATAAATTTTGTTTATTTTTTATGAAGCACTATGATCTTTAAACCTAAATCATTAAGGATACTTAAATCCAAAAACATTGTAACACATTCATTTTTCTAAGGTAAGCCGCTCCATCAAACTTGAGGTTCTATACTATAAAACCTCCTTGTGTTTTTGTATTAGATTTTTTTATCAGCAATTTTGTATCACAGGAAATAAAAGGAAACAAACAAAAAACAAAATATTTTACTTATTTTGGAATTTTCTTTTTTCAGTTTTAATAACAATTGGTTTTGTAAAACTGTTTCAGTTTGGAAACATAACAAAAAACAAAATATTTTACTTATTTTGGAATTTTCGTTTTTCAGTTTTAATAACAATTGGTTTTGTAAAACTGTTTCAGTTTGGTTTCGCTTCGGTATCGGTTTCCTACGTTTGATAAATTTCGCTTTCGGTTTGTAAATTCAGTTTCGGCAACATCCCTGTTTAGTGCTGGGAAATTCTATTCTAGTGTATTACTCAAAAAGTAATATTCAAACGCAACAGAAGTTAACAAATGTTTCTGCATAAAGCATGAATGCCGCCTAATGCAGGAATTTTACCAAGGTGCACAATTTTATAAACAGCTTTTAAACATGATTATGCTTAAGGCATCAGAGTCAATTATATATATTTACCGATATACATATATATATATATATATATGTATAAACGATATCTATACCAGTGAGCCATGTAAACGATATGTAGGCATCATATAGCTAGATTGTTAATTTTGCAATTAAAAGATTATCTAAGAGGACAAAAAATCGCCAATAGATTAGTAATGACCAATTTACCTTCACTTATGGTGGCTCTTATAAGCTACATGGTGGTGACAAACTTAGATGCAAGCACAACACATAGCAGAATGATCTCAGGGCAAACAATTGTTGTGCATGTTGGTCTACAGAAAGCACCAAGCTCATTAAGCTTACCAAACATATAGTTAGCACTCCTAACAACTCTGAGAACAATTGCAGCACAATTTAAAGTGATTCCATATGCCACAATTTCACGACATAAAATTAGGATAAAAGTGGCATATGAAATTGTTCATTCATTACTCGTTTCATTCAATTATCTTCCTATTAGATAGAACTAATCATTGTTAGGCCAAATGAGTGTAGAACAAACGGAAACAGGCATTTGACTGTTTTATAACACTAACAGACTTAGTACCTAATGCTTCCAATGATCAAAAATGTCGATAGCCCAATACAAGGGATATTATGAAAACCAACTTTATTAACGCTGATATTGGCATTTTTCGTTTGAGCAAGATGCCCACAAGATTAAAATTTCTTTCAACGATAAGTTGAAAACAAGAAAAGTCAAAGAGTCAGGGAGAGTGTGTGTTTGGCAGAGTGTATCATGTGTGGGGATTTTAATTACCCAAATTTAAAATGCCCACTTCCCCAGCCAGTTAATGTGTATGATCATCCTTTCATAGATTTTATGGAAGAACATTTATTAGAACAACGTGTTTATTTTCCCACCAGAATCAAGAACACTCTCGAGCTTGCTTAGTCTAACAGCGTTGAAAGAGTAATTGAGGTTGAATCGTGCCCTTCGTTTACTAAGAGTGATCACGAGTGCGGCGTAAAGTTTGGAATTGTGTGGTCTTGGTCACCAATATTTAATTGTGGAGATGAAGTATTTGATTTTTCTCACGCTAATATTCATCTTATGCGAGAGCTATTCGATGATGTGGAGTGGGATTGTTTGTTTGAAGGTAATAATGTAGAATCTTGCTGGCAAATATTTTATCTAAATATCATGCTATTATTGATCGGTCTGTGCCTAAACATATCATGAAGCCAAATAATCCCACAAGAAGGGCTTGGGAGAACACTAAGGATGTTTGTAAAAGACATCAGAGAAAAGTAAGTGTTGGAGAATTTATTTTAAGTCTAATATTTCTTCAGATTTGGCAATTTATCAACGTACTGCCTCTAAACTTCTTGGTGATTCTTCGTGAACCTCAAGCAGTTATTAAGCGAACCAATGATCACTTCTCTCAGGTTTTCACAGAAGAACCATTGGATCATGAGTTGCTTGCCAGTCAATGTTGTCTGTTCAAGAAATGACTGACATTGATTTTTGTGTGGAGGATGTCAAGTCTTTACTGACGCTTGTTAATCCGTGGAAACCTAAGGGCCTTTGTTTAGAGTGTTTTGATTCAGGAAAATTGCCTAGGTCTTAGATGGATGCTAATATTATTCAACTTCCTAAGGTGATTAATACTACATTGTGTGATGAACTTCGTCCAATTTCTCTTACGTCTGTTGTTGTGAAAATCCTTGAGAAACTAATTTGGCGAGAAGTTCTTTGGTTTTTATTAATTCATAATTACTTTACCAAAAGCCAGCATGGATCTCTTCCTAGTAGGTCAACTGTCACCAATTTGTTAGAATGTCTTAATAACTGGACCAAAATCTTTGGTGATGACTATAGTTCTGGTGTAGATATTGTATATGTAGAGTCTTCCGTAAAGCATATGATTCAGTGCCTTTCGAGCATTTGTTGCGGAAAATGTCACTTGCTGGTATCAGGGGTAAACTCATTCATTGGTTTAGAATTTAGATCTTTTCTTACCTGTAGAAGACAATGCGTAGTCTTAAATGGACTGTCTACTGAGTGAATCCATGCTCGTAGTGGTATTCTACAGGGCACACTTAGCAGTCCCTATTGTTTTATATTATACGTGAATGATCTGACGGAGTATGTTAGTTCGTCTATTAGCATGTTTGTTAATGATGTTAAATTATACAGGCAGATTAAGTCGCAATTTGATTCTGATATGTTACAGCTAGACCTTGACAACATCGAATCTTGGTCTGATCAATGGCTGCTTCACATGAAACCTGTTAAATGCGCTTTGCTCAGTGTTAGACAGGCCAATGTTGACACTTTATCTAATGGTATGATCGTTCAAGTTGATTGTGTTCGAGATCTCGGGGTTTACATATCTGTCTCGCTGAAATTTAATGATCATATTGTAAAGACTGCTAACCAAAGAATTGGCATTATTAAAAGATCAAATTTATAAGACTCTAATCAGACCCCTGCTGGAGTATGCAGTCGTTGTTTAGGTTCCGCAATACGTATCTTTTAAAGCAAAGCTGGAAAAGGTTCAACGAAGATGTCTATGTCTTGCTAACGATCTGGTTCTTAACAATATATCTACCTTAGAGGAGAGACGTGACACAACTGATCTTGTCAACGTGCTTAAAATATTGAATGAGAACACAGTCTTGGATCCGAATGATTTTTTTAAACGTCCTCATAGAGAGTTATGTGGTCATGAACGGAAACTACATGTCGGATATTCACGCACAAATATAAGGAAGCACTTTTCTCCAACCGTGTTGTACGAAAGTGGAACAATCTAAACAGTGATATTGTTAATGCCCCCAATGTTGAGTCATTTAAACGAGCACTGAGAGAAGTGCATTGAAAGCATTTTATATGCTAGCACTCTTACAACTTTTGAAGTAAGGCTCAATTTACCCGAAATTGTTAAAACACTCATCATATTGACGAAAATTATATAAATTAAGTTTGTGCTACACAATAGGCAAAAACTTGCATTGGAGTTATATACACAATTTTTGAATATCTCAAGTGCTAATCACAGTACCTATATTAAGGCAAGGGAAACCAACCTCATCGAGCTAACAAGCAAATTAAAATTAATTCATGCTATTCATCAGAAATGTTGACCACGATCAGCAAAATTCGCCTTATTTGGTAATAGAATAAAACAAAAGTTAGTATATTATAAATATTTGGCACGACAGATGATGAAGAGAAGATTACACCCTACCAATGAATAGATACACTGTGACATGCGATTTCACAACAACAATGACAAAGTAAGCTTAAACCTGATCTGAAATTAGTCAAACACCAATTGAAATAATTTTGTGTTCTCAATATTTACCACTTGTATAACAAAGGTGTACGTCTACTATAAGTTTTGAAAATTCGTAAATTCATTATTCAGAATGATAACAAAATCAGAAAAACTAAAAACCGCATTTTTCAACAACACGATGTCGTCATTTGCGGTCACAAATCGATCAAAATAACTTTCGCACGTGACAAAATAAACAAATGAACAGTTAAAAATGGATGCGCTCAGTGAAAAGCTATGCCTTAATTTGTCAAATTGCATTCAAGAATGTTTGACGATTACGTTGAACGAGGAGTCCGTTCCAGATGATGTTAAATCTAAACTTCGATTAAACGCAAATAACGGCAAAGATAGACCAGATGTTATCACAGCCGATGAACTCCGGTTTTTGTATAGAACTGCTAGGAGTTACTGCCCTGGTATGTGTGGTAAATTATTCAGTTGAATTGACAGTTACTGAGCACTACGTAGGACGGTCGCGCTTTGTCGACATTCCCGTGTACCTCCTTGTCGTAACGCTGATACACAGCGCCAGGGCACACGGCGAGGAAATTCAGCTCCGCGGTACATGGTGAAGTAATACAAGGGGAGAGGTGGGACATGATGCTGTGATACAAGTTAAGAGTAGATGTCGGCAAGTGCAAACGTGCGACGTGTCGTAGGCTCTCTGGCACCAGCTAAAATATATAATTTGTGTTGCCTACATTTATCATTTCTCGCAAAATTAAATTATATTATTTTTAGGGCGATAATTCAATTAACTCACTTTCGTGTTGGGTTAAAAATACGACAATTGCTCAACTAACTAGACCTCTCCATAATTTTTAGGTAACCTTAGCTTCTCATGCTTTGTGAGCCTCACACATGCATGGTGTGCTTTGTCAGGGGGGCAGAATGAAAAATTGTTTTCTTGGTGTTATGCAAAATTGTTTTGTAGTGTGAAAAATTGTTTTCTTGGTATACTGTGGATGACCACTTAGTGCAAAAAGCATATATAGGCCTCTCTGTGAATAAAGCAAATAGTGTTTTAGCAGCTGTGCACTGCATATATTGCAATAATGTTCGAATGCTAAATATGTGCTAGTAACTATTGTTTTGTGCTTGCGTCTGCTCTTTCTGAATGAATAATGATATCATACTGTCGTCTGTGCAATGCTAATACTAATCGATTTGAGTGCTTAATCTGACCATCTTGCAGCTATGAATAAACCGAAATCTTGTTAGGCCTAAATTGAAGATTTAAAATATTATCTTATTGCTTTATGATGAGCCTTTCGACCAGTATATGATGACAGTAGTGCTCTGAAGCTTAGTGAATGAATGCTGGAAATGCTGCAAAGTAATCATTTTAATAGGCTAAAACTCAACTCTCAAAACTAGATTTTTGCCTCCCATTTTTGCAGTGCATGCTTATTCTAAAAAGTAAGCAATGTGTAATTTAATTTACATGTACAGAACTTATGTAGTTTTCAGGCACTTTGCCATGGATTTAAAACTGTATATGCACTAAAAACTTATTGTTGAAGAGTCAATGTAAAGATATAATGGATTTTTTTGCATACTAGATTATGGAGTTAAAGCTCAAGAAAACTCTTCACTTACATAAAGCTTAAAAAAATTGTTTTGAAATTTTATACCACTTACATACTGCCTTTTTACATGCAGGGCCAGTGTCGGCCATAACGCTTATAAAACGTGTAAATTTAAACTCCCTCGATGACCGTTAGGCGTGGCCATTTTGATGGTAGTTCGTCTGAAACAAGTTTAGATAACATTGCGTGAAGCTTGAAAAAATAATCGGAGCATGCGTAGCACACATGTTGTTAACTAAGTAAAATTTTAGATTACCGTATCTTGTCAGCAAGATTAAAAATCTTTTTTCGTTAGTGAATGGCGCACCCTGGAGGGTGAGTCAGCGACATTTTACCAATTAGCAGGAACATTTTAAATTATTATTTCTAATTACGTAAGTCTTTCCAGCAGGTAAGCGAAATGCTAAATGCACGTTTGCGTAGTGACATCATGTAATGGTGCTGTCGGAGCAGTATTGCGGAGATTTGAAATGAAAACAAACAAGAATTCCTTTCAGCACGAGTGTGATGTACGCATAAAAGTGCTTTAAAGTAGTATAATTTTTTAAGGCGATTTTTCTGAAACCCACTTCAGGTACCCCTTTTCTAGTCCTTTAAGTAGCTAGATGTGTGATATTTTCAAATGAATTGCAATTTAAGTTTGTTTTTTGTTTTGCGACTTATAGTTTTGTCATTAGTATTGAGTAATTTAAATTATAATTTTCAAATATGACTACAACCAGGTTTGTTTGGTGGAAGATAAGAATAATTATAATTTTTTCTGTATTTTTATGCGTGCACATTATGTGTGCTAACTTCAAAATTTTCAATTGTTCCATTGCGTTAAAATTTAGGATGTACTAAAAGTTGTTCAACCTTTGCATTCTCCTTTAAATTGTGTTTTAGGCTGTTTGGTTTAGATGATGACATAGTCAACATAATTTCCTCGTGGAATAAAAAAAAATTCATTATTGTGTTTGGTATTTTTCCAGGTTATAAAAACTTATATTTTCACGAACTTGTACGTGGTGCTGCGATACAACTTCCAAAACCCGTTATACCTGAGAGAGTATGTACATTTTTGTATTAATAAGTTTTATCACCCAAGATAATTCATGCAAAATGTATAACTTTAAGGATCAACATATTCATTTTGCACATTAGTTGTTTGTTTATTATTGAGTGGGAAATTGACGTTGCCAAACGATCAGTCTTCAATGCAATGTTTCAATTTTTGTGTGTTATTCGTGCGTAATGTTTATTATTAGTTGAAATTGTTTATTATTGAAGTAATAATACAGGAAGAATTAACACAAAAAATAAGTAGTTTGAATACTGTATCTGGCAAGTGGTGGCTAGAAAAAAACTGTTTGTCATGAGTTAACAGAAAAGTTTTTGTGAATTATGAACAAGCAAAGTGCTGTCACGGGCTCTTTATACACGTATATGAGCATGTACATTATTGTTGAAAGTGCATACTAGGGTTGTCACTTCATCACAAACCAAAACCAGGAGTCAGGAACCAGCTAGGGAGGTATGGAAACCGACATATGTTTCCTGTATTTTTGACATTTTAAGGCCTTTTTCAGAATCAAGAAATGTAAAACACAGGCTAGTACAAGTTTATTGATTTTAGGCATTAAAATGCCCTAAAACTTGTAAGCAGTGCATCAACTTTTGGAGTTTTTTACCAGTCCATGTACATTTCTCACATTTTTGACATTGGAGATAGCTTTTAGTGATTAAATTGTTAAGAACTTTATGTTACGTGAATTAAATCTAAAGCAGAACATTACTGCACTTGTCACTGCAGAAAAAAATGGCAAATGTAGACAGTGTGAATTGGTGAAGCCTTACAAGAGATCGAACTTGTTTTTTAGGTTTAGTGTTGTCTTAACAGAGATTTCGCTGGTTTAGTTTTACCTTATAATGCAAAGTTTCAATATGCCATATCCTATTTCGGTATTTTTTACTTAAACTTGAATGCAGTGATCGAAATTAGGAGATTTCAGAATTTTTAAAAATTTAACCAAACTATGGCACTATGGCTGAAGTTCAGGAGACTCCAAGCCAAATCAGGAGTGCTGGCAACTCTAGTGCATAGGTTGTAATCTTTTATTTATGCATAATCACAAATTACAGCTTACAGTTAGGCATTTTTGTTCTGGTTGCTTATTATTACATTTTTACAGAATCCGGAGTTAGAAGCAAGAATAAATCAATTGAAGGCAAAATTAGCAGAACGGGAGTACAAAGAGATGACAAAGAATGTAGATTCACAGTGGAGGGCCAATGAGAAGATTAGTTTGAGTAGTGAAGGTAACTGTTAATTGCTTTGTTTTTGACTGAGATTATAATTTTCCTGAGCAATGTGAAATACATATCTTTGATCCTCCTCGCCTCATGATAGGTGTTTGAGAAAACCTAATTTCTTATTGGCCATTCTGCATTTGGTTGTTACCATTGTTTTGAGCTGTTTGATTCAAATTAATGTTTGCAAAAGTGTAAAATACTTAAATGGCCAATCACACTTTATTAGCTCATTGTTCCTGTACACAGCTACATTATAGTATAGGAAACTCAATAGTAAATTTTTTAAATTAAACACAGTTTGGAATATTTCAGTAAGAAAACTTTGAAAGTCACCATTTAGATCACAGAGATACTGTCTTCCTTTTATATGTGACATTGTTCCTCCATTTAAACAATTACAGAAACAATTTGTTAAATTTTACCATAGCTGCTTGAATAGCGAAAATCTTATAGTTAATTTCAATTTCTTTGCACATAATTCTGGATTTCACGTCTGTAGCGAGTACAAATTTTTTTACACAAATGAAAATGCTCTTTCTAAGGTTTTTTGTACATCGGATGTAAGCAGTTATGTTAGCGAAGAACAAATACAGAATGTAAATTTCATTAAAGATGTTATATGGGCTCTGGAGCGTAATCTTCTTGATTTTTTGACAGGAATGAATTGTTTGCCATATTAACACATTTTACTTTCACTTAATTGTGTATTTTCACATTGCTTACTGATCTTGTTAATTAATGTTATTTTACTTATGTGTATATATACATACATCAGCAAAATAACATTAATTAACAAGATTAGTAAGCAATGTGAAAAAGAAAATACACAATATATATATACATATGCTTTTCCTTTTTCAGTACAGGGACTTAAAACTCAACTCATTGCTGTCTTCAACTTCGTATTGACAGTTGGATGTGCATTTGTTTTTGGATACAAAGCAGTTCAATACACTCTTCCTGTTCCTCACATTCCAATTGTAAGTAGAAATTGGTTCTGAGTTATAACCGAATGATGAATATTTAAACCTGCCAAAAAGTTTCCTTTTATGCAATTTTTTACCAAAAATTTCCGAGCATTTTTCTGGGTATTTCGTAATGTTAGATTTGATTGGAGTGAATCATTTTAAATAACACAACATGTCAATGTATGGGCTGACTTTCGCAAGTGTATTGCCTGTGGTAAAGATAATGATAAACCACAATTTGTGAAAATTTTTGGAAAATTGCATCCCATAAAATAATATGAGAAGGTGGTGTAACAAACTCATAGAATTTTCTTGTTAATAATAATTTAAAGGTACAAAAATTGTGTTGTGGTCCATAGCCCACAGTCTTTAAGCACCATAGCATTATTTTTAGCTTGTTATAAATTCTTACTGAATATTAGGCTGATTGATGCAACTGTCAGTGTCGTAATGTGAGCCTGATGTCATTGTTTTCCGATGTTTTTGGTTTATTTACGAATTAAAAATGGTGCCGTTTCCTGTTTACATTTTAAATTTCACTTCTAACTAAGTTTGCTTATATTCACATAGATTATTGTTATTCAAAGGAGTTTGGGTGCGACATCTATGATGCATTTTGCAGATTGATAGACAAAAGGAAGAGCAGAAAAAGGGCTTAGTAAACAGGTCGACAGTTTGCAAAAATAGAGGAGGCAAATGAGAAGGGAGGGGGAGGGTGAGAGAAAGAGGAGAAGGAAAAGACAGACTGATAGACAAAAAGTAGATAGATAAGAGCTTGGTTAACAGGCTGATAGTTTGCAAAACAGAGTAATTATTTATTAGAATATAAAAGAATTTTGAATGAAGTGTGCCAGCTAGTTTAGAAATTTGTGGTTGCATTTACTTGTTAGTGTTCAGATAATTCCATTAGAAAAGTTTAATAAATAAAGATCAACACAGCATAAATAAAACAAGCCTTTTCACAGTTTCGCTATGTGCATGCGCAGTTGCTGTAGGTAAAAGGTTAAGTGAACCACAGCAACGTGTCTTAACTACAACCGCCACATGTGTGTGTAAAGCAACTGTTTGCCGCATCAGTTCAATAACTTCAATTACGACAACATTTCCTTGTTGTTTTACGTGCACTTCACTTAATTATGCATTAGTCTATGCGATGTAGAGTAATTTACTAGAAAGATCTTGCTTGGGACAGAAAAACCAGATTGTCAATGATGGTGTACGTCCCCTGAAGAAAAATTGTACAATATTGTGTAAAATTTGCAGTGTCAAGAACTGTTACATTATAATGGTTTCTGTAAGTTGCATTTGTTTCAAAATTGATATAACAAGACTCCAAGAAGTTGTGAAGTGAAATTATTCTATTGCACATACTCTAATAACACAAAAAGGTCGTGAAACCTCTTTCAGAAATACACACAGGTCAGCAAATAACAGTGAAATGTACACTCGTTTGAAGTTCTTATCATTATTGCAAAAGTTATTATAAATACCAAAAATCTGAGACAAAGGACAAAAGGTTTTGGCAAAATAAAGAACTTTAATTTGATATATTACACATTATGTTTGAGAGATTCCCTACAGATGACCTTTAGGTGACTCAGGTGAGCCAACATGTGCTAGTGTCAAACCTGCCTCACCCCAAGCTTTATTTGATATATTAGTCAATATGATTGAGCCATTCCCTGTTGATGGCCTTTGGGTGACCCCGGGTGGGCCAAAATTTTGGCAGTGTCAAAACCTCTACCATTACAATGTGTTCTGTATGTTGCAGCTGTTTGGCCCGCAAAATTGTCAAAGAATATGTACTTTATCTGTTATAGGAAGAAATGGTCATGTTTACCACGCTAGCAACCGTCAAACTATGACCTTGTACACTATAGCAACTGCTGGATTTTTAAAAGGCCATACAATCTACTGTCCAAAATTGCTGTAAAAACATTTTGTTTACTACATAGTCATGTAGATTTTTAGCAAAATGTGTAAAATCCCACATAACTTAAACATTCATGATCCTCTGGGATCAGCTTATGTATAGGTTGCTACACACCAAAAATCTATGAACTGAGACAAAAGGTTTTGGCTAATTATAGAAAATTAAGTCAATTGTGGATGGCGCTCTATGCTCGACAGACGCTGCATGATATTAATAGGTACCCTTACCTAGGTCAGGGGACCTAGAAAACAACTAGGTAAGGTTCTAGCTAGCTGTTAAAACTGTTACTATTACATTACAGTGGGCTAGGAGGTATTGTCAAGTGTACATAAATGCATTGTCTGGTTCACTTAACCTTTGACCTTTTCACAATCATCATCAATCGCTGAACTGTGAAAAGGCTTATTCTAATGGTTTATTAGTGTGATTAAAACAGTATAACATTAATATGTTTGTTTGTATTTCCAGCAAGTCTTTGTTGGCCTAACACTGGCACTAGTTGTAGCTTGTGCAGACCTCTACTTTATCATCAAGAGCTTGTGACGAACTGTGTAATTTAATGTATAGACCATGAAGCAGTTACATATAATGACTTAAAGAGTTCCACTTACGTGACTCAAAACAAGTGCCCAGAATGCTTTCATCATGGAAACAATATGAACTGTAACAGGACATGTAAGGTTTATCCAATAATTGTACTGAATGGGGTGTAAAGATACATTATAATGTAATTATTAAATATTTCTTTATTTCTGTAGATTTAAACATCATTTATTTATTTATAAAACTGTTAACAGTTTTGCAACTTACTGTACAACTATATTACAATATAATATGATTATATTTACATAGAACATGATTGTATTAGAATATATGTACAAGCTTTACTAACCTATTGCTGAAATGCTGTACAAAATAAAATGTGTCATTGCACATGTCAGAAGAATTCATGAGCTTTCTGTCGTTTTGGTAAGTTTAATAAGTTGTCTGTTATTGAATCAGCTGGCGTTTTTACGCTTCGTTTACCACTGTCAGGTGTTGGTGTCATGGAACTTTTACTGTTTCCTAAAGCTGGGGTTTTGTCACACGCATTACGATAAGGTGATGGTGTGTAACTGGCCTTCAGTTCCTTATCTGTGTTCACTTTTATACCAAGCTTTGTATTAGCAAGTCTCTGCGCTGCTGGCGACATATAATCAAGGCGATCTGCACTGCGTTGGGAACCGAAACGTGGAGCAGGAGTAGTCAAGTTCTGCACCGCTTTTTTCATAGCTTTTTCTTTTCGAGAACGATAAGCTTTATTGTGTTTCTCAGCGAGTTCCAATGCTAGCCTGTCTCTCTGTGGCACTTCAGGTGGTTTGTAAGATGGTGCACCAGGTGTTTTAGGAATGGGTGTATCACTTCCGTCCAGCCGAAATGGTGTGCCCTCTATTTCACCCCACGTCATCAGTGGTGAATCATTTACTCCAGGAGCAGGTGATGGTGTCGCAACAAACTTATAGCCTGCAATCTGAGGTGATTCTGGAGGAATTACGTCTTTACCGTCAGCTCCAACTTTACCCTGAAGTGTTTGAGCTCGTGCAGCAGCAGCCTGTGCTAATGCTTCCCGACTCACAGCTTCGTTGAAAGGATCGGAACTAAATCGAGTATTTTCGTGTTTAATTTCCCGTACTTTTGGCTTCTTGAAGACTTTATCTTCGGGAGTTTCTTCAACACCTACAGCAAACACAGATTATCACTGATAAAGTGGCTAAGAAGAAAAACGAGCAATTACTTGATTTTTAAAATACCCAATTTTCAATACTTACTGCTTCAAAATTGAAAGAGGTCAAAATAACCTACTCTTTAAAATATTTAAAGGAAACATACTATTTTTTCAAGAATGCCTTACGGGAAAGAATTATATCCAACAAACGCTATTTCACGTACCTGTGGTTAATTCTCACTGTTACATGCATTTGGCCATTTGTACAAGCGAACGTATTCCGGAAACGTGTTGCACAGAAAACAGGTGCTGTACCTTTCGGTTCAAAGGTGTTCGTTTGTGATGTAGTGCACACATTCAAGAGCTGATGTGTGAACACAGCTGTGAGAATTGCAGGTCCTATTAGGGATCTATGGCCACTGATATTGACAGACTGATAGATTCATTAATGCTGTCTCTTTAATGCACGTCTGGTAAAATTCATGTTTCCTATTAACTCATATTAGCTCATGAGTTTTAGTGGGTTCTGTGCATGTAAACAATATACCACGTGCCCTGTATTTTAGTTGATTTGGTATAACATTTTCTTCAGTTCCTAGAGATATCATTAAGCAAAATTGCCAAAAAGTGACAAGAAAACATAATTACAGAAAATAAATAGTGGTAATAACTCACCATCAGGAACGTACATGAGGCTGTTTCGATTTTTATATGCCCACGTATCAATGACTTTTGGCTTATTGTCTATAGCAAATTGTTCAGCTCCTGGTAGTGCCAGTGCTTGTGCTTGCAATTCTTCATGTTCTTTTTCCTACCAAGCAACAAAGAATATAGCAATCATACAAAGCATTTACATTAGCAGCTTGGCTCAAGACTGGTTTTCCAATATGATATCTAATTATTCTTCGGATAGTGATCGCTGGCGAGCACCAGACAATTTTGTGCTATTAGTTATTCATAATTTAAATTTCAAGATATTAAGTTTGAAATGAAACGTGTCCAAAACAAAGGAAATGTGAAAAAGTCGGGACAGAGCCTTCATTTAAGTCACGTGCCTAATTTAGTTCTTACGGGTCACCTTGTTCTAATAAACTGGTAAATTGATTCTAAAAGCTTTTCTCAAATGCCAAATTAATCAAATGAAACAAAGATACTGAACAGCAGAGTGTGGAATACTGGTTGGAAGTAATAAGCACCCACATTTCTATTCTGCCACTAAAAAATTATCCAAATATTTATAGCAGTTTCCGATAAATACAACATTGAAGTGCCAATAATGTTGCCTAAGCATACAATCACTTACATGGGCTGGAATTTATTTTATTGAGCTGTTATGCACTGAAGCGGCTTGCATGCACTGCTTTGGCAAAAGCTTTTATATAATGGAATACTACAGTTTTCAATAAAATATCACACACCTTGTCGTACAACCAGCCCCATTTAATCATGTGTTGTTTCTGTGTTTCTTCCATGATTTCAGCAAAAGCAGCATTATCTTCACTCGTGTTTCTACTCAAGTATGCATCCAGTGGTAAATCAACGTCATATTTCACTGTAAAAAATATGCAGAATAAATAGTCTAATTAAATCGTATACGTGATTAATTAATGGTCACTGATAATGACAATATGGAAAGAAATTTTGTGCAACCTTATGCAAGTCACAAGCATGAACATGTACAGTATAAGTATTTCACGGTCTAACGGAAAATCCCTTGTCCATCTCAATAAAGTAATAGTAAGCAATATTTTGCTTTAAACTTATTTAAATTTAATTGATACAGCTCGGACAGTACTTATTTTGTAGGTCACCAATGAATTCTCCTTCTAGAAGCAGTTGAGCAAGAAATAAGTTAAAATACATTGCTACTATCTTTTGATATTAAATCAAAAACTAGAATGAGGGTGTTTGTTACAAGTGACTGTAGGGACTAAACAAGACTTCTAAAAGCGTATATAGCTATAGATATCCTCCAATTTGAGACTAGACGAAAAGCTACCCGAATTTTAGTCAGGTTATTTCCGATGACTCCGGATGTGTTGTGGTTGTGTGCAGTGTGGATATGGTGTGTTGCGTTAATGGATCCAAGACTATGGTTGTTTTGATTATGCTTTGCACAACATCGTCTTATATTTTTTTCAACAACGTTCCTTGCTAGCATCCATGGCACACAGTGGTAGGCAAAACCTTCATATTGATCATGACTATACAATTTCACTGTTTACTTTTACTCGTGTATAAAATGTATATATTTATTTTTGTGCCTAATAAATAACAATGATAATAATAGTAACGCTGTCATTACACTATTTATTAACGAAAATAAACTGTCAGAAAGTCTCTAACAAACAGAAACCAATGAAAATACTGATTTGAAACATGAACTAAAAGTATGAAATTTGCAATGAAATGAGAAAGCGTGGACAATATCACATACCCTTCCGTTTGGGGGAACTCTCACTTCCCATTGGTTGCGTTTCAGTTTCTTTTTCATTATGCTTTTCTGCGTTATCTTCTGATTCACCTGCTATTCTAGATGGTGTTTTGCTAGTACGACTTTCAGGAGTTTCAAATGTTGCTGGAGTCGAATCTATAAACATTCAAAGACGTTAATTGCCAAATAATGACAAGAACATACCGATACAACAGCAATAGTTAAAATGGTTAACTCCTTCAGGACTTTAAAAGTTTGCTGCACTTTGCACAGGTTCAGGAAAAACTGCTCTCACCAATCACCGATTACATCATATTTGATAATTTTTGTAGGTTTCTACTCCTCACACAATGGGCTTTCATGCAAATTTATATATGAAATACATCTGCTTACTGTAGACAAATTAACATTTTACATGAAAAGATTGAAAAAAAGCTTTCAGTAACTGCAGTGTTTGCATCACAACAATGCATAAAATCGGCTAATGCAGAAAATTTGAACTGTCCAGACACAACACTCTGACACACTTTAGCCTCAAGTCTCCTTTATATTTTTAAGGAGAAGTTCCTGTTAAAAGATGAGACGACTTTAAATTGTCCTTGATCAGTTCGTTTTTCCTGGAATAGCGGAGAACTCTGTTTAGCAGACAGTTCTCTTGGGCTGTAGCAAGCAGGCGATCAATAAAGTAGTGAGCAGAAAAGTCATAGGTCCTATAAGACTTATTTTGCGCGGTGCGACTCTGAAGGAGTTAAATAGCAGTTTGGACAATTTACACCAGTACACGTACATTTCTTAAAAGTTCTCATTGGCAATGACAAAAGTATGTTTATGCTGGTTGTTTTATTGATATCCTGAGTATCAGGTAGATAACAAGTCAAACCATTTAAATACCAATTAAGTAATGGTAAAAGGTTTTACAAATACAATAATTTGTTTACTAGTTTACAAACACAATAACAGCATAGTCCTATGGTGTTTTTAATTTTATTATACAATTACTTATAATTGAAATACTAAAAAAAATAATTGTAGCAGATTAGCTTTGTAAAGCCCAGAAAAATTCTAAGCCCGTTTGAAGAATGTAGAACTGCTGTGCTGCACACATTTCTGTAAACAGGTGTAAACCCCCAACAACTTATGATGTTACATTTTGTTTTTATTGGACATAGTATACTGTCACAGTTCCACCACAAGTGCATCATGGCTCTCCCAGAATTCTTTTCGCATGGCAAGCAAAGTAATGTTGCCTATTGTTAACTGCTGTGGTTGCCTTTTAACTTTTGCAGTTTGATACCACTGAGTCGCCTATAGTTATGATCCTGCTGCAATTAGGCTCATTAAAATTTATCATGGAAACATGACATGGTTTACATTTGTTGGGTTATTAGGACATGCTAAAAAAGTACTTACATAGGTCAGTTGTAGGACGTCGTCCACCGGTATAAGGCCGGTACTTTGCTTGAAGTTCTCTTAGTTTTTCCACATCATTTTGCTCTACAGCCTGTAGGTATTCGGTCTGAGCTTTCACTTTTGGAACATCAGGATAAAAATCTCTTTGTATTATTTTTTCCAAATCCTGTAAAAGTTACCAGCATTGTTTAACTACTTTATACTTATTAATAACAGTGAAAATTTTTCAAAACATAATCAAATGCAGTGTTATCAACATTTGTGAATACTGAAATTTGTACAACACATGCAAGCTTGTGAGAGGTTAGGTGATAGGAACTACAAAGAAGTATAATTATAAATGTTCTATGTCAGTCTAGTTTTTTAAAATATACTTTATATACATACATAAAATTAAAAGAGAGCTACAGCAGTTGGCTTTCAAGAAAACATCAAAGCAGCTAAAACTCAAATAGGTAAATTATGATAGCCTTATAGTAATACACAAATTCAATTACACACAATTATGGCTATACAGTAGTCAAAGGTAAAGCACATACTATAATTACTTGTATAGCAGTAGCATACACAAAATTTGCATCCACATTTCACACAAACCTTAATATTGTAATAATTAGGAAGTTACCTCCGTGTACGTGTCTTCTGCTAAGACAACTTTTGCATTACGTTTTGCATTTAAATTTTTTCTCTGAGGAAGCTTCTCGTATAATTCTAACTGAGAATTCAATGCTTCCTGCCCAACACTGGAGCTGTGACTGCTATTTGATAATGATACGGCACTGCCTTCAGACATGATTACACTAATAATACTATCTGAAATCAAAAAAAGAATACTTTTAGTGAAAATGTATTTGTTAATAACCTACAGATTACTACTTTCTTTATTTGTTACCTACTGTATTTTCTTTAACTTGTTTTTGCCATGCTGACTTTTTAACTTGAAATAAATAATGACTTTGTACTGCCAGGTTACATTTTTCCCAACCATTCAATGATTTCTGTACAACTACATTTTATTCCTTTTTTCCACATCTCTTTTATTACCCTTCGAGCATCTTTTGAATTCCCTAAATTATGAAATGCATTAGTCTTTTATAAACAATTCTTTGTTGTATTGGGCACACCCCCGTTTCAATATCTATTCCCCAATAGCTCACTGATTCTTTCTGATAGCTCACAGAAAATTCTTTGCAGCATTTGTTTCTACTGAATCACTTGATAGATTTTTTTTTGTTTTCCAGCAATGACTTTTAGTATTTGAGATTTTTAATAAATACTAAATAATAGAATACTTTTAATAAATTTTTTCTATTTTTCAAAATATTTGCAGACACGCTTTACCCTGTTTATTTATTCATGAATTATTTCCCATCCCTGCTATATCATCAACGTACATGCTAGCATTTAATCTCAAATTTGACCCTATCACAACACTTACATTTTCACCAACACTGTTTATTCTATTTGTCGTGGCACTGCAAATTGTCCCTTGATGTACAACTTCACCTAAATCTAAACACTGTGATTCTCCTATTGGTGTTTCAATCTTTGCCTTACCTTCCTTGGTTCTTTCGTAAATTTTCTTTATTTCTTTTGGTGATACCCTTTTCATCCACAAGTTCATACCCAATAGTCTCTTAGTATAATCTATCTCAATATTTTTTGTATCTAAAAACAGTATTCTAAGTTCTTTCCCTACCTCTATTTGTAGTACTCGGTTAACCTATAAGTTGTAAATATTAGGTCAACTGTTTCTCTGTTTTTCCTCCCTCAACACTGACTTTCTATAATTCCATTTTCTAATAGACATCCATTTCTTTTCAGTAAGATTCTTTCATACAAGGTCATTAGGCCTAATCCTCTTTCAAGTAATACCTATATTTATATTGTATTTCTGTGAAATCACTAATAGTTTTTCCACCTTTTTCTTTTATTACGCTCTTTTCCTCCTTTTTAATGCATATCATTTGCCTCCTAAATTTTACCGTTCCTCCTCTTTTCCCCATTGTACGAACTTTTTTTAATTTAGCCACCACTTCTTTGTCCCACTTATCATATTTTGCTTGAAATCTTCCTTCACTTTCCCATACTGCTGTAAATTCTCCTTTATCTGTTAACTGTTTGAAACAATGTGCATCTTTCTCTCTACGCTCATATTTCTTTTTCTCATTTTCCATTATCAGCTATGAACGTTTGTACATATTCCTTAGTTGTAATTTTTGGTCTTCGTTCTTGTACTTTGTAATGCATTTATGCACCTATCCCACGCAAAGCATTTCAGCTGAGGAATTCTGACGCTTCCTTCATGTGAAATGTGCCTAAGAGTTAGAGTAAGGCAGAGTAAGTCTACGATAAAACTGAAATGTACAATACGCAAACTAGAAAAAAAAACTGCATCTGAAAAATCTGTGAATGACCTTGAACAATACGAGAGGCGTGACATGCTAGAAATTACAGGTATCCCTTTTATTGAGCATGAATCTACTAACACCATTGTCAAAAGGCTTTGTGATATCATTGGTATACACATAGCTCCTGAAGATATTGCTACTTTGCATCGATTGCAAAAGACAAGATCTGGTAGCGCTCCAGCAATTATCATCAAGTTCAGACGACGCGACATCCGTGACAAAGTATATGCAGCCAGGAAACAAATCAACTCTGCTCATGACCTAGGCTTTTCAACAGTAAGCAAAATTTATATAAATGAAAACCTAACAAAGCAAAATAGATCCTTGCTATACCATGCACGACAGAGCAAAAAGCAATTGCGGTACAAATATGTATGGTCTCGATATGGTCGCATCTATTTAAAGAGGTCTGACTCTGATGATTCTGAAGCACTACCAATTGACTCTCTTCAAGTTCTGCTAAGAATGGGATATAACCCAGCCATGTCATCGCAGACCAATTCTCATCTTTAACCTTAATGTTGCACTTTTCAGTTATTTAATATATGGCATCTTATCCATGTACAGTCTGCTCTAAAGTCTGTAGGTCGAATCAGAATGCTATTTATTGTGACAACTGTCAGAATTGGTGCCATCTGAAGTGCACATGCCTATCATTACAACAGTTTCAAAATTTAGCTAATTCTAGTGATACATACTTTTGCGTGCCTTGCATTAATTCGATATTACCACTTCAGATGGCAGACGATGATGACTTTTATGATTTTGTCCATTTTAGTTACTGCAATAGTGAAATTGAACAATTACTGTCACTCAATTGTACAGCTAGTTTGTCCTCGTTTGATGATGATGATGACAAAGATCCCGACATTAATCATAATACTCTGTATGATAGCAAATACTATAAACTCACCACGCTGCAGTCATCAGCCTTTTAGGATTTTAGCTTCATACATATTAATCCCAATAGCCTTCACAAACACTATCATGACATAACAGATGTGCTTCAGCATTTTAAGAGGCCACCCGACATAATAGCGGTGTCGGAAACTCGAGTTAACGATAAAAATATTTTTTTATGTAATATACCCAATTACACTTTTTTACATACTGATTCTAATACAAGAGCAGGTGGGGTTGGACTTTACGTATCTAATCAGCTAAATTATGCTAAAATCACAAAATACTCTATCCAAAATGCTAATTCATCTCTTGCTTTTCAATCCAACATGCAGTGCGAAAATCTCTGGATACAGATAGAAACTAATATACATTCTAAGCATATTATCTTTGGTGTTGTTTACTGTCATCCAAATACTAACATTAGTCACTTTCATGAGGCAATGGATAACATTTTGTCCGACATTAATAAAACTGGCAAAATCAGTTATGTATGCGGTGATTTCAATCTTAACCTGCTTCACCATGAAACTAAATCATATATATCCGAATATCTCAATATGGTATTCTGCAATCAATTCACACCCATTATAACACGACCAACGAGACTTACTCACACATCCAAAACACTTGTAGATCACATCTACACAAATAACCTAAAAGACTACATCATTCCAGGCATTATACTTTACCAAATCGCTGACCACTTGCCTATCTTTTGCATTGTCAAAAATTCAATTAGTAAACGTGCGAACTCAAAAGTAACAATCCGTGACAAGAGTAAATTCAATCAAGACGCTTTCTTGAACGACTTAACTTATAAACTAAACAACGAATTTTTTGTGACAATGTCAATAAACGAAGCATTTGAAAAATTCATGAATATAATTACAGAAACTGTTAACTACCATGCACCGTATAAAACCTTGTCGAGAAAACAAACTAAGACATTTTACAAACCCTGGTTAACTCAAGGTATCCTAACTTCTATCAGAAAAAAAGTCAATTATACAAAACTCATAAATTATCCGACAGCTTATATAAAAATGAATATTATCGTACTTATTGTAATAAACTAAATCGAATAAAAGAACAGTCAAAACGTAACTATTACTCAAAAGTGCTCCAAGGAAATAAAAATAATATGTGATTAACATGGAAAACCATAAATGAAATTACAAACTGTAAAGTGAAAAACCATTTTCAACCTAACAAGTTAACACAATATGATAATGAGTACAATAACCATAAGGATATAAGTGAAATACTAAACCAGTTTTTTAGTAACATAGGTAGCAATATGGCGAGAAAGATACCATACACTGAAGTAAAATTTGATTCTTTTTTGAAGAACCCAGTAAATAGCACATTTTTTATGTACCCTATATTAGAAAATGAAACATGTGCGGTAATCAATAAGTTAATCATTAATAAATCTGCAGGTCCAGAGAATATTCCAATTTATTTTTATAAACTAGCTGTCAGCATTATTACACCATACTTAACGACACTTTATAATAAATCGATTACTGATGGCATATTTCCTAACATTTTAAAACTAGCAAAAATAATTCCAATTTATATCCAAGTCTGAATCACCCGAAAATCCCACTAACTATAGACCTATTTCTTTACTCTCACCGGTTGCCAAAATATTTGAAAAACTCATCTTTATCCGCCTTGACAAATTCATTTCAACAAACAAAATACTATCAGAACACCAATTTGGTTTCAGGAAAAATCACTCTACTGCCTTAGCTGTATCTGAACTAACCGATAGAATTCTTAATAATATCGACAAAAATGTATTTGTGTGTGGTATCTTCCTAGATCTTTCCAAGGCTTTTGACACTGTACAACATAATATATTACTGCAAAAAATGAAACATTATGGTATTAGAGGACTATCCCAAAATTTCTTTGCATCTTACTTGCACAACAGACAACAGTACACTTCCATTGGAGATACTAACTCAAATCTAACTACTATAACATGTGGAGTACCACAAGGCTCTACTCTAAGCCCGATATTGTTTCTTTTGTACATAAATGATCTTGTTAACAGTTCTAACTTCCACACTAGAATGTTTGCAGATGACACTAATCTATTTTTAACAGATACTAAGATAATTAATTTACAAACCTCAGTTAATAGTGAATTGCATAAGATTAATCAGTGGATGAAAGCTAACAAACTGTCTATGAACTATAAAAAGACAAAATACATGCTGATTACGCCTGGCCGCAAAACAGACACATATGAAAATTTCCAGATTTCAATGAATAATCAAATATTAACTAGGTCTAAAGAAATTAAATACCTCGGTATGTTCATTGATGATAACTTAACATGGTCTACACAAATAAAACACATAACCTACAAAATTAGCAAAATCAATGGCATAATTGCGAGGATAAGACACTATGTAAATACAGATATACTAAAACTAATATACCATGCTTTGGTTTATTCTTATCTTCACTATGGGATTCTTGCCTGGGGCACTGCATCTTCAAATACTTTAAAACCAATACAAACTCATCAAAACATTATAGTTAAGCTGATGACATTTTCTGGTAGACGGGAACATGCAACGCCATCCTACATTAAATTGGGCCTCTTAAAACTGAATGATATCTACAAACTCGAGCTTGCAAAATTTGTATACAAATTTAAGAATAACTTACTACCAGAATTGTTTCTAAATTACTATACGCCAGCATCTGATATTCACAGTTACAACACTAGGTTTTCTACTAGCAGTTCTTTCTTCATCGAACGATTTAATACATCTAAGGGTCAAAGATCGTTAAAGTATCAGGGATCAGTATTATGGAACTCCCTACCTGCTCACATAACTTCTTTACCTCTGCATTCACTAAATAAACAGTACGCTAACGCACTTCTTGAAACTTACAAATAAATCAGTTTTTTGTCTATTAGATGTACATTCTTGTATCTTTTGCTGAAAAACATTTTTTATAAGGTGCAAACTCACTTTCTATAATGTACAATAATGAACATGCTTCTTATATTACAGGCAAACACAGTCAGGAAAATGGACATAATGATTTCACTCAGAAACAATTGTGAGGTATTTTCAATGAGTTGCTTAGTAGTTCATAAATTTGTCATGGCTTTTGGTATTTGATTTTTGTTTTTTTGCTGTTGTATTTTTCTTTTTGTATTTCTGCACGTTTATGTATTTTTTAATATAGTTGTGTCTACTGTCATTAGCGTCCTTTTGTTTACTGTCCTTTGAGAAGGGTGGTTGATTCGATAACCTTTGGTTTTTTGCCACCCTTTCTCCTATGTTCGTTTGTATTTTTGTGTATTTTATTGTCAAATCATTGTATATTTATAGAGGAAAATAAAATTACTATTACTTTTAGTTCTTGTAGGTTAGAAAATAGATTCGAACATAGGCTAGAGGAGTATGACAACTACAACAAAGATACGTATCACATCCGAAGATTACAGCATCTACCACAACTGAAATGTAAGATATAATCATTAATCAATTATAACGTCGCAAATTTGCTCAGTTACCACTATCATCACTGTCATGTCAGTACGGGAAAACTTTGCTTATGTCATGGCAATTTTTGTCGGCGACCAGCAGACAATTTTTTTCAGTTCAAAAATTTATTTATCTAGACAGTTTATCCATCTAGACAGTTTTGATTTATTTTTATTCTCTAAGAGTAATACAGCTGCGGCTCTGGACTAGGGGTGAGCATCGAACGTTCGAATCGAGTTTTTTAGTTCTAATTCGATTCGAACATAAAACTACAGATTCGAATTATTCAGCACTTCAACCACACACGTTCTTTGTCATTAAAACGTTTGAAACATCATGCAATTAGCGCAATTTAGATTTCTGTGCACATCATCCATCATCATCATCCAATGAATCATACGTCCAGGGACATGATTCTGCTCACCTTCCTATGCCAGGACTCCCTGCTTGCCGCAATGATCCAAGTGCATTTATTTCCAACGATCAATGCTGAAGTGTTTAAATCTTTCTGTGCAAAATCTAAATATGTTAACACTTGTCCTCCTGCAGGTTTTTTAGCTGGTTCCATGGTTTGTTAAAGAGCTATCTTCACTGGAATATCATCAGGTAGTCTAAGCATATGCCCAATCCATCTTAAACGGCGTCTTTTTATTTTTCTTGTCCAAGGTTCTTCTTTTATTTTTTCATATAGATCTTTGTTTGAAATTTTCTTTGGCCATCTAATACCTTAAATGTTTCTGTAATTTCGCCTTTGAAATGCATCAATTTCAGCTTTATGATTTGCTTTTAATGTCCAGAGCTCAGAGTTATACAGAAATACAGTTTCAACTAAGGCTGAGAATATTCAAATTTTTGTTTCCAAAGAAATCTTCCTAGTTTCAAAAACTTTTGTGAGTTTTGAGTAAGCTGATAATGCCATTATCTTCAGGCTTGATATGTCGCCTTCTGTTGCTACCAGACTACTGAGATACTTGCATCTTTGCCAGTTCAGTTTCTCCTCTATTGAGTTTTTTATTCATCTATTTTTTCTTTGTTTCTGTGCACAATTTTGAAACAAAGTTTCTTAATATGCACGATCTTTGTAAGACTAATTTTTGTTGGTGGTTCGAAAACTTGCTCGGAAATCTTTCAATCTAAATTCGAATTCGATTCAAATTCGAAATGTTGAAGTGCGGTTCGAGTCGAGTTCGAAAGTCACAAATTCAATTTCTGGTAGAGAATGCTCAGCCGTAGTGAGTATCGAACATGCAAGTTCGAACGTTCGAATTCGCTTTTTTAGTTAGAATTCGATTTGAACCATTAATTATGGATTCTAACAATTCACGACTTCAACTGCATACGTTCCTTAACATTGAAACAGCATGCGATCAACCCAGCTAGCTGTGATTTTTGTGCTAAATTTTTAACAAATTACTGCTGCCTTTACTGCCTTAAGAAAGTTAAGAGATATGCATGATCTTTTTGAGACTGCTTTTTATGTAATTTGATTGGAGTTTGAAAGTGAAACGTTTGATTCAAATTCGCTTTCTGATAGAGAATGGTCACTCCTAAATATTACTCAATAGCACTCTTATCCTCAATAGCATATCTGACAGTTACTATGCATTGCAAGTGATTTTTTAAGTTATTTAACTAATCTAAGAGCAAGCATTTGAATTTACCCATTGACAAACAAACTGTTAACTAATTTCAGCAGTCCTATTATGCAACTAACAGACTAACCAAAAAATAAAAACTAATGTGATGTGTATCATTATCATTATCATACGATCAGTGCTGAAGTGTTTAAATCTTTCTGTGTGTTAACATTTGTTCTCTTGCAGGTTCTTTGACGGGGTCTATGGCTTGTTGAAGTGCCATCTTCACTGGATTATCATCAAGTAGTCTAAGCATATACCCAATCCATCTTAAATGGCTCTTTTTTATTTTTCTTGTCTTCTTTTATTTTTTCATATAGGTCCTTATTTAAGATTTTCTTTGGTGATCTGATAACCAGAATGTTTCGGGGATTTCTCCTTTGAAACTCATTGATTTCAGCTTTATGATTTATGTGATGTATAATAATTAAACATGGATATTTTAATAATTGAAAATTTGTAATTTCATTTCAATTTTTCCAACCATATTGAAAAAATAAAACTTAAAACTCTACTTCACAACATTATAAACTGAAACATGATCATACTGTTGAAATTCTGTCTCTTTGCAAAAACTATCTCAGAACCTAGATTCTTAACTTAGTCAGTTTCCATTTGGCCTGGTAAATGGAAAATAAAATGGCAGTTCATTACCTCTATGGATTTCAGAGTCAGACAACTAATAGGGCTGCAAAAAGTAATGCATTTTGCGTAAATAAACACTGTGTAACATTGCACTTTCATATAAACCCCTAAGACAAAAACTAAAGTTCCACAGTTTAATTAGAAATGACTGGAAACATAACTATATTTGGACAGTCGTGGCATGGTAATACTAACTATACAGTGAAGAATTGAAGGAATATGCCATTCTACAAAATGCAATCCAATTGTGATCTAAAAACAACAATAGCAATCTCACAGCTAGGAATCAATTTCTCCGAGGTATATCTTTTTATCACTAGAACAAGAAACAATAATTGGCTCATGCGGATGAAAGTCGACTTCGTTTACAGAACCATTGTGCCCCGGCAGCTTGTACATGATGCGTCGCGATGTTGTGTCCCACACATAAACAAATCTGTCTGCTGAACCAGCTGTAATTTTGCTCCCATTTGGAGCCCATGCACATTTAATCAAGTTCTTTTCAAAGTTGTGCTGGTGACCTTGAAAAATTTTAACACAACGCTCAAGTGGGGCAAATGGCCGTACATCCCAGATCCGCAATGTGTTGTCCATAGCATTTGACAGGAGGTATGAACCATCAGGACTGAGACGAAAACCTAAACAAAAAACATGTGGTTATAACGGTCATAGATAAAAGATAAAAAAATATGTAGCAAAGTGAGTATCTGGGCACATATTACAAAAAATTCTGGTGACATTAACATGTGCGCTGATGGGAAACACCTGATGAAGGCAATTAAAAATAAACAGACAATACATTTTCATTAAGCAAATTGCATTCAAAATTTCATAAAAAAACTTTATAGTACCTGTTGGGGTATCTGTGTGACCTGTCATGGTATAAAGTAAAGCATTCTTCCTTAAATCCCACACTTTGATGCAATTGTCAATTCCACCAGAAATGATCTGCTCAGATGTGTCATTGAATGTAACAGCAGTTACCTACAAATGCAAAACAATATGGAATAAGTTCAAGACTTTTGAACACAAACACTATGCAATAAAATCTTCTTGAAAACATGAAAAAATCTTTCTACAGTACTTCTAAATCTTTGCTTTCACTTGCAAAACTGCTGTTCCACGAATAATCCAAGCCCTTATATAATCTACCACTTAATTTCAGCAACATGTATAACATACTATCAGCTATCATCCTAATGATCCTTTACTCCAATTTACACTAGGCAGAAAATACTCTAACGGTACATTAATCTGGATCTACTGTAAAGAGTGACACAACCATGACCTCTACTGGGACAGCACTTTCCTGATTACCTCCCTGATATGATCACAGAAGATGTACACATTCAGGACCTGAATTAATTTCATAACAGAAATAGAATATGTACAGTCCTGGATCCTTTCACTATGCTCTTTGCTAATACAGCACTGCCCTAACTGAGCATGTTTCGTTATATGCGGGACCGACAACATGTTTTTAATGACACAGAGACACAATGTACACCACAGCAGCTTGTAGCATGATTATATTTACTAATTCTCGCAGCATGCATGGTGTGTATATGTTGCTACAAAAAAATCTACAAAAATCAATGGATTCGTCTGAGGGCACTACATAAGATACTAACCAAGAGCTTCACTCAATGACACTTCATTTACCAGTGCAAAATAACTTACCTGGTAAGTGTTTTGGAACGTTTGCAATGCTCCCCTTTTACGTTGATCCCATAATTTCACTGTACAATCATCACTGCCAGTACAAATCAACTGAGGTCCACGACGTGCTGGATAGCAGCTGTTAACAAAACTGGTGTGACCTTTCAACTTTTTAACTCTTTCTCCTGAAATACAGTAAAAGACTTTAAAATAAAAGAACAAATTTATAATGTGACCCTAGAAAGAAGAAATGACTACAGTGAACAATGTAAAGGCTTCAGTTTGTCAGTGTCAAACAAAAATTTGTAGTTATATTAACATTATGATAATGTACTCACACTAATCAACACTAATTATTAATTAATAAGTTATTCTTCTTTAGTCTCAAGTTTACAGATACATTTCGAAAAAATTAATGATTAACATGCATGTATTAAAAGAAATAAACATTTTGCAATACTGTCATTTCCATTTATGAGTATAATTTCCTAACATAATGACTACCAATACCTGTACTTCCGGTACTTTTCCCCCCTCCAAAAAAATTGTAAATGGCATAAACTTATGACAATTTATGTAATAGTACATAATTAGTTTGCATGCTAATTTATATAGTTTTGCAATTAATAGATGATTTCTTATATTTATCAGGTTCAGCTAACAACTTGAAAAAACACAAATCGCAATTCTTAAATTCTCAGCACAAATAACAGTCGATTCCAATATTAACATGGTGACACAAGGTGATCTGCAAGGTTCACCACATTATGTAATGTTACATAGACCCAACTTACCACTGTGCATGTCCCACAACATCACAGTCTTATCAGTAGAAGCGGTGAAGAGTGTAGATCCATCTGGAGAAAAATGAAGTTCTTGAACAGCACCAGTGTGACCTTTCAACACAGCAAAGTTTTCACATTCACCATAAACATTCCACAAGTAGATTAATCTGTCAAAACCTGAAGATGCTAAACATGTGCCTTCTGGATGGAACTTGATTGTGTAAATCTCTCCTTCATGTCCTGCTAGCAGCATAATTGGAGCAAGAAGACTTGAGGTTCGCTGTAAAGCTCCTTCGACAACAGCTTGGCTTCCAGAAGATAGCACGCTAACTTCGCCACCTCTTTGACGCTTTGAAGGAACGACAGCTCCATAGTCCTGCTCTCTTTGACGCTTATCCGAAACCGGCATGTTTACTTCCTTATCTGGCAACAAAGTTTTAAAGATAATTAAATAAAATTAGGTTAAAAAACAATATATGTAGCATGTTTCAAGTTATGTAATGTCCATGAATGAATTTGTGACATTAAAAGTGTAACAAGCCTTTACTTTTCAAGTACCAAGTTGCTTGAGCAAGGCAATGGTGCCCTTATGGCATTATAGTCAAAGCAATTATAGTTAGTGAAAGTTTTACAACTACTGATAAATTTGGATTTTCAGGATGTCAATTTAAATATTATCCTAATTTACAAAACTATATGAAGTATATTTAGAAAATAAATATTTTTCCTATCAGCGTCAACTTGTGAACTTAATTCATGGACCTTGTTTTTATACTAGCCAACCTGTTTTAATTACTGGTTTAAAGGTCATTTTGTAATATGGCCTGGTACTATATACTGGTTACGTAAATTGGAATTTAGTTCAAATTGGCTTATTATTTTCCCTAAAAAAATCATCTGAGATTCTAAAACTTAAAATGATTGGTGAAAGGCAATCAAAACCTTTTGGCATTTTTTGATAAAATTGCATTAGCACAGCAAAAATCTCCTCGTTAGCTATCTAAGCATATGGGTGCCTCCCTGTTACAAACATTTGTGTTCCTGTATGCCCGCACTTTCCCTGAGTTTCACATTCTATGGGAAACCAATAAAATTGCTTTGTAACCTCGGTGAAGATTTATATCGTTTAGTTGTCTGGCTGTAAAAGTGCTGATATAACCAAAGAAAAGTTTGTAATTGGCAGCCACCCATATGGTTAGATAGCTAATGAGCTAGTGAACAGCATGTTTTTCCTAAGGTGTTACAAACTTTTATTTCGTTACACTTGCACTTTAAACATAAAATGAACAATATGTATGCAAGTTGAGGTGTTACAAACTCTTCTTTGGTTATCAGCAGTTTTAATTACACGCAGATATGCAGGCAGACAACTAAACAATATGAATCTTCACCGAGGTTACAAAGCAATTTTGACAATCTTAGTTCCTATTTGTTTTTAAATCCCTGGTGTTTGAATTGCATAGGGTAAATAAACTTGGATAGGAGAGAAATGAGGTGTTGCAATGCTTCATTCAGTAAGGTGAAGTGTATTTCAGGCCATGCCGAAACGAAACTCGAATATCAAACCACATTTATTACTATTTTTACATTCAATATTGAATAACGATCGTCGAATGTCAAGCCAACTTGAGACTGGTAAGATGCTCTAAAGTACTCGGAAGAACAAAAAAATAAAGGAAAACAGAGAAAAACCGTTTTCGGAAAACGTTTCGGTGGAATAAGAAATCTTTCAATTCTCTGTACGCTAAACGCTAAACCGCTCTTGGTTTGTTTTTAGAATCACCCTTTTTCAACGACTCAACTTAACATATAACTTAAGTTCGGACATCAGTTAAACACAACTTTTGTTATTTAACGTCGATGCGTAAAACACCATATTAAAATTCTTATGCACTTGTTACAGAGGCCTGTAATACCTGTCTGCAGGTGGCATCTACCCTGGACAGTGTAATTATGATGCTGATTATAAAATGAGACGAGGGTATCATGCTGAACTATCGCAGATGTATGACATTTCCATTGGTATCACTAACCATAAACAATAAAGCAACAACATCATCATGTTGTTTCCTTAATGATTTAAGGAAAATCATTTAATGATTCCTTACTTTCTGGAGTCTTTCCATCATTATGTAAAGAAATGCTTATTCAGCCATTACTGAAAAAAATCTTGAGCATAAATTCTACAATTATCGTCCAGTGCTAATCTATCATTTGTGTCAAAAATTATAGAAAGAGCCGCTGCTGAACAAATGAATGATTATCTCACTGATAATAATTCCTTTGAACCATTGCAATCTGTATATTATCATATTAAATATCATCGTCTTCATCGTCTCATATTAAAAGTGGAATTTACAGATCTAAGAGGGAAACTACTCCAATAGTTTCATTATTTTCTAACGCAGAGAAGGCAAAGACTAGTTTTAAATGGTGTAACCACTTCCTGGAGAAATGTAACCAGTGGCATTGCTCAAGGGACTTTGTCGGGACCTTATTGTTTTCTTATTTTTATCAATGATGTTACTGATTGTGTATACCCTGACACACGTATACCACTGTTTGTTGGTGATATAAAACCTTACTGTCCAATTGGAAATTCCTCTGATCAAGAGACCTTATAAGCTGACCTGTCTGAAATTGACTGGTGGTGTGACAACTGGTTAATGTCCCTGAAACGTAGTAAATGCAGCACACTTCATATTCATTCTAGTTCTGTGATACCTTATTATCTCAGACATGGTGTTTATGAAGAAAATTCATTTGTACGTAATTTAGGTATATTAATCTCAAACAGCGTGAAGTGGAATTCACATATTATTTCTCAGGCCAATAGACGCATTGGAATGATAAAACGCTGCATTTCATCACGTAGTGCAAAAGTCACTGTACCTCTTTATAAAGCTGCAGTTAGGCCAGTACTAGAATATGCATGCGTTGTTTTGTCACCACAGTATGTTGCTCTTAAAATGCTTTAGAAAAAACTCAATTAAGATGTATTAGTCTGGCCTCGATCTAATATTTAACCTGCCTCTGTATCGTCTCTTGAACAATGCCATGATGCTATAGATCTTATTAACTGTTATAAAGTTATTAGTGGCAGCTCTATTTTGTGTAGTGACAATTCTAGACCACTACGTGATTTACGTGGACACAGTTCTAAATTATTTGTGCAATACTCTCGCACTAGTATCTGAGCTCATTTCTTCTCTTCTCGTGTTGTGGGCCTTTGGAATTCGCTTAATAGTGAAACAGTAGACGCTTCAAATCTGCCGCAATTTCTGGGCAAATTGTTGAGGAGAGACCGTCAATAACCTTGTTGTGATTAGACTTCGCAAGCAAGTATCCATCCCCTTGTTGGTGCGCCGTACGCCGGGATGCGTCAGAACTCACAAGTCCAAGAAACTGCAGTACAGATAACAAAGCAGAATGACTGTACAGTGTACATACCGTTTATTGCGTTGAGCGTGTTGAATAATTTACATGGCGTTTTCCAGTGCTGTTGAAAATGATCTAGATTATAATAAGTTTTTCAGTGATTTGCAGGTGAGATGGCACTAATTATCGCGTCTATCTGATTTATCTAGGCTATGAACTAAAAAGCGAAAGAGTAAAGTTTATTATTCATGTAAATACTAGCACTTCTGTTGCATTCACATTCATCTATTGAATGATGGCTTTACTAGTTGACCTTTATTGTCTTTCGCCATCCTATTTCCATTGTGATAATTAAATACATTTATTTGTCTTATGAATATTGAAATAAATACACGTTTTGAATTGAATTTTGAATTTTTGAATTGTTGCAGTACTAGTGCAGTAGTAAATCTTCTCTAGTTGTAAAAGTAATTTTTGAGATTAATAGTGAGTGACTGTAAAACTCTTTTACTAATTTTAGTACTTTTATTTTTAGATCAATTCAATTTATTGCGCAAATATTAACATTACATACATTGCCATTGGCAAGTACAAAAAGAAAAATATTATAGGGGAAACTACAGATTACTATAGCATTAGTATTATAATTTATACATATAAAAGAAGGAAAAAAACTGATGCACTGCTACTTTGTTATACTAGCTTTTATGAGATACAGATCGGCTAGTACAATTTTATTATTAATCGAACCGATTGAGATTTTGACTGCCCAATGATACTTGCTAGTAGATACTATAACTTATCAGGAAAGGTTTTCAAATGCAGTACGCCTCTAACTAAAATTAGCTTTATCATAACTAACCAAATGATATGCACAATTATTGAGCAGCTGTAGCAAAAGGCTAATTGAAAAACACACCATTGAAGTTACTCTCAGTACCCTCTTTGTTGGTTGTGTGCCTGCGAGGGCGAGGTCACACTTTACCGATTTCTTTTTCAATTTTGGGTTATACTTTGGCTTATCTGTTATTCTTCTACTTCCATACATTCATCTACTATTTTCAGGCATGTTGATTATTTCATGTAAAAATGAGTGTGAAACATAGAATGTCCGGGCATCATCATGCCCTGGTGTGGGTGTCCAAGTACAATTAATGCATTTTTGGGTGTCAGAATAAAATATAAAAAATTTAAAAAAAAAGAAACATTAAGGTAATTTTTTTGGATCCTGCCATTGTAGTTTACCATGCTGTATTTATACATTATATATATATTACTACACTCAACAATACACTATCATTTATGAGTCTCATGAAGTATACATATATGTATAAATTTTGCTTCATATATGTCAATGTTTAATTATCATGGTTGAAAACTAATCATGCAAGATTTTTTTCTGTCTAACTTCTACACCAAAATGGAAACAAATTTATTTTTCTCTGTGTATTATGTTGTGTTTTAGAGGCTCATCAGTGAAAATTATGATTTAGTGATACGATTCCACATATGTCAGTTACACCTACTTTAGCACTACCCACCTATATTGATGTCGAAAATAGATTGTTTTCCTTTTCACCATAATATCTTTCAATATATTTAGCACAATTTTTTTGGGTTTTGCCATTTACAAATAATGCCCATGTTGCAAGTAGACTTTATCAGATGGTTTCACGCTGCTGCTACCAGTGTACTCTGTACTGGTGTTCTTACAGAAATTTCATTGTGACGTATCATTATGTGTAATGTAGTGATGGATGATTTTGAAATTTTGTAATTCAAATATAATCTTGTTCTTGTAATTCAATATCACTCTTAATCTTTTGGGGCAATTTTTTAGTGTTCAGTCAAATATAGCTTATAACCGGCTTTTGTTGCTGTCTGTCATTTTCATACTCGCAAATTATTTTTATAGACACTCACCCCTTTCTTATTAACTACTGTATGACTAGTCATGTCACGTGTCAGTGACTTTGAAACCCACAGTTTGCAACATTGTGGTTTACAATTGTGCAGATTATGTAAGGCCGGAGAAACAAAAAATGCAACGATTTCATTTATTTGTGCCAAAAACTGCTTTTAGTTCAAATAGTCACACTAACGCTTTTAGTTACATTAGTGTGTAACACATATGTTTTGCTCTTGATTAATCTCGATTAATTGAATTTTTGTTCAATCGTCGATTAAATCGATTTATACGTGGCTGTAATCGGGATTAATGCGATTAATCTATTAATCGCCCATCACTAGTTTAATGTTACATGCTCTGCTGTCTCCATGTTCTACATTGATCTGGACTCTTTTCTGTGCATTCATCGAATATTCTCTAGCACTCCCATTTTTGTCTTAATAAGCATTCCATACCACAATGTATCATTTGCTCATATTTCATGCAGCCAACATGTATATTTCATTCATTATAGTGTGTCTAGCTGTTCTGTGTGTGCCAAGTAATTGAAAATATTCATTTAATAATGATAAGTATTATTCACTTAATATCTAGGCAAAATTTTACGAGCTATACAAAAAGGCGCAAGACAATTGTTACCTCATCTGCATTCCATGTGTAAGTGCAATTCAGAATGTTGAAGTCACCGTCGAGCTTATCGGTATGCAAGCTTGTGTTTTTAATTATGTATAGTTATTATTATGCTACACTTTATCAACAGTTAATTACTACACTTAGTTAATAATTTTTTGGAAAGCAGATAAAAGTCTGAGAAATTTTATCTGATTGTATGTTACCCATATAATGACTTGTGGTTTTTGTGTTTTTTTTCAGAATAACTCAGATTTATATATGCTTTAAATATCTATTATATGTTGTTATTGATGTTTTAAATCCGTTCACTAAGTAGATATTTAATTGTTGATACAATTAAATAGCAACATTCCACGACTACTTGCAAATCTAATTAGAACCATAGTCAGAATGTTTTAGTTAAAAATAAATTAGAAAGCGAGTGGAACTCATGAATCTAATGTCTAGCATCAGTTAAAAAAGCATAAATTTTTAATTTTGTTCTCCCTGTCATTCATATGTATCATTCGCATCACTTTGCACAGTTTTCTATTTGCATGTTTTTCAGAGTCACACTTGTTTAGAAAATCTCCATATTTCCAAGGGTAAGTTTACCATGTTTTAGATATACGGAATTCTAAAGATGCTAACACCCTCCAACAATTGTACTAGTGTTAGACGAAACTTTGTTATATTAAGCCATTTATTTTAATAACAAAAATCGATAATATTTAGCTTATATAAATAAATTTTTAAAAGTTTTATTTTTGTATTGACACAATAATTTTAATGAGCATTTGAGCATACGGAATTCTAAAGATGCTAACACCCTCCAACAATTGTACTAGTGTTAGACGAAACTTTGTTATATTATATCTGTTTTATCGGTTTTATCAAAACATCAGTTTGGCTTCCGTAAACACCATTCAACCATTGACGCCCTAATACACACAACAGAAAATTGGAGACATAGTTTAGACAACAAGCAATACATTTTAGCAGCATTTTTGGATTTAAGTAAAGCTTTCGATAGCATTAATCACGAACTACTTTACGATAATTTAAAACAAATCGGATTAGATTCGATATCTTTAAAACTGATACAAAATTATCTCAAAGATAGACAACAACGAGTAAAGTTAGATACAACCAACTTTTCTGACTGGGCCACGTTAAACAGAGGTATACCGCAAGGAACACTACTAGGTCCGTTATTATTTTGCCTATATATAAACAACATATCCAGTGTATTAAAACACTCACAAATAACGCAACACGCTGATGACACTACAATCTACATAGCCCATGAAAATGTCCAAACTGCAAAAAATTATTTAGAAGAAGATATAAAAAATATAAATATGGCATTTAGTCATTACAAGCTAAAAATGAATAATGACAAAACAGAATTCATGATACTGTCACCCTCATTAAATACTAATGATGCATCATCAACCACTTTGACAATAGATAATGCTGTAATCAAACAAACTAACAATGTTAAATTCCTGGGCATACAAGTAGACAATAATCTTTCATGGAATGATCACTTTAATAACATATACACAAAAATGGCATCTAGCACATCATATCTCCGACAAGTTAAAGGGCAACTAACAAAGGAAACTAAAACACTAATATATAAAACTTTAGTTCTACCACACTTCTTATATGGATGTACGCTACTTCAAAAAACCAAAAGAGAAAATTACTTAAAATTAAATCTCCTTCAAAACTATGCGTTGAGATTGATAGCTGGGTACTCATACAAACACAAGGCAGGTAGACAAAAATTCAAAGCTTCAACAACTAACCTGAGAAAAACTTTAAAATTCCCAATCATTGAAGCACACAAAGAATATTTTACTCTGCTTTTTATATTTAAATACATTAACAACATCAGCAAACCATTCCAGAATAACAGATTTACCTTTTCCAAATCCTATCGTTAATTCCAGAACAAGCAATCTAAAACAAATTAGGACAAATACCCACTATGGAACGAACTCTGTAATCAAACAAGCAATTTTACTTTGGAATTCTCTACCATTACAGGTTAAACAAATCAAGTCCCTATCAGCATTTAAAACAAAATTAAAATCACTAATATTAACCAGATATGAAATGCCATCACACCAGTACGACAACATACACACTAATTCAGAATTCATATACCCACGGCCATATTAATTAAATCATAGTTTTTTTTGTTTTTTTTTATTTTTTTTTTGTATATGGTTGTAAATATGTTTGATTTTATTCGTCATTACTGCACAGTAGTTTAGATTGCACTGACGCATTTGCCTTCAGCAGTGTAAGTTTTTATTAACTAACACTGATTGATTATCTCTATAAAGTTTTTATCAGTGATTATCAATGTTTTTAATGGCAAATAAAGATTATTATATATATATATATATATATATTAAGCCATTTATTTTAATAACAAAAATCGATAATATTTAGCTTATATAAATAAATTTTTAAAAGTTTTATTTTTGCATTGACACAATAATTTTAATGAGCATTTGAGCTAACTACATTGCTACATTGCAAATTGCTTGTGTAGTTGAGTAGCATATTTATAGGTGTTTGTATATCATACTGTCTGTGGCATTAAATTGGTTCAGAATATCCATAGTTTAGTTTTTAACATTGTAGTTGTTAGCTAACTAACATAACTAAGTGTGCCAGCAGTTAAAACTTTAGTGCTTAAAAGTAATATCATCAGTTTTTTTATTGAAATAAACTGTTTCAAGGAAATTGATTTTACGTTTATTTCTGTAGATAATAAGCACAATAGAACGATAAACAGAGCTTAATTAAAATCACTATTTAAAAATCTACTGCAAGAATATACCATTTAATACATTAGTTCTCACATTTTAAATTGCAGTACTTGATTTCGGAGATGAATCAAAATCATGAAACGTCTAAGGTGCTATAACAGTTTCATTCTGCAGAAAATTTTGTTTTGTCTGGCAAAAAACCTTGTTGTGCTTGGTTTATGTACAGCTAAGAATTTGCTAACATGCATATCTAAAATTGAGCGTAGTTAAAGCAGTTTTTCCACTCTGACCTAAACTTGAAAGGAAAACTAATCTGAATGCAGCATTCTTTTGGCAATTTTGTTTTACATGAAACGAACAAATTATAATACAGGCTTAATATTTTTGCAAATGATCTCATTTCTAGGCAATATGTTTCAATTGACAAAACTGGTAGCCGAACTATTGAAGTAGAAGATGGTTTCATTTGCTCTGTTCATGGATTTTCATCTCCAATGAAAGTGCAAATTCTTGCAGAAGAAAGAGGTTACAACTACCAATTCCAGCCATATAGAATTTTAGTGATTGACCACATTATTGCAGAAAATTATAAAATGGTATTGAAATATAGATTGAAGTTAATTATACTGTTTGAATAAATATTAAAACTTCTAAATTACAAGTCAAAATCAACCACTTTTGAATGCTTAATTATAACAGTGTTTATAGTCGGTAATTGTTTAACAGTTGACATTAGAATTATATTCCGCAAACTGTAGGTAACATGTTACGGAAGGAGTTTACAATTCCCCACACAATTTAAATACCATAACCCTAACCCTATGCTAACCTTAAAGCTAAACCTGACCTCAACCCTTACCCTAACCTCAACCTGCTAACCCTAAACCTAATCAGCTTCAGGAACTCATTTCTTGTGTGTCGGGAATTGTAAACTTTAGCCCATGTTACATTCAAATGTATTACAAATGTGTTTTATAATGATTTATTATACACACATAGATCTTCTTGATGCAGGTAAAGAATAAAGACTTACTGCAACGGTCTGTTTTATCTGTAGATCTCGTATCAGTGGGCTGCAGTTATGAAAGGTAAATATACCAAGATAAATTTTAGTTTTTATCATTGAACAATTGAATGCTGTTCTGCCTCTTGTGGACACTAAGGCTGATAATCAAATGGTATATTTGGAATTTGAGTTGAATCTATTTAAAATTTCAAATTGAATATGAATTGAACAAAAAGAATTGATCTAAAGCAAGGATAAAAAATGAAGTATGTTTTAATTTTCAGCATGCTGTGCCATTTGCGTTATTAGATTCAAAATGCGATGGTTTACCATGACTCATTTTTGGTTTTATGCAAACTTCTTTCAAGAAAAACGCTTGGTTGCATAAAAAGTGTGATTTCCTTAAGACTACTTACCAGCATTAACATCACAAATTTCTCGAATCTTGGAGACAATCGAATTCAATGTTTTCAGATTCAATTGTTAGTTTTGGTGACACAGAGCCAGAATTTTAATAAGAAATTTATCATCAACATAGCAAATACAGTAGTTAATCCAACAAACACCAGACTTTCCTATGCCAGCTTCCCTTTGTAGTTTGATTTCATAATGGGTTTGCTAAATAAAATATTAATGTTTCTGATGGCTGAAATTACCTAAGATCAGCATGAAACTGTAAAAATCGATTCCTTGTCCAAATTGTGGAAATATTTTTTAAGTACTACTATAGATGTGCAGTATGCCTAAATTTTATCTGTCTCCTTTCTTGCAGACAACAAAAGCATTACCATTTGCAGATCGATCAAACTCACATATGTTACCCAAGTTTTGTTTTGTTTTTGCAGTTGTTTAGATTATATCAATTTTCTGCCTGAAAAGGATAAATTTCTCAAATATATGGATGAGCAGGTGGAACAATTCTGTTATAGATACATGGTGTTGGAGGACTATCTCAGCGAAGCCAGCATCAAACTGAAAAACATTTTTATATTATGTGTCAAAGTGAGTTTTTTAAATATGCTGTAACGTATTGTCAATTGTTTAATAAACAAAAGCACCATTAACGATATATATTATGTTTTAAAACACCCTTACCCATATTTGTAAGCCATTCTAGTACAAGGATGTGTTTAACAAATTTGAGGAGTTCAGCTTTTGCTATAGGGTGGATTCAATTTTTTGTGTAATAATACCTATCCTGTGTATCTTAAACTTGACTATGGAAAGCAGCAAATTTATTTTTTCAGAATTATTGCTACATCTAATTTATGTAGATGTAGATGTAATTCATAGAGGATGTACTAATGTAAAACTTCAGTAAAAGTTTTGCATACACCTGCTGTTTGTTCTGTTTGTAGTAGAGGAGTAAGATAGCCGAAAGAGTTATTGAATGTGGTTGATACTCATCTGGGTTTACAGTTCATATGTGCCATGAATATGCATTATAATATTTAATTTGGCTTTTATTTATAATATTTCATTGTATTATATATGGTAGTTACTGGTAATACTGATAAAGTTACATTATTCTTATTTTTTAAACATTTCATTTATTGGACATGGAGAATATAACAGCAGTTTCAATCTGTTTATAATATTATGTTAACCTGCTTCATCTAGCACAGGCTTGCCTCTCATGAGAAAGAGAAACATGGACGTCCGAGACAAATACTCGAAGTTGCTACAGAAACGTAAGCATTTGTATTTTTATTTAACATCAAAGTCAAACTAAACCCTTATTATAATATGAGCTTTCACAGCTTAAAATGTTACTATGAATAAGAATATTAGATTTGTTTTACTAGAAATTTACTGTAAAACTATACGTTTGATTTTTTAACGCTCACTTGTTCACTCATAAATTTCAACAACTGCCAATTTTTCGTTGCGCGAGACGAATCATTGCACTTTCTTTACACATGAGTACAGCATATAACCTTCGGTTGCTGTTCATGACTTTAAACCCTGACTTACTGACTCCTTACGTAGGTACCATGTCCTTGCATAAAATGTGATTGCTGTTATGAACTTTGTGGCTCCTTTGCCATTACTTTCAAGTGAAGTTATATTGTTAAAACACTATTTCACTTTATACACTGCTGGCTGCTCTGTAACATCCATTTGGGCATGCAGTATTTATAGCTTCTGCTCATATCTCTGGATGTTTGTACGTCAAGTGCTGAAATAAATTTCTTGTTAAACTGCGTACTGATTTCTTTCTAACACTTTCTGCAGATTAGTTTGTTGATCTTGTTTTACACTGAAGTAATTCCAAATGCAACTTTTAGCCGCGGTCTTTTTACAGCAATAGTGATGGGTTGCATTTGTTGGATGCTTCTAGAGCAGAGCAATTGTTAGGTGATATATTTATTAATGTAATATATAATCAATTCGCTAATATACATATGAAACTTTTTTATTTTCAAACTGCATAACTGATGTAGAAACCTTAGATTACTTTTCATAACTGGCCCAGTAAGTAGCGACTTCTGCTCCCATAATGCAGTAAGCCTACCTCATTACTGTATGTGCTATAGAAGCAATCAATTAGTATCGAGACGCAAATTTAAATGCCTTGCAGAGTGATTTCATAATTTTTACAATTTTAGGATTGTGGTAAGATTTGCGACAGCTTGTAATTGAAAGTTTAAACTTGCTTACAATTTTAGATGCTAATATATCTTTTTAATTTTTGAATGCTGTTTGTTGTTTTGCATCTGTCCCAATGCAGATCTGCCACTACCAAACCCAAGCGGAAAAGCAGTTGGAAATTTTGCCGAATTATACATTTGGAAGACAAGAAATGGTTTATTTTACACTAATCACAGTTAGGCATTTGCTTTAAAAGTACCAATTAAATTAAATACATAATATTCATATACATAGGCCTGTGTAGTATTAATTAATTTAAAAGTCATACTTGAACTGAAAGAATGGCTCATGTATGGAAATTTATCGTATATCACTAAAATTTGCATTAAATTCGAAGATTTTAACATGGCGGCCTTCGCGGAAATGTACACATTCGAAATTTGAAACAAAAACACGAGTCATTTAATTTATGACTTTATGCCCTTTCAGTAAGCGTGCCCTTATATTCTTTGTATAATCTTAATAATATGTTTAAAGACCTTTATGTCTGTTGGGATCGTTTAGGCCTTAAAGGCCTATATAAGAGACTTAAAAAGACAGAAGAGACCTAGCTAATTAAATAACTTTCCTTTTCCTAGTGAATTACTGTAAAGATCGCCATGCGTAAGCGAAAATGACATACGAGACACAGAAAGCGTCTTTCGTTACCGATGTTTGTTTACCGATCTCTGGTGACCTTGCAATTGTACTCATAATGTCATTTGTCTCGCATAACGAAGAATGGCGGTTCTTCAAATTTAATACCGCTAACAACAAAGTGATACAAAATGAGAAGAAACTAGTTTTATAGTAAGTTTATAATAAAATCAATAGAATATTCGTAATGAGAGTAGATACTAAGTTTTAAAAGCTTATATTATAGGGAGTTTAGTTTGACTTCAAGTATTTATTAGTTATTGCCCATGCAATTCCACAAAATCTGAGATTTACAGCTCAAAATCAAGGATGTGCTAAGACCTGTGATGACCAACGTAGTCTGATACCTGAAAAATAGTAAAACTTTGTTATCTTAGCAACCTTACCAGATAACCCTTTTAGCGCAATCATTCTCATATTTCATACTCTGTATTTAGCTGAATAAGATTGTCGCACTTACGGTATACTTCGCTTGATTTTACGACCAGACAAGCATGCATGCAATGCATATGATGGCGGCTTTATTGCACTATTATATAACTATATGAACCAATTTTATCTCTTGTACACACTAGGAGATTGTTTTCACAAATTTCACAAATGCTAAAAATTTGCCTCTGATAACAAATTTTGCCAAGCTTTCTTCAATATCTAATTTAGTTTTAAGTAATTATTCCTGATAGTATTTAAATTTCCTTTAATTATTCTATAAAATTTTATAGCATCCTTGACATAGATGAATATTGTAACTATTTAAGCAATAAATGTTCTAGTTTCACAACTGTTTTAGATATGTTATGTACCACACACATTCGAAAATCTATCCTGTGATAGCCAGATGGTGCACAAAGGAGGACACTTCAGTATCACTGAAGATAGAAGCTATGCAAGATGTTACTCTTGACCAGTTAGAAATTAGGAAAGAACTACAATGTCCACTACCAAAAGCGGTAAGTTTAAGAACAGCAGTTTAATTAAAATGTAATTATTTCTATTTTAAGTGCATCTGGGTTTCTATTATTTTTAATGATTAGTTGATTTAGTGAGTAAAAGTGGTATACTTTACTACAAAAAAAGTGACAGTTCAATTAACAGGTTCTCGGACATCACTCACTTGGCATTTTTTACATATTGTATGGCTCGATTTGTTGTTGCAAAATGGAAAGTAATGTGTGCCTTTCCTAATTGTACGAACACTTGTACAAGGTTCAACACTGTTGTGAGCGTTTCTTAAACACATGTTGCATTTTAATGCAAAACTTGCTGTGTTTGTAAAAAATTGCTTTCTGCATGACTTTTTTTAAAATAAAAAACGAGATCGATTGTGAAAACCTAGATTTTTGTGAGTTTTTATAAAAAGTAGAGTAGTGTATGTGTATGCTAAACGAAGTCAGGTGTTTCATTTTTTTGTACTCATCTGATTTTTTTCAGATATGTGCGCTGCAGCAAATGAAAGATCTCCGGACGCCACTTGAAAAACTGTTTGCTATTAAGTCTTCTCTAGATCTGATTTCTTCTGAGGTTGATGAGTTCAGAGACTCTTCTGCCAGCTTCTTACAACCTAAAACTAAAAATCTCTTTCTAGCTTCCGACGACGTCCTGCCTCTTTTGGTAAAACTGCTTGTTGGCATTTTCGTTTTATAAAAGAAAATTGTACTTAATTAACTATCTGATTATCTGAGTTATTAGTGTCGTGTTTCTTCTACTTTGAAAAGGAGACTCTTCAGGTAATCGACTTGGAAAGAAAAAGGTGAAAATTGTTTCAGATGCAAATTCTAGCTAAAAAGCAATTTTTTAGCCATTGCATTTTTCCCACAGGATAGCAGAAACATATAATTCATAGCTGTTGATTGAAAAATTTATATTATGGTGAGCTTTATTCACCTTAATTGTTCTTATTAAGTACTTGAACATGTTCCCAGTCAGTTTTTGAAATTTCTGTTGTATATCAAAATTCATGGAAACGTATCTATTTTTTAATATCCATAGCCGATTGCTTAATTAACAGTCACCTGTGTGCACTCTATGTGTGTAGATATGCCCTTATTTTCTTATATAGTTTAGCTATATTATTATTTTTTACTGTCTTCAAGGAGCCAATGTGCTGATTCTGAAAATGACGTTGAAGGCGAATATGTAGTTAAAAAGGGGTGACGTCATATTTTTTAGCATAGCAACAAAGTCAAACTGAAAATGTGACAAAGTGATTTTGACCGAATGAATGAATTTGTAATTTGAATTACCTAGTCCTTACGATTATAAAATATTATTGCAGTATGGAAGTATATTTAAAGCGTTACAGTTCGTGTATGTGAAGGGTGTAGCACCTAGGGAGAGGTGTGGTCCCTTTCCCATGATGCGAAAATATTTGAAATCAACCCTTAAAATTGAACATTTTAGTGATAATACTAACGAAATATTACTTATTATATCATAAAATCTATATTTTGTGTATGGATACGATGCAGTGTTAGCAAATAGTTCTGCATGTAAGGTATTTATTCAGGTTTCAGTGATAATTAGATGCAAAGATCTGCTTACGATGACGGACATTTACTACATGGAAAATTTTCACTGGACATCTATGAAGGATGACTTGGCGTTTTGCCTTACTACTTTCCGTGCTGCTGTATCTTACATAAGAAATACAAAATATCCATGTTCTGACAAACAGGAGGTAGGACATACGGTTGCAAAACAATTTTAAATGTTGGGTAGGTAATTAAAGAGGTGCCCCCCCCCCACTTGGCACTTTGTTGCAGTGCACTATGAAAACATTGACTGTTAGAACTGCAGAAAGCCAATACACCTGACAATTTAATTTTTCCATGGTGGTCTGCTCTGGGCAGTGCTTTGGTTCAGCGCACTGAAAAGTCTGATTTTATCGGATCAGTAGACAGGCAAAATACCTGACACAATTTAATTTTCCATGGATAGGCGGTGGTCCGCCCTGAGCTGTACTTTGATTCAGTGCACTGAAAACGTTGATTCTATCGGATTAGTAGAAAGGTAAAACAACTGACAATTTAATTTTCTATGAAAATGCTGCATACGGTGTTAATTCCTTTGTAATATTTACATAGTTTTCCTTACTTTCAAAGTTCCTGTGCAGTACATGTTTTGAGTTAAAGTTCTGTGAAATATATTTATAATCACTCTTTCCTGTGTTAACATTTGAAAAAGTGCTCTCTGAGCATCACAATTTTTGAAGCATGCAACGAAAAATTAATTCGTTCACGAAAAAAAATTTTCAGTAGTACTTTATTTTACAAATCCAAAACATTCCTACTCAAGGATGTTGGTACTTTGTTATTTCTTGTTAAGGGGAGGGTGGAGAAGAAGACAAAACTCAAATGCCACTCAGGTTCCACAAGTTCTAGTTACACCAATGTTTGCATATTGACAAAAGTGAACCATTTACATGCCGTACTATGACAAATTTTGATATTTTGCTTTTAATAATCACTAGCTTTAGCTATCTAATCACATTTCAATTTTTTATGCTACTAAATGTTAAAAAACTATGTAATTGACTTAGTTATACAATACTTTACTGATGCTGGTTCACTCACAATTAATTAAATTTTGCTACCAAGCATGAAAGACAGGAAATGTGAAAAGGTTGGGATACAGCCTGGATTTAATAGTTTGCATCATTATTGATAATAATCTTGACATTAAGATCATAATAATTAAACATTACTGAATTGTTCAGAATGGCTGCCATGTCTTTTTGTTTAATTTATAATATTTTTTTGCTTAGCTTGGACTTTATAGTCTTACTTCAGAAATGAAAGATTTACGTTTTGATGAGGAAAATTTGGCAAAAATACCGACTGATTATAACGAGCCTGTTTCTTCTTCTTTGCCTGTTGCTTATTGTAGTCTAGTTACATCTAGTTCTGCGGCCAAAGATGTGAAACAAAAATTAAAAGAACGATCTCAGGCAACTGTAGGTATGTAAAGTTTGTGATATGTTTGTGCATGTTTGTGCTTACATTAAAATCTTATAATTGACTGTTTTTTAGTTTTAGAAAATTGTCTATAATTAAAATAAAAATATAACGCAGGATTGATATCTGATATAAGGATATGTTACGTAGGCCATGGCAACTGGAGTACCGTCAGCGCGGCATATGTTGATAGAAGTTTCACACATTTAGAAATTAAAAAGAATGGAATGGAGATTTATTTATCTGACATCAGATATTATCAAGATTTCCCATTCCTGACATCAAAATTTTTACGATGCATCAAGTTGACTTGCATATTAAAATAAAATTATGCATCAGGGCATAATACATTTTAGCAGCATTGTAGGCCCCTGGGCAAAGCAGTGCACTGGGGTCCCTACCTACAAAACCACTTACTGTAATAAAAATGTAAATCGTCGATAAAATAAAATATATACTTATTGTGTTGCTACTTCCAGTGTTTAAACATTAAAAAACACCCTTTACATCAAAGATTAATCGACGCAACTGTTTGAACAATAAAATATGAACCTTGAAAAACATAAAAATTTCAACATAAATGATACTCAATTGGTAAACCATACAGACGGAGATGGCGCAGTATGAAATTATTATGAATTATCTATTATTAATCAAATGTTCAACACAAACATTTGCAATAATTACTTTATAATTTGCTTGAAGTCAATTGTCTTCAGCATGTGATTTTCCGTAATATATTATACTATTTATTTATTGACAGCAAGTCACCACAACAGACAGAGATTAGCTGGGCCCCAATGCTCGTGGGCCCCTTGGGCTAACTGCCCAGCGTTAAGCTGGCCCTGTTATGCAGAGATCTATTCTATAAAAAAGTACTGTATTATGAAATGACAAATCACTAGAGTGAAATAAACTAGAAGCCCTATTAATTCCTTTAGTCATTTTTTCTTGCAGCAGCAAAGATGTAAAATTTAAACAGTGCAACAGTTAGCAATCTTAACTAATTTTTTACGTGTAGGATCTAACTGCAGCAAAACAGAATCTGTTTCTCTAGTAACACCGGAAATTATTCCATTACCTGGTGAAGAATCACAGCAAAATAATTTGGGGTCAGTACTTAAAAATTTTTATGTGAAACAGAAACAAGTGTTAGGCAAAAAACAATTTATATAATTGAGCAAATATTTGGCATTTTTGTGATTTAAGCTTGCATCTGTTCATCAAAATATTTGCTTAAACTGGTTTTTATTTTAGCTGTGAATATGATAAAGTGAGTGATAATTCTGCTTCTTCAAAGTTATCTCAGAAAGTTTTGATTTTCAAATGTATTACTTTTCAGTTCATGTATAATCCTATGCTGATGAACCCAAGAAGACATTACAGGTTATTTAAAATGTAGAGATTTAAATATTAGTAAACTGCAGTTATGTGTATTTATCAGTATTGTTGTTCTTTGCTATGTTTTTAGTGAAATTGTTTTTTGGTTGTTGTTTTTAGGGATTTTTTGAAGGTGTTACAAGAAAATGGCCTTGGCTGGTCTTATGGAAGCCAGTTGTAGAAAAACCGCTGCATCATTGTGACTTTACCTGTTTAATAATGGCAAAGATAATTTTGTTGTTGTTTATCTTGCATTTACGTAGTAGCAACAGATAGTGTTAATTAAATTATTGACATTGTCTTCATAGTCATATCTTTGGAACATTTAAAACATTGTATTATGTTCACATTTATTTTTGTTTGAAGCAATTATGAATTATGATAGTAACTTTTACTTTAAAATGCCTGATTGGAGTATAACTCTTCACTTCTTTACTTATTAAATTTTCGTCTTGCTGTTAAGTACTCTCATCTGTTTTATCAAAATTTTGCAAAGACTATGCTGTCATTTGGATAGTAACAATGTAGAAGGGAAATTAGGGTAATAAACGATCTAAATAATCAGTATTGTTAAAAAAATAATAATTGAGGAGCTCTTTATTATTAGTCAGTCAGACATAAGGCTGGCTGAGCTATAATGAGTTGACTGTTGTAATGATTGATTTGAGTGAGTTGTCAATCTAATTATAAGTGCTAATTAACATTTCGGTTTCATATTACTGTTAATTAATTTTAATTATGTTCTTGTCTGTTTATTTATTACTGTTTTATAATTTATCTGGTCATAATATAACTATGATTAACATTCACTTTCAAATGAAATATTATCATGTAAAATTTGTGACAAAAGTTTTGTAAATAAAATTTTGTTCTCTTATTTATAGTTACGGATACATCTGTTTTTGCTTATATAGTTTTGCAAAATTGAGCATTGAAGTAAGTGATAGTAAAGAAAATTAACACATCTGTTTGCTTATGTTTTTTGCGAATTTGAGCTTGAAGCAGCAGCAGATTTCAAGTTTTAAATTCATAAATTGAAAAGTAAAAGTAGCTCAAAGGTAAGTGCTAGCTCAGCTTCTATACAGCTTGAAAGCGACCGTATTGCTAGATATGTATGAAAGATTGAGTTTTTCCACAACAGATGGCACTTTGAAACTAGCTTTTACGTGCTTGTAAGCAGAGGCTTGTGAAACTAAGTCAATGACCCGTCGAATCGCCGCTCACTTGACTGGTACGGTACAAGTACATTGCAAAAGAGAGTTACACAATTTCCTATGTTTTTGTTCGTCGGACAAGCTCAGTAACTGCAATCACTGCAGTTCTGAGAGTTGTCTTGAGAATTTAATTGTGGTAGCTCAACAAAACTGGTAACTTCAAGTGCAAATTATAAGTGTACACCAGAATCGAACTGTGAAGTAAATAGCAAAATCAGTGGCATGTGGCATGTATTTACACCAGACTGTAAGGAAGCTGCTTATTGTTTTTTGTGTAGGACATTCTTTTGTTTCTGTTATCAAGCGTCTATAACTACATTGTAAGTTTACAACGTGTGTGTTATAAAGTCCACATTGGTATCGTGAAGTAAAAACAGTCGTACTTAATTATATTTAAAACAATCATTGTTTGATTTTGTTGTTTTTTTGTTACAAAGACTGCAGATTTACTGAAAAACTGTAAAACACGTCGGACATTATGCTACGCAAGCTTTTGATAAAGTAACTTCTGCAAGAATTCTGGAGTGCAAAATGACTTCTGTGTACCTGCAGTTTTGTAAACTTTGATTATTGCATTTTTTGTTGAATTTAATAACATTTATATGTCGTGAAGTCTATAAAATTTTATCTACTGTTGCTGCTTTCGAGAGAAAAGAAACTTGAGTAAGTTCGGGAAAGCGCTAACTTGTTTTACGCACGGCGAGGCATTGCGGGATAGCTTGGTCACGTGACGTTCATTGTGTGACTGAGAAGTGAATCAGCTGTGTTGATTGCTGCTAGTGAACTGACTAAGCGTAGGTGATTTTCCTGGATCTTGCGTGCTGTTACGCTTGTTTTATACAGTCTACCAGGAAAGTGTTTCTCTTCAAACTTGACTCAGTCACTTATAGAAGATGATCATATCTTAGTATCTGTGAATTGAACACGAGGCTGAAATGACCTCACCCTTTTTGTGCTTGCTTTAAATTATGGCAATGGTTGGGACGCGTACATCAAATCGAAATTGCGTGGAGATGGCTTACCATTCTGGGTCTCATCACGCAATCTTAGCGGCTACTCAGCCAGTGTTTCATGCACAAGTTCCTCAGATTGATACTCAGCCAGACAGGCCCATAGGATATGGAGCTTTTGGAGTGGTTTGGTAAGTGTCCATTATGCCATACAAAGCGATTCATTCTCCTCTGCGTTCTATTCCTTTGTTCACAACAAATTTAGTTTATGAACTTCACTTACAAGCGACCTAAATGTTTAGGGACACTTCTTTTTCAGCTGTGCTGTATCTATTTGTTTGATAATTTTTGTAAGTTTGTTAGCTTAGATTGTATGTATCCAGTTTTTGGTCACGAGACGTGACCTCCATGTAGTCAGGCAATAGTATAAACATGTTTACTAGTAATTGTGTTATCATCGTAGCTGATCACGAGCGAATAAATAGAATTTTGGTCGGGATTCACGATCGTTCTAAATTAATGAACCAAAGTATGCCCCCTCCCGTGGTACCTTATAAGTAAGTGACCTCGCTTAAATTTAAGTTTGATTATTGAGGTCCTTCAGTGTAGGCTGTTTTTGTGGGTTTTTTAGTGTGCTTAACTTAAGAAATAGGGCCAATTTTGATGTACTTATATAAATTATGGAGATGGGAGGCTTGCCGTTCTAGTTTTCACGCTTTTAACTCTGGAATTGATGCTGAGTCTCCTCGACTGACCATTATAGACCGTTCAATGTTGCAAGAGCCGCGAATACTGCTTTAAAAAATTAGTAATAACGAAAACGCTGATCTGTGCTATCAGTAGCCTCAGTCTTATTGAACTAAGTGAAAGCTCATTTAACGGCGTTACGAATAAAATGAAGTTGGTAATAATTTTATTTTGTGATATTGGCATGGGTTCTGCAAATCTGCGTGCCCACTTGTACCTACAAACACGACACTGTTGATTGTATATTTTTGAATCCTTCGTTGCGTCTATACCGAGCCTGATACAGTGTACTACTTGCTGTACGTGGCGCAGTAAAGTGAATATAAATTTTACAATTGAACATGTTGTCCACCGCCGAACAAAAGAATTAGAAAAACGTGTCAGCGGCAGAGATTCGTTAGCTCAGTAGTCAGTACTCAGCCTCTCTGTTCTTTGTGTGGTGCTGGCTGCCAGGCTGTGGATAGCTCCAGGGCCCAAATTGTTCGATCTGCAGCCTGATCGTGTACACCATCGCTATTCATTCACATTCTAAAATCTCAGGGTAGGAACTGTATAGAATAAAATAATTGTCTTTGCTCGAATTACACAAAACAAGGGCGGAGCACTATAGTGTTCTTCACTATACTTTCTCAAGATAAAATAAGATTTTTTTATTTTGTTAAAATAAAATAGGATCTCTTTATTTTATTAATTATGTTTATGTCCAATATCACAAATGGCTAAATTGAAAAAAATGATGTGGTGAGTGTAAATGATGCTTGTCAGCTTTGTGCTATAAGTTGATAGGCTATCATAGCCATTTTTATTTTACTTCTCTGTTTAGTGAACTTTGGCCACTGGTCAGTTCGTGCAATGTTGAGTCTCCACCATGACCTGTATTGTGCGGTTTAATCACTGTAATCGGTGCTTGACCAGTGGCCGCTTAGTATTACTATGCATTGGTCATGTATTACTATTTTGTTTGACCAGTTTGATCCAATTACCCCTGTTCTGGTTTCACAGAACGATAATTACTTAGTGACTTCTTTCACGTGAATAAGTAGCCCAATGCCCCTAAGAAACATTGTTGCATCTTGGAAGCGAGGTGGAAACAATGAAGCGATTTTCGTTGTTAAGAGCATTTTTGTTGAAAATTTAGCTGAAAAAATTCGCATTTTGATTATATGCGTGCATGTGACATGCCCATGATCAATTATCAAATTAATTTTTTGAAATTTGGCATAAATGTTAACGGTAATAAATCTATTTAAATAAATATCAACACATTTTTGTTAGCCTTCGGCCGAGGTTCGCCTTGCGTGATACAGTTTAGAGAAATTGACGTTGAATTCGTAAGCCACCTTGCTTGGTAAATGATTGGGCGGTTTAGGTGAATTTTTAATGTCAGCACAGTGAGTAGGTAACTGAAATATTTTGCATTAATAATCGTTATGTAAAATAAGTTTGTATATACGCCAATGTATGTCCACATAGAAAAACTGAATTCCATTTGTACTAGTTATTTGCCTATTTTTGCCCGTTTGGGGACATTTTCCTTTTTGTTTAGTCTTAAGAATACAGCTAGATTTGCTGTGTTAGTTCGTTAAGAAATTAATGCGCTGGTTATTGTTATCGCAACAAAACAATTTTTAAACGATGGTCCCAAGCGCACAGTCTAGTCTAGTTTTCTTGAACTGGCGTTATATTGAAGCCGTGAGCCGTTCTTTGAATTCTAAGCCCTGGTTCACGGTTAGGGCAGAAGTTGTGTGATCAATAGATTCGTATGTAGAAGAGGCAGCTCGGTTAGCCTGACATTTAGTGGTACGGGTGGGGAATACTAGGTCATGTGGTTTAAATAGAGGTCCTCTTTGTTGCTCCTGACCGATATTAGGATCTTCTAGATGGAAAACAGTGTCTAGTATGTGAAGATCAGAGGCCTGATCGAGTTCATCAGATGACATATGAAAAATAATGGAGCATTCTTACAGCTAGGTTAGGCTCTTAACTTCTTATAAGTTCTGAGTCATTTCCTTTTTTTCACATTTCTTTTTAAGATATCTCATATATCGACTATACTGCAGTTTGTCCAAGTTGTTTGCTGCTTTAAATTTTCGCGATGTATTTCTGTCTCTTCCGTTTCCTATTTCTACGTATTTCCTAACCCTGACCCTAACTGGGCCTAAAGCGGCGTTTTCCTGGTATCCGGAATGCGTTGTGTTATCCACCCGTGGAAAAGTGGATACAGCATTGGTTTCTTTCCATCCAGTAGTATGTTTATTTTCTCAAATTTATAATATCAGTTCATTATTAGTCAATATTACAGATACAGTGCGCTTTGGCCTCTGGGTTATGACCGAGCTATCCTCCAAAGCGGAAAGTGTCCTGGTTAATAATTTTGTTTGCTTGCTATGCGTATCCTGGTAACTGCTTGCTTCCCAGACGCCAATAAATCCGGACTGGCTTCTTGTAAATAGGAAGCCGCCATAACGTACAAGCCTAAGTTAGCTACGTCGGCTGTGAATGGCGAATTAAGTGGCTTCTTCATTGACTGGCTTAAACTTGCACTTCCGGTGTATATACTGTTAGGTATTTTATGAAAGCTTTACACCGAGGTGCTATGTTTGATACGTAACATCTGAATTAATTTCAATCCGTTTTACCCCTTAGTGTCCACTACAAGGAAAATTTCAGGCTCAAAATTGGTCAAAATAAAAATGTAATGTCATTAACTGTAAACGTCATTTACATATTATAACATTGACAGTTAAGAGACTTCATTGTCGCTCGGACTTCACTTCAGGTAGACGCACCTAGTAGACACCAATGTATTTTGGTACAATTACACTTATCTAATGCAGATTTGCAAGCATGTCAAAAACGTATTCAGAACTTTGTTTTCAAATGTTCCTTCAGCATAACAAGTTTTCAGCCAAGGCAAAATTATGCAGCCGTTTGCTAGCTATGAATTAAATTTCTTAGTGCTAACGCGTACTGTTAAGCGTGTAAGCTGATAATGCTGTAGCTCTCGCTAAGTGAAATCAATGAATTTAGATCGGCCGTACAACAATAACAAAAATTTCACACAACAGTTCCACTAAACTCTGTCTCACCTTTATACTCCATTTGTGTATTATGTTTGAGATGCGGATTTTCTTGTAAAAAGTAGGGCAGAGACAGCTAACGCTGCACAAATTCGAATGTAAATCAGGTCAGTTATGTGGTATATCATAGTTTTTAAGCTGATCGTCTAACTGCTGACTGTAGGACTGTAAATATTCGATGCTCTAAAATGGATGACGGTTAAACTTTCCTTTTAATTCAGTCGTTGTTGCGATGTAAGACAGTTTAAGACCCTATTTTACCCAGGCTGGGACTTTGCAAACGTACAGACTATAATCACAGTGCCCAATTAAATTTTTACGCAAGAAGGAAAGTGAATTTGCCAGGAATGAAGGTATATACTCCAATATTACAGCTCAGTATAATGTAAATTTGAGGGAGGACAGCTATCGAATTCATTTCTTTAAACCCAATAGTAGTTTGATAAAAACAATTTTTTGGAACCTTGATTTTCGTCAGTGTGTATGTAAGCAAAATGTGAAAAAAAATGCTACAAATACAGCAGGTATAAATCTTGTCCAAAATAAATCTGCATGAAATATGTATAGAAAGGGTAAAGAAGAAAACTGTTAATGTAAAAGATACAATAAAACTGGGGAAGATAATTATTACTTGTGCATATTGCATAATTCGGTGATATTATGCGTGTCTGCCCAATCCATAAAAATGTATGTAAAAAGAAGAGGCGAAAACCATTAAAAAATGCTTGAAACATGCCATACAGGCAAACGCGTCTGGCTATGTTAGATTGTGTTCAAGCTGTGAATAACTTAAGAAGAATCTGTCATCTAGCTTGGACCGATTTCCTGTCCACAACGAGTATAACAACAATGACGACGACGACGACAATGCGTTACAGGTCTGACTACTTGGGCCTCGTTCTTGGAATGGGTCAGAAAATATAAATTTTGGAATAATACGTATTAATGAACGAATAAAAAATCACGCATGAGCTGTAATAATGTAACAGTCTATTCTCATCATCATTTCTACCGCGTGCTCGAAAGTTTCTGCAGGTTTATGTAACGGTGTGAAATTGAATGTGAGTGTCTTTGATCTGTATAAATTTTAGTTATCTACGCACGTTATCAGCGTCTATATGTTGCTCGAACCAGGGCTGGATTATGGTCTTTTGGGGCACCTAAGCTAACGAAATTAGGGTTCCCCAGAGAGCTAATCTCTAACTCGCTCACAGCCGTTTGAATATTTTTTACTCGTCATATATTTTAGCGACATTTGCATAGCTTGGAGTAAACTTGTTGCAAATTCTTTAAATGGACTGAAATAGCTATCTTTTATTTGTCAATAAAAATATTTTTAAACGAAATACTACTATTCTACTATTTATTGCAAACCAAATTAGCACATACTTCAACACAGTCGAAGTGAAAATTTTTTTTTTCCAAAATGTTACCAAAACTCGAGGGGCCCTAGGCTGCAGCCTATATAATAATCCTCTCCTGCGTACAACGTTTTATGTACATGATCAAGAGCGCCTCTGATTTCGTAATCAGGCTATCAGTATCCTTGGTCTTTGTTAAACCGTAGTGTGACAATTCAGATTTACGTTTTTTTTGCTTGAACGTCTGGAGAGCGGAAAATACAAGTTGCATTGTTGTACGCATTCTTTGTTCTGGCGCACACCACATTTGCAATGAGAATACCGTGTCAATCAACCGCTGCCGAAATTGTTACAACTGTAGCTGCTTTATATTAACATTTTTAAGAACTATGTCACGCCGTCATACGTTTTTCTCATTATTGTACAACCTGTACAGCGCAATGGTATGGGGGTGTGGGTGTGCTTAAGGTGTACATGTATGCACTTGTTTGAGTGACTCCTGTGCAACCTTCGCAATGTTCCAATTCACTTGGTATAGCGCGCATGATGTCATTATTTACCATGAACTGGATTAAATAATACACTGGCGGTTATGCAGAACAAAAATGAAAGCTATGTGTTTTAATTATTCGATTTCCTTGAACACTCTGACAAGTTTTGAGTAAAAAAGCCAAGGCCAAGTAAAACACTACTGTACAGCATGGCAAACGTATTGAAAATGCTTTCAGTAGCGTAAATTTTATATGCAAGTTACTTTTGAGAGTCAGCTGATAATGCTAACTTTAACAATAACCTATGTAATTTGTTGATTTCAATTTACCACAGTCATTGTAAAAGATGGAATCCAGAGTTTTAATACAGGTTTTGGAATTTGGATTACAATATGCATGATGTACTGTATACATATTCTGTAGATATAAAGTGTCTGACTAATGGTGACTGCACTGTAATAGTAAACAAAAAAAACCTAATGCATGATTTAATCCTAAAAACCTAATCCGATGTAAACATTGCCAAATTTGAATTTTACTTCAGTGCTGCATGTTGTGAATGAAGTTAACTCTATGTAAGCTGACAAGTCTTGTAAGCAAACAAGTAATGCAATGAATCGTTAATGTAGAGTAGAGCAGAGTACACTTCATTTTACGTCGGATCATACAAACGACAAACGTAAGCTATGAAGCTTTTACAGCCGACTGATAAAAAATACGTAAGAAATACATATTAAAAGTCACACGTCTAAAAACATTCATTCCTATAATACACAATCTCATCAAAAGTTAATTTGACATTAAAAATATGGCTTTCGTTGAATGAACGAATGAATTAAAAAAAGATTTTTATCAAAGAAACAACATGTCGTGCAATCAAACACTTTAGTCACTGCATAACTTTGAATAACACAACCACATGTACCATGAAAGTATTACGTAAAATGTTTAATAAAGTCGTCTTTTAGTTTTTTTTTAAGTTGGAGCAGTGATAGATCAAAATTCACGATCTGCTGCTTTATTACTTTATTAAACTCTCCAGATTTGCTGTATGAAAGATAGCCGTATAATTATAATTCCATACATATTCTAACAATTTGAGAGGTCAAATATATGATATGAAAAGAACAAAATTGTGGGAAGGTTGCAGCTAAGTCTAGTTTAGTGTCCTTCGGCTACGAACCCATTGCGGCATTGCCGTGCAAGCTTTGCAAGTTAGCCTTCGCCAGCTTTATGTCAAGAAAACCATAATTATGATGGTTTAATTAACGGGTCTTAATTTATCATGTGGTCCACTTGTTAAACTACATTACTGTTCTCATGCTTCAAAAGGTATAACCATTTGCAAGTTTATAATGCTAGCCGTATGCCATTGTGGCCGAAGTGGCAAATGATCTTAAAGATGGAACTGAAATATAATAAAAGTTAGGTAACTAAAGATTTTAGTTAAAATGTGCCCTGTAGGCATTTGCAAACCTCGAAAATGTTAAATTCGACTAGTTACTGTCATCTAAATCGTACATTCAAAAAGAGAACGATGTCAGCGTATTTATTCTTAGTGTTATCCATACTGTTATCTTTGGTAACAACGCTGGCAACTTATTAGGAAAATAAGTTTCGAATTTCTTAAATTTAGAGGCTATCTAAATGTTTCAGGTCTGTGACGGACCCGCGAGATGGCAAAAGAGTCGCTCTGAAGAAAATGCCAAACGTTTTTCAAAATCTGATCTCAAGCAAGAGAGTGTACAGAGAGCTGAAGATGCTAACTTATTTCAAACATGAAAATGTGAGTATAAAACTGATTTAAATTGAATGCAGTTAATATGAGTTAAAAAGACAATGTCATTGTCAAAGACGAGCTGTCATGCGCCATCACGAAAAACCCCGAATCTCTTGAAGGAGAGTACATGTATACTGCTGATGATCGCTTGCGTTTTTGCAATGACGTTTTGTTATAGAATTGATTTTCTTTCGAAATCAACCCTAAATCATATTTCACTATTCGATGTCGTCTTAATGTTCACTTTTTTTTAAAGGAAAATCGGTTCCCAATTTTTTCCATAGCTTAAAATTATCCTAAGTATAAAACCTAAGTATTGAAAAGGCAAATTTATGTTACTTATCTTAGGAATTACCTTAAATTAACGAATTACTGTATCAGAAGCCTAATTTCGTTAGTTTTTCATTGCAGGCTTCTAATTTTCTAAGCTAATGTTTAATTATCAGAAATCTTTTGTTGTAATTATTATAGGTATTGAAATCCGTAAGTCAAAATTAGGCGTGGTACTGAAAAATCTGTTTGTGTTCCATTGTCTTAAATCTGAACTTTAGCCGCATTTCTTCTTAGGTTTGGGTTTCGGAAATGGTTGTAGGACAAGCCTAGATCATTGAAAGGCTTTTGGATGTTTTTGTAACATGTAGTTTATTATATGATTACTCTGTAATCCACAGTTTGACTTTGTAAGCCTCCCCTGTACCCTAGAAGTGAATGAACTGCTGTCGTACGTCTGTTTCCTCGTGACTATCCCGTGGCGTTGAACTCCTAGCAGCTCTGCTGTAGTTTCTTTTTACGTGGCTTCCCTTCCAGATGAGTGAGTCACCTCTTGCGTTTTTCTGTCCTCCGAAACGTGTGGATTTATTTTCTAGCACGTTGAACCTGAAAATTACGTACTTTTGCTTGCCAGTGTCTAATTTATGGTATTGTGAATGAGTAACCTGCGTACACTTTCTGATAAAGGCAACTAAAATGTGCGTTGCAGAATGCGAGCTGAACTACTAAATTTGCGTATCAAATTTTTGACACATTTGGCGTGTAACCAGGTGCTAATTGTTAGTAATCTTCCCCAGGGATTTCGTGATTTTTAGTCAGCAGACTGTTTTTTACATTTGTGATTATCCATTCGGGTTTGCTTTCATTCTGGAAAATTTCGGGTTCGATACCTTGTCAAAGTTAAGCTGTAATAAGGTGTGTATACGTGAATGATATAGCTGCCCGGTGTGTGTGTGTGCGTGTGCGTGTGCGTGTGTAGGGGAGGGTATACTCCTTGTTATTTATAGTCAGTGATAAAAGCCTATTGCGGGCTTTTTTGTGGAAAATAAGGCTGACCTCTGAATAAAGATTATCAAGCATTTTAATTTTACGTACTGTTCTGGCTCTTAGTTATAGTAATAAACCCACTAACAACATACAGTGCAATGTGTGTAACCATGACACTAAGTATATACTGTAATAATAATAAAATGCATTTCGAGGAGGCGGCGATTTTCTCAGCATTAGTCATGTGTGTATCATCGACTGTACAGCACCAGGCATATCCCTCTAGTGCGCATGTTCGGCTGATTCACGGAAACGTTTATGATTTCCCGGACGTCGAAGTCTCGGAATCCCATAAAATTTTAATAGGGTGTGGAAACGCTACTGCCAAGAATTCAGATTTTCCTTCAGGAACAAAATGTTGTTGATGCTAATTTATTTCTCTGAAAAGGTCATTGCTATCTGCGGGACATTAAGCTTGCTGCGTTAAATGCTTGGTGGAAAGTGTTAAATGCTAATTGGTGCTATTATAATTGGTAGTCAGCGATTTTGTTTTAAATTACTGTTGAGCAGAGAGAAAGTGTATGTTGCCTGTTGCACAAGAAATCTATAAATGAAATACCATCAGCAACCATTCATAGCCATTTGTAAATCAACACAGATTCTTTAGAATCTAAAACTACTAGTTTAAACTATTGTTTTAAATTTTTCCTGGCTTCTAGTTTCTATGTAAATTAATATATTAAAGCCCGTAAGACGTGTCTGCGAAAGATACGTTTGGAGTATAATTTGAAATTGCAATGCACCATTTTAGTTCATTTTGTCTACTCGGTATCATTAGTATGGTACAAAACAGGTTACAAAACATATTACAAAACAGGTTGTTTATTTATCGTATTGTCACAAGTAGCGTCTCTAGACGATATGCACAATGCATAGCCGCTACCTTTTCTAGGTCCATTGTAATATTTTGTTTTTGTATTACTCAAAAACTAATTGTACAGAGTCATAAATTTATAATGATGGCACTAATAATGACGATTTTTGGGACTTGATTTTGAACGGCATACTCAAGATTGATAACTTGTTCTAAACGGTTTGTGTCAGTCTGACCTAGTCCACTTCTCGCTATGTAGTTCAGAGTGAAATGGAAGCTTCCTTGGAAACCAAAGCTTTCTTTTCTAAGTGCTCAGTATGAAGAGTTTTGAAATACAGCCCAAGTTTTTTAGTTCACTGAAGCGTGTCATGCTTGTGGAAAATGTGCTTTCGTCGGTGTCTAAGCCGCTTTTAGAACTTGTTTTTCATTCGATTGTATCACACAGCATGAGTTCACCTAAAATAAAATTATCTTTGTCTCTCGTATAGCGTTAGCTTAGCAAATTCTCATTTGCTCTAGCTTTTGACTACAAAACGGAAGCTGTTAGTAAGCCCTCGTAATCATAGTTTTTGTTGTACGTTGTAGGTGCAGTTATTATTCTGATTTTATTAAGAGATTGATTAGCCATTGTCATTTCTTTCAACCTATCTGTAAGTTATCTCTTATCCAAATGAAGCAGCAGTTCATCTTCATTAAAAGGATAGAGGGAGCCCGTGCTTCAAAAGTTCACCTTAGGCTCATAGGAATTATTCAAGAATAATAGTTTGATTTACTTGCAGACTGGTGGCAATAGGTATTGTAAATTTGAAATATGTTATTTGATGTTAACACTTATGATAAGCTTGTTGGAGAGATGGTCAGTGAAAGTTCAGAGGTCACAAAAAGCCAACTTAATTGCTAAAATCATCGAAATGCTATTTGTGTACACGCATTTAAGTATTTGTTGCTGTCCAAGTATTTTTGCAAATGCAAATGACAATCGATGAAGAGCATAGATTTTAGCATTAAAAGAAACTGGAGAAAAAAGCAGGTTCCCGAAAACATATGAATTGTTCTCGTTGTTTACAGTTACGAGTACCCGACTTCCAGCTATTAAATTAAGGAGGTTCGCTTCTTTTGTTAATACTATCAACTATTTCGTCTGCTTAGCTTAAGGCCCATAAAATGATGAAAAAGTCATTTATTTCATCTAAGCAGCATTTTCCTTTATTCACTTGCTCCACTTCTTTCTGCTCTCTTTTAGACTATCAGTCACATTCATACCTTACAAAGTCATCTTCTCCTGCCTGTGCAATGCAAGCATGATGATGTGAATAAATAAATTTGTATTTGTATTTAAATTTTATTGGCTTTGTTTTGTTTCAGGTTTTATCTGCACAGGAGATTTTGCAGCCTCCTTCTATTGATTTCTTCCAAGAAATGTATCCTTTTTACCAAAAATGACATATTTTTATTTATGTGAAATTCGGCATGGAATGTAATTCAACATAAACGTTACTCCGTGTCGGTTCTAGAAGTTTCTGTGTCGAAGTTGTAGTGCGGCTATATATTTTATATTTGTGAACTGCAAGAACTGGATGACAAATCTGTATCAAAATAAAGTTCAAAGAAGTCATTTTTACCATGTGTTATCACCTTTTTGTTTCCTGAACTGATTATTTTGTATACTGACTAGAATTATTTTATTTTTTTTAAACCAGAAACGCTGACACTAGTATCTCTTATATTCACCAAGTTAAACTAAAATTGCTTGTGAAGAAGTGCATGGTAGCTAAAGAGAGGAGAATTTTAAGAAAATAGGAATTTTTATGATTACCTTTACTGAATTTCTCAGCTATGTGATAACTGAACTGATGCAAAGTGATCTACACAAGATCATCGTATCTCCACAACCTCTTACTTCAGACCATGTCAAAGTTTTTTTGTATCAAATACTCAGGGGTAAGTATATCTGTGTAGCAATTTCTGCCAATTAGTGCTTATTACATTTCTGAATATGTTAACATGTTTGTACATGCATCTGAAAAAAGTATTTTGATGCTCTCTTTCTCTCTATAAATTTTTTTCTCTATAATTTAGGTGGCATTAAATTTTTAATTTTTGTGCACTGGCTTAGTAGAGTGTATTTTGCTCTCTTCATAGCAATACATTAATTTAGTGTGATGGAACCATATACTGAATCTTATTCACCAACGATAAATTGTTCTTTCTTTCCCACTTTGTGTATGATTCCCCAATTTTTTTTGTTCATTTGAACTACCTGCCTGTTTTTTATGGAGTAGTTATATGGAGACCATTGTTATGGCACATTCTAAACTTGACCTGTGATTGACATTTTGCAAGTATTGTTGTATTTATTCCATTGAATTTCACACATGTATGGAATCTAATATGATGACTCGTTTTACCACATACTGTCGGTAAAGACGTAAAATTTGTATTTTTGGTTAGCAAGTTCATGATTATTGTTTTTTCAGGATTAAAATATTTACATTCTGCAAAAATCTTGCATCGTGATATCAAACCAGGCAACCTTCTAGTCAATTCTGACTGTGTTCTTAAAGTAAGTACATGTAGCATATTACATTCTTTACATTCTGCAGCACCATGTGGCTCTATATGTAGGCCTAATCTTTCTGACCTTATTACCCCAGATATTGTTGATTGTAAAGTGTAGCTGTATAATCTACAAAAAGATGTTCCTTGCAACCTCAATGATATGCATGATATACCCTACCATGGTTCATAACAGTTTACTGCATGCCAGCACTCAGTGTTTTACCAGACCGCTGACATCATCAGGAATCTACTAAACATATAAAAAGTACAATGCCAGATCCTTGATAATGCAAGCAGTGTCACACTTACAGATGGGAGTTCATTATGTCTGTAAGGTTGTTTATTGTGAAATAAATTGCTCTATTAAAGTTCAAATGCCGTATTATCATCATTGACTATGTATTGCATAACCTTTCTTCAATTTACAGATATGTGATTTTGGTCTGGCTCGGACGGAGGAGCCCGACGAATCACGGCACATGACTCAGGAGGTTGTGACACAGTATTACAGAGCACCAGAAATCTTGATGGGCGCGAAACATTACGATTACAGTGTCGATGTTTGGTCAGTCGCATGCATTTTCGCCGAGTTGATAGGCAGGCGAATTCTTTTTCAGGCGCAATCTCCAATTCAACAGGTATCTTTCACTCTGCTTAGATTTTATAGATTATTACTTCCAATACTCTGTGTACATTTAGGATTCCGGGAAATTATAATGTTATGTATATAGAATGCCAACTAGCAGATGCAAATATAGTCATTGCATAATTGATTCTGTCTATCTGTCTGTTTGTCTGTTCGCCAGTTTGGTGTAGTATCCCAGAAATGGTGATATCACTGATTTTTGTAAGCCTATTTCTCATAGTTTTTCTTTAAAGGATATAAAGTAGTACAAACACCTATCTCAAGTTGTTTGTGAAAGTGTTGAGACATTTCGACATAGACATTTGGACACAAGACATTTCGCCATAAGACATTTGAACACATGGGTTATTTAGACACAAGGCACTTTGGACACGTAGGTCATTTGGGCACAGTCCTTTCGACACATAGGTAATTTGGACTATTTCCGAATGATCTTGCGTGAATGGGGTGATGTTGAAGGCTGTATTTGAGTTTGGTGTGACATCTTCCCTGTTTGATGAATATGGAAAGGAAAGTGAAATGCCAGCGTCAGTGTACCCAAGGTCATGCCTAAAGTTGGCCATTAAGCATGGTTCTTCCTTTTTACTCCATTCTATTGAGTTTGTTCTTTATAGTTTACTTTGGGGGTGGTTGTAGTCATTAGTTATGGTAAAGGTCTGAAAATGAGCAAACAGTATAATGCTAATTATGGTGGTTTTCTAATTTAAACCATGCATTTTGCTATATGTTATTTTGCATATTTTATAGTTGGAGCTTATCACGGATTTGCTTGGGACGCCTACTTTGGAGGACATGGGTACGGCATGTGAAGGTGCTCGTTCGCACATGATGCGGAGTGTGCAGAAGCCAGCATCGCTAGGTGTTTTATATACATTATCAAATCAAGCAACTCACGAAGCTGTGGATCTGCTATGTAGAATGCTTGTTTTCAATCCAGTAAGTACCCAGAAGTATTTCAGCCTAGTAGGAATCTGTCTTCTCGTGAAGTAAGGGAAAATGCACCATGTCAATATAATTTAGTCTCGGGAAATCTTTGGTTGTGTACATTTGTTATTATGTGTAGTTAAGAAATTTAGAAACAAGGAAATTAACAATACTTTCGTGTTAGTCCTCGCAGTTTTTGAAATCTAGTAATATAGTATCAAGATACATAATGCTGCTGAACTAGTTGATTGTGAGTTAAAAGACAATGTGAGTATAAAATAGTTTATTGTTTAAAAGTTTTGCAGAGTAAACAGCCCATTCATGGCTAAAATTTTGCATCTGAGCAATATTTTCAGTACATTTTTAGCCTCAAAGGGAAATAATCTGTCTAATGTCTGATGCGTTTAATATTCTTTGTCAATTATTGCTAAAAACACGTAAATGTGAGGTGAAAATGATATTTCATTGTATACATTAAAAATATTCTATTGTGTTTTTGTCTGAGTTTGCTGGCCAGATCTTTAAAATTTTTATTGTTTAAAAGTAGCTTAAGTAATAGTATATCACTACGAAGTACGAAGATGTGACATTGCCATAAATGTTATTCCTTTATGTTACTGATCACAATTCTGAATGATAAAGAAACACATGTTCAATGTTGTGTAACTGTAGCTAAATGTCTTTATTTTGTTTCAGAGAAAAAGAATATCATGTACAGACGCCTTAGCCCACCCGTACCTAGACGAGGGACGCTTGAGGTATCATTCGTGCATGTGTAAGTGTTGTTATCATACTTCAGCTGGGAGACAGTACACTCTAGATTTTGAACCAACTGCACCACAGTCTTTCGATGATTCATTTGAGAATGGGTTAAAGAGTACGTACCAAGTTAAAGGTAGGGAAATTTTGAAAACTCAAATTTAATTCAACTGTGATGGTTTTTACAGGCAAATGCTGAATTGTTTCTATTATATTCCAACTTTTGAACTTTTTAGAATTTATTTCTGCTTGTTATTTTCTCTGTTATTGGCAATGCAGTAATGATGAATGATGACAGTAAATAAAATAACTATAGCACTAATTTCATTGTAAAATTATCACACTGGTAAGATAGTTTTATAATATAATTGATATAAACTGCCATATTTGCCTCAGTAAGAACACAATTCATCATTCAGCTTCACGTTACCATAGAATTACCATGTTACCAGGGCAGATTGTCATATAGGCTAGTATAGGCTACAGCTTAGGCACCTCAAGCTTAGTAACATTTGGTAAAAAATCTGTTTTTTACTATGGTTGGGTTGAAATTGTGTTGCTAATTTGGTTTGGAGTAAATAGTAAAATGATGGTATTTTTTAAAGAATATTTTCATTGACAAACAGTAGATAGCTATTCTAGTTTATTTAAGGAATTTGGGTTAAATTTACTTCATTCTATATAAATGTTGCTAAAATATATCACGTGTAAAAAATATTCAAGACTGATGCGGGCGAGTCGAAGGGTTGGCACCGTCTGAAGAGGCTCTAGGCTCCTTAATTTCATTAGTCTAGGGGCCCTAACAAGTCATAATCTGGCCCTTCATGTTACAAAGACATTTTCTTATTTTTGTCACTACCAGACTTAGCCAGTACAAGCCAAAAATTACCAATCAGGGATCCTGTAGCTTTTTGGCATACAACTCAGTTGCCAGTAGCGGTGATCATGGCTGTGTTAAAACGTGAATTCTTTTTATGTGTGTGTGGTTCTGGATTTGCCTTGTAATCTACAGACTAAAAGCCACTGTTTGATTCCTTAGTGTCTTTCCAAGGCGGCAAAACTTTCAGGAAATTATTTTATTTTATTAGCGGTATCATTTGGGGAAGATAAGAAAACATTGCGTTCTGTATAGACTGAGTTCAAGACCCCTTCACCCGTTACAAACAGATGTTTATAAGCTAACTGTAGGTTAATAACAAGATTACGGCTGGTGTGTTTTGGCTGCCCTAGCGAATATTAGAGGGGGATTTCGTCATGTTATTGTTGAAGTTGCCTAATGCACGGCAGACGTACTGTGCTCTGCGGTCATTGTCGCCCAGCAGTTGATTGAACGCATACGAAATTCTGCAGCAAACCTAGTCGTATTTGGTTTAGTTCATCGACGACAGACGCCGCTGCTGGCGCTCTTTGCAATTGCGTTCTGCTTCAAGATGTTTTTCGGCAGTTTAGTTCACAGAAGACAGGTGTCAGCACCCTTCAACAGAAAACTACTTCCTGTTGCTCAGCAGTGTCGAAAATTCAGAAATTTGTTTGCTGTGTGAACAATATTTTTGGGTAAACGGATACGCTGAGTGGCCACAGTATGTGCTTCTAAGCCTAAGCTACATAAAGTTAAACAATGCTAGGCTGGTTAGTAAATGTATGGGTGACTTCTAGTACCATTTTTGTTTCGTCTGCCATACCATGACTTCTAGTACCATTTTTGTTTCGTCACAGGCCTGGCTGTTTCTCACAGGATCATAGATGTTTGTTATACATTCAAATGTGACTAAGGAACTGCTATTTGCTCTATGTAGGATTATCATTTATTCTGGTCCGACTATAATTGTTAACATGATGTGCCAGATTTTATTGAAAAAAGAAAAAGTTGAAAATGTAAAAGTAAAATCACAGGGTGCAGATAAAAATAGATAAACCTTGTAATTTTTGTTGGCTAAAAACACATTGATACAGTGAACAAGCACACATTATAAATTAAAAAAAATAAATTAATTTTTTTACAGAGAGATTGCACAAGTTTATAATGGATAAACATCAAGGTCATCGAGTGCCTCTGTGTATCAATCCTCATTCAGCTGCATACAAGTCTTTTCAGGGGTAAGCAATGGAGTGCTTTTAGGGTATTGAGCATGTATATGAAATGTCTACACCACGTCTAAATGTACCACGTACCGCCACCCTTTTAAACAGCTTACACATTTTACATTGTGACAAATCTATAATTTTTTACACATTCTTTTTTAGCACTTCTTAAAATATTTTTAAAACATTTCTTACCATTATTGTTTGTAAACAGCAAGCTACGTGTACGTGTTCATGAGATTTTACTTAAATTTTGATTTAACTTCTTGTGATGTTTTTAGTTGCATTTTTCAAGCAAAACCTTTTGCTTGAGATTTAGCTGCTTTTGTAAGCTTTTATTACAAAGTTTTGTCTAACGATTCACCTGAGCTCTGGAAAATAATAATTGTGCTCACACTGTGTCTAAAAATTTTAATTATTATAACACGTTGTGTTTTGATGTGAATTTTGTGTGGCGTTTTTGTAATCTTATCATTTTGCTTAATTTTTTGTGTTCGAAGTCAAATTTAGATAAACTGGAAATCGTTTGCTGAGTTACCCAGTTGGATCTCTGATATGTTTCACGAACGCTTCTTTTTTGCATTGCTTATGCTTGTTATTATGTTCATTTTCTCTTTGAGTGTGGCTTTTTTCCATATAATATTTTCTAGCATGCAACTAATTATTTAGCAAATTAGATTTGGCTTTTACTAAGCAGTGGCTAACCAGATATATATGAAATTTGTTATACCAACTTGACCAAATGAAACTACAGTTTTAGTAATATTTACTCATTTTTAGGCAAACTTGTAATGTCAGGACATTCAATATGTTTTCTTTCTTATTTTTGTTCCTTTGTCTCTATTTAACACTAAAAGAATAACAGTTTGACAAAAACTTTTACTCTAAGATATCTCTAATTTTCCTCCTATCTTGCTGCATACTATTATATTATATATCTCATTGTCTTGCTGCAATTTATAATACACTGCACGGTTTATTTTTCACTTTAATGCACACGAATAACTTACTAACCACTAATAAATAATTGTTATCTTAAAGGTTAACTGGAAACCTCCATTCGGATATAAGACTTCTGATGCTTGTACCAACTTGAGATGGGTAAGAGTTATATACCCGTCCCTTAACTGGATAACTCAGTACGATTTTTTCTGTCCTGTAAATGTTTTTTAACTTTATCAAAAATAATGTGTTTAAATGTTATACATGTACCACTCTGTTTGTGTTTTTGTGAAATTAGAGAGTTTACATAATATATTTGTCAAACTCTGCAGAAGGATTACCGTTATCCATTTATGTGACACGAAGCTGACACTAATAATCCCACATTTCAGTTCTGATTGTTTTTTTAAACTGTTGGCTCTCCTTTCTCAGATGTGTTGTATATAGTAATGTATTTTCCTTTTTTATGATTACAACTTTTTGGTTTATATTGGATGCTTGTTTATCGTCAATGTTTTTTTGTAGTTCTACTGTAGCACATCCGTCTGAACTTCCACCATCTCCCATCAACTGGCAGAGTTAAAGTGACCAGACTTTAGGAAATTTGCTGCTTATCAATGAACTCTTACACTTCATTGGTGATGAAATTTTGGCAAAGATGTTGCAAGTAGATGATGCAGCTTTTACAATACTGATGCCAATCCGCACTGATAGAAAATGTAATTTTTTGTAGCTTCTTGTTAAATGCATCGTTGTGAAACTTAACCATATGAGAGAAGTTTATTGAAATATTAAACATGTTTGCCTGTGCTGACAGTTACATTCGAAGTTGTGAGCTAGGTGTTTTGGAGTAGCTATGAATGTTTACAATGTAATTATAAATGATGAGTGCAATAAGACATTTTTGTTGGCGACAGCTAGTTGGCAAAAGTCACGCAGTCGGTGCTGAGTAACTGCAATCAACCTGTGAAAATAGTGAAGTGGTACAACATCATACCTATGAAATTCCTTTAGACTTTAGAGCTACTACATGTTGTAATAAAACTGCAGTGCAGAGTGTCAGACTCCTGCTATTTGCGGGCTGCGTTATAGCGACTGTTGCTTCAAGTGACTGTTCAAAAGTTCACTTAAGTTTCAGCATTGTGATCTTTTGCCTACCAAAAGTGAGAATTGTCCTCGATTGTGTAAATAAGTCTACTTCTAATTTTTTACTTGTAAATAATGTGAGATGTATCTATGTTTGGTATCGTGATGTTGCTATTATGTTGGATTTTCTATTAAGGAGAACTTTTACTTGATGAAAAGCTATTTGTATATCTCAGAAACCAGCTTCCGAAGGAAGGAGAATAGAATTAGTGCTGCTCAATTTTGTCCAAAAAGAATTGGTAAATTATTGCATAAATTTGCATTGATTCCAGTTTACGACTATTTTGCACAATTGCGTGCAGAGAAATAATGCGATTTTTAATTAGGAGAATTGTACAGGTAATATTTTACTGTGACATTTTTTGAGATTTGATAATTTTTTTACTGAGGAAAAGTGCTCTCATTTTTTGTTTGTAGAGAAATTTCAATAAATATTAATTTTAGCTATGTTCAATTTTTTGTGATGAGCTGCTGATAAACAGGTTTTCTCCAATGGTAGCAGTGTTAAATATTTGATATGCTTAAATAATATTTTGCAGTATTTATTACATGCTTTGTTGTATAGAAAGCACCAAAGTTTTTTATACATAATGACATCTCAGTTCTTATATGTAAAAAGTAAACCTTCTCATTTTAGTACAGTTCTTGTGATGCTGTTTTAACTTTTTTATGTAGCAATAAAAATGGGTTTAGGTGGTGGTGGTGGATTTAGATAATAGTTTTTATATAATATTTATATTATGATCGTGTTTTTTTACATACCACGGAAGTGCTTTGTGCGTGAATAACTTATAATAAATAATGGATCTAAATTTTGAGGATTTTAAATTCTCATAAGGTAAGACAAACTGGTAACTTACAACAGTTATTATTATTTAATTTGATTTTTTATCATTTTTGTCAGTTACTCTGCTTTGTGCCTGTTACTTTGACACGTGTCTGTCTTTTTGAAGACATGTAGTGATGAAACTAATTAGGAAGATATAATGGATGGTTATTTATATTTGCCTTGTTGACAAACTACACTTGCAGCTCATCTTTTGATAAGCTTGAATCTATGAAATCTAATGAAATACACGTAATAAGGTTTCGTGTGTGATTTGAAAATGGTTGTATGGTTGTAATATTTGACATAATATAACCTTTCATCTTAGAAATGACATCTTGATTCTTTAATATCACAACAATTGTTTTACTGTTTTGTGATTTTTTATTTGAATATTATATTTTAAAATCATGGACAACTTGAAATAATAACAATAATGATTGTTCGTCTCGCCAGTTATTACTTTTGCATTTAAAATAATGAGAGTGATAATCGTTTTTTTATTCAATACTTATGCATTTGTAACAAACTGTAAAATTGATCACTGCAACATAATGAAAAAATATAACTGATGTGGATAACAAAATTTACGATGGTTTTTGTTGTCGGTGTGTGCTTGGTGATACTGTTTAGTTTCCTAACTATAAAGAACTGCTATCAGTCAGCTGTCATTCTGTGTGTTTATTTAAAAGATATTTAAATAAATGCACTGAATGTCGGTGTGTACTTGAGATGTATTTATTCTGATTTCACGCATCGCATACTTATTAGGAGATATTTTCCTATTGCTAAACAAACAAAATTTTACATGTACTGTGTACAATGATGGCAACAAACAAAGTCTGATGTCTCTATTAGCTAGACATTAGATTTTATTAAAAATCGGTACAAATAAAAACAAGTTTGTAATCTGCATCAAAACAACAAGTTTGTTGTGGAAATTAATGAAGTGAATACACTAGGTTCTACACATAGGTAATAGTAAATTTAATACAATGATGTTTCTCTATTTGACTAATGTTTCTAAAGGTAGCAATAACTAGTGATGGGCGATTTTGTAATTCGATTATAATCTTGTTCTTGTAATTCGATATCACGATTATTTTTTGCGGCAATTTTTTTGTGTTATCGTTGTATCTTTTAAACATTGCAGCACTGAAATATAGCCTATAAACTTCATGGGTTCGTCGCTGTCTGCCATTTTCGTACTCAAACTATTTTTATAGACACCACACATATATTAACTCTACTACTTCATAGGAAAACGTTGAACACTCTTGTAGTCTTAAAATAATTATTTTTGTTTCTTAAAGAAGCTTTCACCCTAGCGGGCTCCATCAGTTGCATAGACTGTGCTGGTAACCTGTTGAGTCGCCGATTATATCGTATTATACATGTTTGTAATCTCGATTAATCTATTAATTGTCCATCACTAGTAATAACTATTAAAAACGTGGTTGACTCATAGAAATGCTTGAAACTACACGTCCTGTCTAAGTACAGCAATTTCTGAAAACTTTTCTTCTAGACCTTCTGGAAGTATCTGGTCGCCGCATGTGAACCGATTTGCATAGTCTGAAATACAAAAAAATAAATAGATCAATTTCCCAAAATGGAAAGACCAAAGAGACCTCACAGAGCCCGAGAGTCGGTGTTTTGTGATCTGCCTGCTTTTCATGCTTTGACATTTCTCCCATTACTGACACCAGAAGTAAAATGAAATTGGTTAAGTCTAATTAAATAAAGCTAAAAGACCCCTAAAAGAAGCATGTGGTTCGTGTACAATTCAGCCTGAGACAAAAATTGTAACAAACTGTAACGAAGTTATCAGCATTTATAGTCTACATGTAGTAGTCATCCACGCGTTAGACATTAAAACTAGGAAATGGGAGAGAACTGAATTAAAGCTTAGATCAGGCAATAATGCTTGTCAAAGTTGGAGTCAATTAAGAAAAAATCTGCCATAAGGCAGGCAGTATAATCTGTCTGCATAAAACTTAAATTTCTTGATTGGTTGGACATGGTTAGGGATTTAGTGACGTCGATAGGTGAATTACTATTCTTAAGAACCTGTAATGTAAGCAGGGTTGGACTTCGGATGTCATGCCTTTTAGCGTAAGCTAGTAATCTATAAAGATTAAACCGCAGAAACTGCAGCAACGTTCATAAAATAGAAAAATACAGTGTGGTCCAAAAGAAAGAATGTAGTAGAAATGTAACAAATATGACAAACGAACACAAATTTGAAATTCGTAAGAATATAAAAAATGTGATTATTCTGTTATTATTTTACATTTTTTCACCTTTCGTACCATTTAACTTGGTATAATCACGCGTATTGGATTTTGTATGATGTACTCATACTGGTATGCTTATAGCGCGTGTTTGTACACGGTTTATTATCTTGGAACAACACCCTGTACTCACAACATTAGTTTAACAACCTTAAATTAAAACTTCTGGGAAATTGGATTTTATGTTAATCAAAACTCACAGCTTTCAGGGTTCCATCAGCTTGAATTTCCCGAGTGACCGTTTCTGTACCTCTTTCGTCTGAAGCCTTGTGAACCAGCTTTTTTCCGTCTCTTGTAACAATATTCTGTAAATGTGCGATCAAAATTATAGTCCCTCAGTCTTTATTCGAAGGTCTAGTTTAGATGCGAGGTGGATAGCCTAGTGGTCACAGCTTGCGATTTGTAGTAGCTATACTTATTCGGTGATTTCTGGTGAGTGTTTACCTTGTGTATATCCGTGTCTCATCTAAGAGACATTGCTTCTATAAGGCGCTAGATTCCAGTCTTGCCACAAAGATAGATGTTAATAAGTGCTGGATTCTGGCATGCAGTGCGTCGAATTAAATAAAAATGGCAGCGTTTTAGAAAATGTTTTGCTTGATTGTTTTGTACTTTTCTTCACAGATTAACTTTTTCATGAGGGCAATACTGTAAATTCAATGACACTTACGTTAACTGGAGAACCTGTCACTGACTTGGTTTCGAATTCTTTCCCTATGGTGAAATCGTTATCTCTCAGAGTTCTCTTGTCAGTGTACGTCTTCACTTTAAAATTGTCGCCTTTCTCTTCCACGTCCATATAAACAGTTGCCTGAGTCACCAAGCCAATGGCTTCATCTGGAGTGCCTGCAGAATCAAACAAAGCGTTGTTCGTTTCAGAATCACCGAATCTGGTCAGATTTTGAAAATAAAATAATACTCTTTGTGAGACCTGCCATGATCATAATCGTAAAGAAGACAAGGTGCCCATTGAGTCTCAAACATTTTTATTTTTCACAGGAAGTTTCGTCCTTCAATGACTTCGTCAGCTGAAATCTACTTGTATGGCCTAGATCTTGAAAGACCATATCTTGAAATGGATACTTTGCCTTCTTTACGATTATGGTCAGATTTTCTTAACACATTATTGTTAGCTAACTCACGTGGCCTATAGCTAGGCCGAAGGAATTTCAAATATTATTATTTGTAATTTACATAACCTAGACTCCGTAATAAAAAATAAAAAGCTCATTTCAAAGGAAATAAGCGTTTCAGTCAAAGAAGCTAATGAGTTTTGAGCAGGTAGCATTTTGCATTTAAATACTAAAAAATTCAAAACTAAAACTTAATAACAATTATACTTTGATGATAATTTCGGAAATTTTGAAGTACTATCGACTTTTTTCACTAAATCTTACATGCTGTCATACATACTTACGGGAATTTAGAGTACTGAAAAACACGCAGGACGCGTAGAATTACAAAAAAGATTCTGGTACAAAGCAAGCCAAAGGAGCTATTAGTTACTTGAAATTGCAGTTGTGCTAACTTCTCGCTAAACTCATCGGAAAATATTCAAATTGATAAGTTTTATTAATGTTCTGGCTCCGCACACTTCAGAAAGTTGAAGGATTAATTACAGCTGAGATAAGCGGGAGCATTTGGCACGTGCGGTTTTCTCAATTGCACAGATAAAACACACGAAACTCACCGCGAACAACATTACAAGAGTTTACCATAATCGTTTTAATATTTTTACTTTATAAAGTATACTATTGGTTTAATATATAAAAGTTGAAAAAAACCTCACCTCTAGCTTTGAGATACTCTTCAAAGCCTTCACTTTTGACAAGTTTCCACTTTCCGTTGAAACTCATATTTCGGCGTGCAGTACATAAACTTCCTTATTTCTTCGTTGTCTTTTTCGCAGGAGCTTGGTGTCTGCGGGACGATCTGATATTGTCTCTTATAAGGTGGTGGGAGATTCTATGATGGACCCTGTTTAGGGGTGTTCAATCGTGCGATTGTCACACGGATAAGTGTTTAGAATAAGTGTTTCCGCAAAAATTCGGAAAAATGCCGCTGCAAATCTTGTACAATGATTAGTACTTGGCAAATTATATACTGACATTTAAGAATTATAGATTTATTTTTGATAATGAGGAGGCGATTATCCCCATTTGCAATTCTTCACCAGTAGCAGAGGACAAAATTTTATGGCTACAGTTGTATCAGCTATAAAATATGATTTAAGGTTTTAGAAGCGGGAAGTGTTGACAATAAAGACGTAATTTAGTGTACAATATTAATTCGCTTATCACACCTATAACTAATTCTTATCTACATTGGTGTAGTAAAAAATTAGTTGCCCTGAATTGTTGACTAAAGGTGGTATATATCTAGTTCTGCAGGCTTTTCGGGCACATTTATTACTAGTGGCTCATCTAAATACCTTCTTCGTTCTCGAGACTTAAAAAAAAATTTATTGTCCGAATTACTGTACTATTTTTTAACCGAAAAAACTATCTTACCATTGTGACAAGCTTAGAGTAACTTGGCTATAGCTGACTTGACGCCAAAATCCCTCTTCTTCCCATAAACTCAGGCAACATCATTTCAAAACAGTCCACTCACCAGGCATGATATCACTTATTTTTTTAGTTACGCTAATAGTTAATGAAGAAAAAGTTATGTTTGAATTTGATGTGTGCCTTTGTCAAATGTCGGCACGATACTGCCACATATTGCACGATGTTTTTCCGCTTCGCTACCAGATATTGTCTAGAAAGTTGGTGCCAATAAAGATTGGTGACCGGACTGTGAACCTTGTTACGTCGCATTGTCAGTGTAGACACTGGTCCGATTGACGAAAACGTACTGACAACATACACAAAAGACAGGCTTAAAATTTCTACGTAGACCTTCTTTTCAAAATTCCAGGTAGTTCATAATGTCGTACTGTATAAAGCATAAATTTGTTTCAAATTCTAATTATAATTCAAAAACTCGTTATGTACGAGAAATCTACACCCTCATGTGCGGGGTTTTGTCCTTGTAGTTTTTTTTAATTTGTTTGTAATGTGAACTGTATTGTAATTTGCATGATCGTCCAGTAAATCTAATTCCATCATCATCATCATGGTCCACGAAACTATAAATTCTTATCATAAATCATAAACATATTTATGCGCTTTACTTTGTCTCTGTAACTAAGGCCAAATTTCGTTCTGATGAGCTGCTAGCTCTATATATCTTCTTGCAACATTCCAAGTTAAGTGACTAATAATATATCCTACTGTAAGGGAAACTGAGATGTTTGAATGATCTATGAGTGTATCACACGATTAAATTTCTTGCTAGAGTAAGATCGCAAGGTCAGAGTGTTATAATATTTATTATGATATCAATTTCTTTTTACTGGATGTTTTAAATTGTACAATAATAACAATATTTCCATAAACGTGGGGCTAGTTAAATAAAATATATAAACCAATCTTACAGTTACAGGTTATAAAATACTGAAAAGATTAAATTGCTTGTTGGACTGTTAAACTATATTTATATATGTTAAATGACGACTGAATTACTCATTTAAGTTATGCAACACATCTGGCAGCAGAAGTCTTTTTTATTTATTGACATTTAAACATGTATTAAATTAGTCATTAGGTTTCGGTTCCCATATTTCCGCCATTTTTACTAAGCACTCACGATAATGCCAATGTTACTAGAGAGTAGCGACCAGTCTAGACAGACGGGTGTCGATAGTATTTCTCAATCATTCAGTGAACAATACATATGAGTTTTATTAATCCTATAAATAACGTCTGGACAATATTCGCTATAAATGCATATATCGTGCCATTGCGCCAAAAGCGAAAAATTGTTTGCCCAATGATAAAACATATTTGCGTGATATAAATGAACGAGATACACCATGTTTATAATGAAATGGATCCTATGCTTAATTATACAGTTCTTTTAATGCCGGTCAAGGGAAACAATACGCATTTTCGGACTTTCGTGTTAGCACTCAGAAAATAAAATAATTTCTGAGTGACGTGAAAATTTCTTAATTTTTATTTAAGGTCTATGTAATGTCATTGATATATATGTACGATTATTGTCATTTTTACAAACTGTTTATTTTATGCATATTAATTTCTTTCTTTTTTATGCGTTTATGTAAACTATTCCTTGGTGTATTTTGGTTTACGTACATGGCTGTATATGCTACGGAAAGAGATAAAATAACTTTAATAGTCATAATGACATGTACAAGTATGGCGGGCATTGCATAGATGTATTGACATTGTCAAAAGCAATGAATTGAGCAGAAAATCCTTATCAAAACAACAACAGTTACCCTGGATTATTCTTTAACACAGTCTACCTCCTACCTAGTATTATCTGATTATGCAACCAATTTTTTACTTTTAAGTACCATTCTTTAAATAGCCAAAATATAACCGACCACTCATAATTTAATAAAATGATATCAAGTGCTCATTATCTCTATTATTAGCTATAAATTTTGTGCAGAGGTTTCAATTCAATGGATAAAGATTATTTACACAGTAAGTAATAAAACTTTTGCAAAAACCTGTAATAAATTTTACCCCACTGCATCTGATTTCTTCTACCAGTCAACACTATTACTTCAATCTTTAGAGGAAAAGTAAACTGAAAAATTGCTAGTTGTATGAAAATCGGATCTTACCCAATTTATTCACAGTAAACATATCTATATTTATACAAAAATAAGTGTTACAAATTACAAACACTAACAAGCCCAGTAATCAAAAAATGTAATAACATGATCAACTGTATCAGATAAAGGAATATCGTTTACATTGAAGGAAAACAATTTAATGATTAACAAAAGATAGATACTACTTCGATGCAGTTAAAAGATTTTACTAAGCAACAGCTATTGCACAAATTGAAGGTAAACCATAATTATTAAATTAAATAATGATTCTATTTGATGACCACTAAAAATTCAATTAAAAAGACAATTTGATTGGGTTTCTGTTAATTTTGCTATCATTGCTTAAGTGACTGCATTAAGATTATAAACACTGTCATATACAAACATTTTAATTTTTTAAATAAAGAAAAAAATAAGAAAAATCAGCTTAGGAGACAGTAACGATTACTCTATCTCCACATCTATTCTTACAGTACAGATATCTAGAATTTGAAAAGACATTTAACTACAAAACCTTAATGCATTAGCTCACATCGGAATTCTCTTTGGCTGGCAGAGTAACAAATATAGCTGCTTTTGGCACCCATTGGTTTCTCCCCTCCTTGTCTTTGCAAAGAATGAAGTCACATGATGGAAGCAAATGAGGCATAGCACCTTGAACAGAAACATGAACATCATCAACAGCATCAGTCTTGCAACCTGACATTAAGTTAGTCATACTAGACGCCGGTTGATCTGGTTCAACATTGCTTTTAAAATTAGCTTTTACTAAATTTAAAAATGCAGGATAAGTCGCCTTTTCTGATGATTTAATATTATTTGATGCTCTTTTATTATTAGTTAGGACTGATGCTAAAGCCCCTTTAGGCGATTCTCTAGTGTCCGATGGTATGCATAATTGATTGACAGAATGAAATTGACTCTTGTTTGTAGGTGAATCATCCAACCTACAATTGGTTTGCAAAGGTTTCTGAGTTTTTACAACCTGAAGTAGAGGCAAACACTTTCTTTTCAGGACGGATTTTGGTGCACTTCTGATTTTTATGCATTTGTCGATTAAGTTCGCAGATTTCCTCATGTCTATTGGACTGAGTTGGTTAGGCAATTGCTCAATTTTGTTACATGTTGAATTTGTGGACGTTCCAGGAGTGTTTAGTAACAGTGTTTTGGAACCAAACTGGTTTTCCGAACTTACTGTAACTTCTGCTGCAACATCATCAATGCAACTGTCAGTGAACATGTTGTTTGAATCATGTGCTGAGCTAGTACCTACCGACTTTGGAATAAAGCTGTTGCATGTTAAAGAGGGCTGAAGAGAAGCTACTTCAAGCTCTAGCTTCCGTTTACAGTGTGGTGATACAGAATGTGAAACTACGTTTTTCAGTGAACAAGCATAGGAATTTGGACGGCTACCAACCTGCACTATTTTCAACCCAGGCGGGATTTGTAGTAGTACACAATTTTCCATTGAATGGGGTTCAACGTGAAGGTCAGAAGATGTGGAGCTTGCAGTGGTTGGTGGCAAATGTAGTTTACTTGCTGAATGTGTCCGTTTAACAATTAGGGACTTTTCATCTTCTGAGCACATGTTATGTTCTGTCAACTTACTGTTATTATAACAAACAGCACTGGTTTTCTCTAATTTACATTCATCAGAGTTTATACTTGACTGATTTAGATCTTCACGAGGATGATGCATGCATTCACCTTGTTGACTCAGCTCATCAGTTTGTTCAATTTTAATAGTGGAATCTGAACTAAAGCATTTTTCATTGGTATCATTCAAACAACCCTCAACTGTACTGTTATTGTCATTTGCCAAATTATTAAAAACAAGTTGCTTTTCAGGAGAAAGTTTTTTCCTGTTCAATAGCGGCTTACATTCATTTATATGAACTACATCAATTTCTTCTTCATCGTCAGACATTGTGGGCTTATCTTTTCTTGTCTTTTCCTTCAAATTGTTTTTATTACCTCCACACCAAAAAGATATTTCACTGGAATCTTTAAAAGGTATGTCTTTCTTACGATTATCACTGTGCAATGTAGAAACAGTGGTATTATCATTCAAACTATCACCATTAGCAGAAATGTTGAAATTTGAAACACTTTCATTGGAAGTTTCTTCACCATCCAATTCAATATCAATCCACGTTTCTCCACCAAGCGTTTGCAGGCCCGAATAGGTTTTATCAAGCTTGAGATTGTGAACAACATCAACTCGCTTGTTCCTCGGATCTTTGAAAAATAGCTGTATGCGAATCGGAAACTCTCCCCATCCGTAGCGAGTCAAATGAAAAGGAGATTTCGTCATTTTCACCAGATCGTTTGGCTTGTAACTCGAGTGTAAAAACACAAAGATTTCCTTTACAAAGGACGTAATATCAGGATCACTGCGAGGTCCACGGAGGTATAACATCCATTTGTGGGTAACATGGGAATTTTGTTCTCGCTGATTTAGTGGAATGTACTTAGAAACGTTGCCAATTACAATTCTTTTCTTAATCTTGAACCGGGATGACCGAGTTTCTTCTAACTCAGCCACAGTTCGCGAGGGTGCAATCTGCTTCACTCTGTCAATTATTTTGCTGGCATCTGGCTTACCGTACCAGGATTTCTTATGCTGACCCTTTTTCCTTTGCTGAGTAAGTTTTTCTGGACACTGACTTGAAATGTCCATATTACCATAGTTTTTAGACTTTGCCAAACAGTTTTCAAAATTAGGCAAGCTGTCTTCATTTTCATTAATACTTCCAGGAGATGGTGACAAAACTAGTAACTCATCACATTCATCATCTTGTTCCAACTTTTCAACTGGAAAATTTGAACCCATTCCACTGTTTATTTGACTTGTTCCTTCATTCAAAGGGACTTCTTTAAAATCGTTCTTTTCATTTGAAGAGCAGTTGGACTCACTGGCACCAACTTCTGCTGACGTTGAACTACTTAAAGATGAAGCACGACCTCTGGAATAAACGGAAGATGACTGATGTGGAAGCATACTTACATGTTTCTTAACACAAGGATGCAATGGAACCGATCCTTTTTTCTGCAGCTCATTCAATCTTGTCTGTGTGTAGTACTGAACCACAAGACATGCTCGAAGTTTATCGATCATCGTTTTTGCCTCATGCAAACGTTTATCTGTTAAATTAATTTCTTGCTCTTTGCAATGCAACTCTTGCCCAAACTGATCACAGATGATCCGTTTCACCTTTAACTGTGTTCTAGATTCGTCAATGCTCTTAGACAGGAAAGTGCGATCACAGCTATCTTTGGGAATATGGAGTTTGAGCTTTTTACTGCACTGTTCAACGGTGCCGGATGCTTCTTCTAAACAGTGATGACAATCAAGTTCTGGCTTAATGGCTGCATTGCAAGTCTTAGTGTCACTCACAGTGACAAAGTTGTTGATCTCATTTTTCTTCATTTCCATGATTGCACTTTTAAAATTGTTAATTTCAGCAATTCCTGTAAAATAAGAAAGTGTTGTAAACATATTTGGCTTTAAAACTGAGAAGCATGCTAATTCAACAAATTCAGATAAAAACATAATAATGACTGCGTAATCCAGGCTGGAAAACACATTCTGCCACATGCTAACACCTATCAGCACTAATGTACAATACTTGTACTCCATGCAGATAAATTTTGTAATTAAAATGCACGAAATGTTGATGTTTTAAAGACATAATACATTATATGGGGCGTTATCATGGTAGAAATAGTATGGCTGTCTGTCACTTAAAAAATGAATAACAATTCCGTTTGTGTAAATAACATAAACATATGCCGTAACACTACAGTCGTTAATTTTCTGATGACCATACCCGTGCCAGCAAAAATTTCCCAATTGGATATGAACCAAATTTACCACACAGATCCAGTCTCGAGTGAGATTACAACAGTACTGTATAGATTTGTGCAGTAACTTTGTTTAGCTAGTACCCATACTTCATTTACTTTTAGAGGCAAATTACCTGAATCAGGGCAAATCACTATCTGAGAAATTTAAGGAGTGTTACCGAAACTGAATTTACAAACTGAAACCGAAATGAAATAAGACCGAAACATTTATGCAAAACCAACTATTATTAGAAAAAAAGAAAATGAAATAAGACCGAAACATTTATGCAAAACCAACTATTATTAGAAAAAAAGAAAATTCTAAAATAAGTAAAATATTTTGTTTTTTGTTTGTCTGCTTTTATTTGCTGTGATGCAAAATTACTGATAAAAACACAAGGTTGTTTTATAGTATAGAACCTCAAGTTTGATGGAGTGGCTTACATTAGAAAAATTAATGTGTTACAACGTTTTTAGATTTAAGTATCCTTACTGATTAACGTTTAAAGATCATAATGCATCATTAAAAATAAACCAATTTTATTTTGTTGGCTCTATTTCATAAATTATACAATTAAACACGATCTTTTGCTCAAATAAATTCAAACGTGGTTTGATATCTTGGCTGATTGGGCCTGGAGACCCTAAAACTTCACAGTGGTCAGCACTGAAGATACACCGCATTGCTGTGAAAAGTACGTCACAAACTGTTATGTAAACGAAATGTTCGCTTTATTTGAACTATTTTTGCCAAGATCTTTCAGTTTTTGACATCTACGAGAAAAGAAAAGGTAAACTGGATAAATACGAGTAAAACCTCTAAAAAATGCCACTGCAAATTATCTGAAAATCCGGCTACGAAACTTAATAAATTTTGCTGAAACTGAAAGCAAAATTGCAATTATCGGCAAACCGAAAATTTCGCTTGAGTAACATCCCTGGATCATAAATAAGGGTACTGGTAACTATTTTACTTGGCTCCAAGGTAACAGTTTGCTACAGGTATCAATTTTAATCTGCTTGTAGGGCAGGAAATGATCTGTTGAGGAGCTCTTGTAAGTCAGCTGCCCCTTATTCAAGATACAAATAACACAAGTTAGTTAATCAGGAATGATGAATATCTATGAACTATGAATTTTATTTCTCACATCAAAAAATACAATATCAAACACATTAATGAACTTTAAATAAAATAATTTGAGTAGTGCGAGGTGAGTGCACGACCATGCGGTCATTAACACACTCACCTTACTTAAATAAAAAATGATTATAGTTACGCATGCTGCTGTAGATAACTTAATCTAAATAAGGATGAAGTAAATGATGTAATAATAGCAATGGTATAAGAGCAATAAACCTGAAAGTTGAGAAAGGAAAACATAATATGTAATTAAATAGTTACGAGTATGAATTATGTGATTATCTTGTCAGATAATCTCTTCTCCCCCACTTAAATTTGGGTATATATATATATATATATAATATATACATACCCAAATTTAAGTGGGGGAGAAGAGATTAAATTATACATTATACCTGTAGTAATGACTATAATTGTATAGAACATTTAAATATAATTGATGGTAGTAATGTAGCCTTCATAACCATAAAAATGGGCTATGGGGAAGGAGGGGGGCAAATTATAAGAATATAAGTGATTCATTAGCAAAATTAATGCTACAATAATACATTCAAAATTTTTTTGTATCACTGGCATTTGCTGGCTATAAGCTAAGAGCATTTTCCAAGTGGAAACAGATACAGATATAGGCTGCGATGAATGAATAATTTCATTTTAATTGATTTATACCTTTTATTAATAAAGTAACAAAAGTCGTAAAGATACCTATTAGTAAAAGAAAAACATTAGTGCAAAAAGACACACGTGCTCAAAAAAGAGAAAAAACCTCTGGCTTTCTACACGATTGAATATTTACTAATTAAAAATATCTTATATTGTTTGGTAGCTATTTTTAAAGAAGGAGAGGAAATGATTGTCTTAGGCACACTATTCCACAAAATAACTCCATTGTGCTGTAAGGTATTTAAGCCATACGCTGTGTTAAATCGTGTTTGAAAATAGTGTCCCATACTGGAAGACCTAGTATAGTGAGAGTGAACATCTTTGATTAAGATAAAGTAGTTAGTATATAATTCAGGCAACTGCCAGTTATTATACTTATACATGAATTTAAATAATTCAAGATTATAAATATCTTCTATTTTCAATAAACTAAGGTGTATGTATGATGGTGTTGCATGTCTCTGTAATTGGCGAAAGCCATGTATTTAACTATTTTATTCTGAACTGTTTAATAGTGGTTGTAATAAGTGTTTTTTTGTTTGCCACCAAGACAACACACAGTATTGGAGGTACGGATAGACTAATGCATGGTAGATCATTTTCAAAATAGGCAAATTAATAAAATGTCTTAACTTTGCAAAAATACCAGCTGTTTTGTTTAATTTTGCTGCTGTAGAGGAAATGTGGGTAGACCACTTCATATTGTTGTCAATATGTAACCCAAGGTATTTTATACTACTACTTTGTGTTAGAGTTATGTTGCCAATTTTGAGTTCAAAAGTGGAAGAGTCTTGTTGTGAAAGGTTCCTACTGATTAACATATACTTAGTTTTAGTGTAATTAACTGATAATTTATTTGCTTTCATCCAGTCATCAATCTTTTTTAGTTCGTTGTTAGTGCGATGTTGTAAAGTTGAATAGTTAGTAGATGTGAGGAAGAGACTTGTCATCAGCGAAAAGACAAGTGTTAAAATCAGTAGCAAGAGTTAGGTCATTGATATAGATCATAAAAAAGCAGTGGCCCAAGAGTGGATCCTTGAGGTACACCACAGTTTGTCTAGCAAATCAGAGCATGTATTGTTAATAGTGGTGAACTGTAGTCGGTTAGTTAAGTAAGATTTCAAGAGATCCAAGAGGAGGCCTCTGATTCCATAATAATGTAATTTATGTAGTAGAATATCATGTTGGACTGTGTTAAAAGCTTTAGAGAAATCTAAGAATATTGCACAAGTGAATAGTTTTTTGTCTAAATTTAGAAGCATATTTTCAACAAATTCAGAAGTAGCTAACGAAGCGGAGTAAATTTTGCGAAAACCAAATTGAAATTTTGTTAGTATATTACATGAGGTGAGAAAATTGTTAATGCGATTACAAATAATATTTTCAAAAATTTTGGAAACTGGTGACAGGTGAGAAATTGGACTGTAATTTGATAGGTTGTTTGGCAAATCATTTTTATAAAGTGGTTTTACTTTAGCTACTTTTAGACATTTAGGAAAGGTTCCTTCAGAAACTGCCATATTAAATAATCGAGAAAGTACTGGGACAATTAAATCAGTTGCTAGAATTTAACCGGGACATTTTCTGGGCCAGGCGATTTATTTTCGCTAAGTTTTTAAGAGACAACAATGTTTCAAATTCAGAGATAGGATAAAAGAAGACAGATTTATCATTTGGAGCATTTAATAATGATTGGTAGGTCTTCGAAGTAGATGGGATTTTATTGACCATATTACTACCTAATGTCATTTGACTCAGTCAGTAATCTGCATGATTATTACCAGTATTTCTTCGAGGCTATGAAAAGTGAAGGTAAGCACGCAATGCAATACAATAGGCCGAATTATAATGTATAAAAATTCACAAACTACGGAGAATCCGTGCGACTGCTAGGTACAGAAGAGAACATGTTTCACCTTTCTGTTCAATTTTGTACTTTTCCTTGTAACGTCGTTTTTATCAAAGTTGTGTTAAATCTAAATTATCTAATTTGCAAAGTAAAATCTTGCAAGGCGACGAAACATGCGAAGTAACAATACGGGATATCTTAAAAGCATCTTTTTACGAAATCCATCTGTAGCGAAGATAAAAATTAAAATCCTTCATTTCTTGTATGCAGCTCCATTGAATCGTACAGAGACGCCCCCCAAAAAGTTCATGTTGCCAAGAAAATATTAAAAATTTCTGCCAAGTTTTTAAACATAATTTCTTTTTTTGATAATTAGGATTACAGTTCATTCATAAACTTCATGTCTCTTCTATTGGGTGTTTTAAAAGCCCCTTTCTAACTTGATTTTCAATTTCATTTGCAGTTAACTTGTTAAAGGCTAAAATTATATTCAACAGTTGAGATGTCTTAGTTTCATGTTTTGTGCCATTTTCTTTTACTACCATGCTAACATGTACACATTGGTGATTGTGGGTAGTATTTGGATACCCTTATGCACCAGATAGAAACACCATCCTTGTCAGAAATCCGTGGAGATAGAATCGTAAAGGGCAAATTGGGTTCGACCAGGAAGACGTCAAAATGGGTGGTGTGAGGAGACTGTCGAAACTGTCAATGAGGCCAAGTGGTCATGCACGTGCGCTTCACTACCGGAGCCAGATCAAGGCTGATCAGTGAATGACTCGTGATTGCTTGAGTTCAAAATTCACGTTGGTCAATTTCATCATTGGCAGAGGATGTACTGTGTATACATTCTGTTTAACTACTAATTATTCTTTTAGATTTGAAAAATGTTTTTATCCTGCATTATTCTATATTAGCTCACAGAAAGCGTCATTATGCCTGGCTGTTTTTTAGTCTTCTCACTGTTTTATGAATATAATTATTTTCATTATTGCTAACGTGATTCAGAGTTAATGTTAGTAAGTACAAAACATTTTTCGTAACCTTGAATACATTGTTGTGTTATGTGAAAATTTTTATAAAAACTAAGTGGAAAGAAAAGTAATTACAACAAAATTTTTCAATATTTTGCACAATGTTACGTGAATGCTCATGCACGTGGTTAATCAGTTTATTTGTATACTTTAGTCCTGGAAGCGCTCTCGAAATGCAAAGAACATTTTGCAAATGTACAACCTTCCCTGTCTTTGCAGAAAAATAACATTGACTTCGTGTAACTTTGGGTTCTAAGTGTCTTTACTGATATTTCAGTCTACTTTAATTATCAGGTTCTTGCCTTGTGATTATATGCATGTGCAACGTTACACACATACACATAAAAATAATGTGTTGCCTTTAAGCTCGTTCCAAGCGTTTTGTTTACATTGAATAAGCTCAACATGAAGTTTATTTGAACAAGATACGGAGGGTCGCCATCATCTTCAAAGCTGCTCCACCTCTACCAAACGCTGTTATAGATTGCAGGTAATCCATGATTGTTGTAATCTATGTTATGTGGAATGTAATGAGAAAGTGGTTTGCCAGACACCACCTCCATTAGCAACAGTAAACCGTAAGTCAATAAATTTACTGTGAGTTTATTTGTTGTTGGCTTTAACATTGTATCTTTGTAAGCATGTGTAAGGAACAGATTCTACGTAATTTCCCACTCACGATAACCTATTTAATATCAGCATAATAACGGCATAATAGTGCTTGTAGTAGTAATCGGCCTTTTTCTAATAATCATTGTTTCCTTATCAATGTAAAATATTAAGAATATATCTTTACACTCATAAATTATATCAGCTCTTATAATTGCAAATAATAGTTATACTACTTTCAATACAGAACTTGCTTGCGCGAAAAAAGCTTTAAACAGAAAGTTCAATCAGCAAAAGCCCATTAAAATTTCGTGAACTCTATAAGAATTTTTGCCACTTCAGTTAATCCTTTTCAAGGCTTTGGCCATCTTTGGTAAAGCGATCTAAGTAGTTGGGTAGCCGGGGAAGGTTAGACAGCGAGCAGTACAGATTAGTAGGCTAATAATAAATTTCTTATTTTGGGCCCTCATGTACATAATACTAGCATAAGATTACTTTTGAAAATTAGTGAAAGTTGGTTTAAAAATTAGCAACGCAAGTTATTAACATCTTATAGTCTTCTTTCTAGAAGCAATTTTGGTTATAATAAGGTAACATTTTAAACGAGCTATTTTCTAATTGATTTAATCAGGTCTATCTAGTGACACAGTTACCTACCTTAAAGGTATGCCTACTTCTGTTAATTCAATAATAGTTTTAGTAGACCGCGACACCAGTACTTGTTAAAATAGCATGCTGTCATCTCTTAAGTTGAAACAGGATGTATTACGAGCCGGCGGGGCTTTAATGTTAGAAACAAGCGTAGTAGCTAAAACTGAATGTAGAAATTGCTAAAGCTGACAATATTGTATACATGCAGTAAGGCATAGTTGCGGATCACGAAAGTACAACTTTGATCTGGTTTTAGAGGTGATATATGTTTTGTGATTGTTGTTAAACCGTAAACAACCGTTAAACGTTTGTAGCACTATAGAATTATAGCAAGTTTTATTCAAAATTATGTTGTGTGCAGTAACCACAATGCGTTCATAGAAACAAAATAATAAAAAATCTTCTGTATTTTGCTATAATATTTTTCTTCTATAATCTTCCGATTTACGTTATTTAGAAGTTGAAACCGGTCACAGCTGTAGCCCCACCCAAAAAATTTTGCTCTTTAAATCGAAAGATACACAGACGTCTACTGTTTGCATTCATTTTAATTTTAGATGTTGTACGAGCTTGTATCGTCAATTGCTGCCAAGTAAACAATGGGTGAAGGTGGTTTTGGGTGAGTTTATCTTTATATTGTATTTTAATCAATAAGAAAGTTAAGAATGAAAATGTGAAAGGTTTTTCGATAACAAATGCAATAATTATTAATGACATGTTTGTTCTACGTGAGACGAATATTAGCTCTTGCACTTTACCTTTATACTGTATAAGAGAAATTTAAGGGTGGCGGAAGATGTTTATTTGTTTTGAGTTCAGAACTTGTGTACATAGATGCAATAATTATAAATGAAATGACTGAACAATAAATGCAGTGCAACATGGCAGTGATGTTTGTTGCACCGTGGGAAGAATATTGCTCTTGAAGTTGTGTGGGTGGGAGTACAGTACCAATGAGAGAGCAAGCGAGAGAGAGAGAGAGAAAGAGAGAGAGAGAGAGAGAGAGAGAGAGAGAGGAGAGAGAGAGAGAGAGAGGGAGAGAGAGAGTGAGAGAGAGAGAGAGAGAGAGAGGGGGGAGAGAGAATTTTCAAAATTAGTAAAACGCAGGAATTATTCCTGAATTTTTATACCACAGTCGCTCAGTGTAATAAGCAATGACTGTAATAATCATAAGGCTGCCTTGGAACTTGTACGCTCCCAGGCTGATAATTTTTCACTATTTTGTTTCCTTATGATCTAACATGTCCTTCTCAAGATAGAAAAAACGTATCGTTAAGAACTTGATCATATCTACCATGCTAAATTAATTACCATAAATAATTAAAATTATACAAAATCAAGTAAAAATTGTTGAATTGTGACTGTAATGACCCAGAATAAATCATTGAGCCGTACTTTGACTTGCAGACAAACATTAAGCTTTATTTTCGTATTTTGACACCAGCTTCTCTTTACTTATGTTCACTAAGTGTAAATTGTTTCTAGATTATTACATTCAACTAGGTAGTACTATTTGTTAGTTTAGGGAATGTTAGTTACCCCCCCCCCCCGGGTTGGGTTGAACGTGTAACTGTACGATTGTGCATTTAATCGGATTGAAGCCAAACGCATAGATTTCTGTACGTTCATGACGCTGATTTCACGGACACGGGATATGCAACTAGACTTTGGTTGGCTAAACTGCGTTTTTACGTTTTACCTGATTGTCCATGAGCTGACGTTTGAAAAGCTAATGATCTGTTTGTGGTTGTGGAAGATGTCCACTCATTGGTTTACATGGTTTTGCTGATCTTACCATGCCGGGAAGATGTCGTTTCGGATCATGTGAGAGCACCGTCGTGCAATTGGATAGGTGCCCAGCTCGATAGTCCATCGCATGGGACGGAGAAGTCGTCACCGACCGGGTAGGAACTTTATGCCAATAAACCGGAAGGCAAAGGTACCTGTTTATTTACGTTTTCGTTAATTGGCGCCAGAGGGAGAACTTGTTTTGATGTGAATTTCCGAACGCATGTGTGCCTACAGCTCCGTTCACACGTCACCCTTTTGTTAGACTTACGTTGAAACAGTCAGGTACGCTTCCCTCAGACTTTTGCGTCGTTACTGTGGTAGTCGTGAACCCGTTAGATGAAGTCTGAACCATACTTCAGTCGTTCTAAAGGACTATGACCACAAGCTACACTTGTCTGGAGAAGATATTATGCTAGCGTACGCATTTTGGGGTGGCTGGTAGAGTAAGTAGGAACCCTTTAAATAGTTAGGAACACTGTATGATTTTTGTATGTTTTGTCATTGCATTTATTTCATGCCATGCTGTTTAGTAGCGTTTTCAGACTTATTTTTACTTATTACTAATTTCCATTGTTTACAAAAAGCTCAACTATACAACTGTTTTTGTTTGTGTCTTTAAACTTAATATATTGTCATTTATTCGACTGGTTACAGTTTGGTTTTTGAGGTATGGAAAGCCTGTTTTTAATCCATCACAATAACAAAAGAATCCCTGCTATTTAGGTAGAGCCCCCGTAGAGTCTGCCTACGCTCAGTTACTGCCTGTTTCCTTTAGTGGGCAGTCGGTTAGTACCCCTAGCTCGGCCAAGGAACTGATCGAACTTAGCAGCGACTACCATTAATTGGCCCCTATGGTTTGCCCCTGTATGCACGGGCCATTACAGTGACCTACTCGAAAAATACCAGTAGAATTCATCCATAAATGAACTCAGCTTCATTAGATACGTGCGATATAGACAAGGATCTGAAAGGCATAAACTAGGTAATAGATAGGTACTACCTGATTTTTTTTGTTTTGAACAATTCAGCGATAAGAAGCAATGAAGCAAAGTTGAACAATAAAGAGCAACAAAGAAGAATTTCAAAGGGCACAACAAATTAAATTTTGAAACCAAACATGAAAAACTGGAAATGTGAAGAGTCTAGACACAGCCTGGATTTGAATCAACAACATTTTACTTACAATTCAGATGTTAGACTAAGACGTCTGCCTTCTGCTTTGCAAGCAGGAAGTCCATGGTTCAAATCCAAGCTCTTTTCCAACTTGTTATAACTCTTGTTTTTCACGTTTGGTTTCAAAATTTAATGTGTTTTAGGTTTGTTTCATCAGCTATATTGATCTTGAAGTTAAGATCATAAATAATTAAAAATTTTAAAATGTTTTATCTTTCTTTTACTTTTCTTTAGGTTATCAAAAGGTGCTGCCTTAGTGCTTGGTTTGGTGTTTGTTGGGACATTAGCCGCAGTTTGGTTAGGAGTAGGACTAGGACTCAGTAGTCGAGAAAAAGAGGACGCCACACCAAGAAGCTACTGGAAGGTTTTTAAACATGCAGCAGTCTCAGTCGATTCAGAGATATGTCCACAACAAGCCGTGTATGCGTTTCAAAAAACCTTTTTTAGCTTAAATAATTAACATCACGTGTTATTCAAATACTATTCTATGTTTATAGCCATATCGTACACATTTCTGTTAGTTTACATTGTATGTTCGATATATATGTGGGTATGGTGTGAGCCTGGTAAGTTAGATTCCGGTACGCCATACGCGTTTTCATTGAGCGCTGGATACTAGTGTGACGAACTGTATATAAAAAACAACATTACTGAACTTATATTTAACAGGAAAATTTTGAAAGAAGGCGGTAGCGCTGTTGACGCCGCTATTGTAGCACTACTATGTGATGGAGTGATGAATACTCAAAGTATGGGACTCGGGGGAGGATTCTTTATGACTTATTACAATAGGTGACAAAATTAAATTGTTTTATCGCGTTTTAACAATGTTGAACGATCTCTACGATGTTTAACGCGTAGTATTTTTAACTGGCATCGAACTAAAATCGCTAACTGAAGCTTGTTGGTTTAAAATATTGTTCCAACATATGGCTTCATTCGGAACCATTATGTACCTTCGTTCAAGAGTGTTACTTAGTCACTCGCTAATTTGATTTTCAATTTTCTTTGCTGCTAATCGATTAAAGTTCTTTTTGCGATAAACTTTCTCTAATTAGATGAGATGTTTTAAGAGTCTACATTTGACGTTTATGCTGTGTTCTTTTACTATTTGTATATGTAAGTATTTTAGCAATATTGTAACAGCTAATCGCTCGATTGCGTATTCTGTGCCAGTCTGTGGCCAAATGTCAAGGTATTGTTGAGTAGCGTAATATTGTTTTATCTCGTAGAACCGAAAAACAGGCATATGTAATTGATTCACGAGAACAAGCACCAGCTAGAGCTACCGAGACCATGTTTGTCAACAAAACTGGTGCTTCAGTAAGAGGTAAGGTTACATATGTGCCCCTCTCTCCCTCAGCCACAATCACCACGAGAAATGCTTTGTAAATTTATAATATGATTTTATGCTTTATTTATCACAATAAAACCATGATCTATACCCTACATATACTCTATACCCTATAGTTATGTCCAGTCTAGTTCTATAAGACGCGACTCATATGGAAGCGCAACACCATGCTTAAGGCGAAGTACGTCTTACGCGCGAAAATTTTTATTAGATTGCGTTTTTTTGGTTATTATGCCCCATGCACGCACAGACACACCAACACGCACATGCGCGTGTGCGCATGTACACCATTTTACAGGTTTCTTGTTAATTCTAAGAACACGCGTTGAAAAACTTCGTAAACGACCATCTTTTAGAAAACCAACCACGCATAATTGTACAGCTGTCATTGAAATGTGAAAGTACTTGAAACTGTACTGAACGCTTATGTCATCTTGTCCGTGCCTCCGTATGAATAACATAAATGCACAAAAGCAATAATGATCAAATAAAAGGAAAACAACTAGTTAACGTTTTCTTGTTAGCAGAATGTCACCATATGCAGAATATCAATAGAATGTCAGAATGCCACATTATGCATGTAATAGTAGTGCCTTTGTTATTAGCAATGGCGCCGCCATCTTTTAATTATGATTAATAAACTAAATGAAGCTAGTGTACCTCTACTGTCATTTGTTGCATTTTCTGTAGGGGGTTTGGCTATTGGAGTTCCTGGAGAAGTGAAAGGAATGATAGTAGCACATGAGAAGTGGGGAAGACTCCCGTGGAAACGGTTGTTTGAAGACGTCATTGACATGTGCGAAAAGGGTTTCCCGGTTAGACACACTCTATGGTCTGCAATGAATGGAAAAATAGACGAAATATATGAGGAGGAAAATTTGAAGTAAGTGAAAGTTAAACTGGACCGGGTCTGATTGTGGCCTCTGCACAGAAAAACAAAACATGAAACAACCAGGCATTGAGATAGCAAGCAAGCATACAAATAGAGGGAGAGAGAACGAGAGCGAGAGATGAGAAGGAGAAAGAAATGAGAGAGAGAGAGAGTGAGAGAGAGGGGAGAAGAGGGAGGACACACATGCACGCACGCACGCACGCACGCACGCACGCACACACACACACACACAGAGGGAGAGGGAGAGGGAGAGGGAGAGGGAGACCCAGCACTTTGCTTTTTCTTACATAATCAATAGGATTATTTCCAAATTTGAGGTTTGGTGGGTCTGGTTCCCAATTCAAAATTTTTGAGTTCTTGTACAAAATGGCTTCAGTTTTGTTTTTGGCACAGTTTATGTTCATCCGCCACTTCTTACACCAAGTGTACAGTTTATCACAACATTTTTGTCTGTGTCTGGGTCTGAAGCCTTCTTGCTCATCATCAATAATGTCATATGCATTACAAAATTGTCTTACACGATTTTCAAGAAGCTTTTCTGCTAGTTTTCCACAGTAGGAGGTAATGCTGATAGGCCTTTAATTATTAGGGTCACTATAATCGGACTTGCCATTCTTTTTAATAAATGTAACCTTTGAGTCATTCCATGGCCAAATATTGCTGTCTAAGCAAATGTTGACTACATTGAGAAAGGTGTCTTTAGCCCAAAATCCCATGTTTTTTATCATTAGCGGGTGAAACCCATGAATGTCTATGCTCTTGTTATTTGTTTTAACACTTTTTATCGCATTATTTAGTTCCCTCATGTTAAACCTATCATTAAGCCATGTATGCTCCACAATTATTTGTTGATCAGTTTGTTGGTCAACAATTTCCTCAATTTCTTCAAACCATGCATTATCAAATGAATTGGGATTTATATGTTCTCCACTAAAAAATGTTTTGTACATGAGTTTACTTTTGTCATCATCACTTACGTAATCTTTATCCTGCACTTTTAGGCTTTCTATTTCGTTACTGGATTTAGTTTCAAAAACGCGTTTATATGTTTTCCAGAACTCCTTGCCTTGTGCTACATTTAAATTTTCAGTATTTTTTTCAATCCACTTATTCATTTCTAAATGCAGCGCGTCACTAAACTCTGACTTGGCTTCCACATAAGATTGCTTGTTTTCGTAATTGGACATCTGCAGGTAATTTTTCCTGCAAAGCCTCACTTTATTACTTAATTTTGTTAACTGACTAGACCAGAAAGGTTTTGCTAAATTTTGTTATCATTTTCTTATTTAGTGCTTCTTCGTTTGCATTTTCTATGAGCTTTCGGAGCTGTACCCAAGCACTCTGAACATCTTTGGCCTGAATAAGTTGATTTAGTTCATGAAATTGTTCTCTTACTTTACGTTCCAGGACACCTGACCATCTGTACCAATCACTATTCTTAAAATCGTACACACAACGAACTACTTTATCATTTTCCGATAGTTTACATTTAATTTTACTTATAACAACAAAGTGGCCCATTTGGGGTGCTCCCAAAAAGAGCCCTGTATCTTTCTTTACATATTGCTGACAAAGTTGGGCAGAAAGGTTTTGGGTAGCTAATATAACATCAATTGTACTAGAACCTGTTGCAGAACTGAATGTGGGTTCGTTTGGCGTAATAATGACGTGCTCACCATTGGCCTAATTTAAGAAGTTGCGAAGTTGTATGCCATGTTCATTGTCAATCCTATCCCAGAGAATATTACCGGCGTTTAGATCGCCTATAGCCGCAATACTGTATATACCGTGTTTACTGCCGAAAGAAGCTGCTTTCTTGTACATTAATAACCATTTTCTCATTTGTTCATGTGAATTTGGTTTTATATATACAGATCCTATTAACATTTTAGTATGCGGCGTGTTTAAGATAACCCATACAACATCTAAATCTGTATCGCTTGCATCTGATAAGTACAACATGTTACTGGCAATATTTTCTTTTATATACAAGGCTACTCCACCAGAGTAATTGCTCAGCCCTTCTTTGAAATAACCTTTGTGATTTGTTAATTTTGGCTGTAAATTTTTAGTGATTTTCGTTTCCTGTACTCCCACCACATCAAAAGACATACTGTTTGCGTAATTATCTAAAGCTAACCTCGATCTATCTGACATATTGTTTATATTGATTTGACAAATAGTAATCGAGTCTTTTACTTTGACGTCTTTCAAATTTGCCATTTTATGCATAATTACTTAGTCGTTTGGCTTCATTTACGTAAAGTGCACAACTTCTGTCCCATGCCGCGTGCGATTCGCCACAGTTTGCACACTTTAACTGTTCTGAAGTATGATTCATGCTTTCCTGAGCATTTTCCACATCCTCTAGTACACCATTTCGCAATGTGTGTTGTACCCCTGGCACTTAAAACATCTGAGTGGTCTTCTCTTAGGAGCAAACTCTTCTACCGAGCAGTCGAGCACATCATTTGACCGATTGGTATGCTTTCCTGGACTGCTTTTGTGAGATCGTCTCCCGTCTGGAACGTAACTTTCACTAATAGCAAGTTTTTCCCGTCTTTTCTTTTGAAGCGTTCAATCTGGATGTTGTCATAGTATCTTTCTATATCAGCGCGTATTTCTGCGTCGCTCAAGCCCGTATTACAGTCACGCAAGATCCCTATACGCGGGGATACTGGCTTTCTTATTTCTTACTGGAGTACCACCTCCCAAAAATTCTGGCTTCCAGTTCTTTATCATATCGTTTGCTGTTGTTTTATCTGGGACTTGTAATTGAATTTTCACTCTGGATGTTCTGAAGGCAATATCAAATTTCGTTCTCGGAAAATGTGCACACAGATTCTTCTTAATGCTAATGCTGGAACTGGCGAGATGTTTTTCGCTCACATATTCTACAATGACAGTTTTATCAGGGTCATATATGGACCAGGAAATACTTGAAGTGTTACGTGTCTTGGCTGCTTCAGAGAATGACGTTGACAAGTTCTTTCTGACTACATTGCTATATAAAGATTTGCCAGTTTGGCCTGATATTATTTGCGACATCTTTTTGTCTAGGTTTACAACCAAGTTGTTAACTGTTTCCAGTTTTTCTAGTGTTTGTTGCGAATTGTCATGTCCGCTCATGACATTTATGACTATCCTTAGTTTTTCAACATATTTTGACTTCTTGATTAAATTTACAGCTAATGCTTTCATTTCTGTGACTGAGCTGTATTCAGCGTCATCTGCCTCGCTAGTACTGCTGTCATTGTCATTCCGTATGTTGTCATTATTATCGTTATCAACACCATCATAACTATCTACGTCAGAATCACCGGCAGCGTCGTTTACAGCAGAAAACCTGCCATCGAGGGCGGCACCACGCTCATTTGTTTGCTGGCTATTATAGCGTTGAGAGGCTTCGGAATGTTTTGTGTAGCAGCGGTTACAGATGACAGCAGTAATTTTTGTAGGCCAAATAGGCGATGCAGTTTTTCTGCAAATATCGCAGGCTGTTTTCTTCGCATTAATGCATTGCTGACTAAGGTTTTCATCACAACTATGGGTAGCAGCACATTTAGCACATACAATAGCACTAATCTTTTTAGGAGAGAGAGAGAGAGAGAGAGAGAGAGAGAGAGAGAGAGAGAGAGAGAGAGAGAGAGAGAGAGAGAGGGAGGGAGGGAGGGAGGGAGGGAGGAGAGAGTTCTCAACAAATGTTACCGTGTTGTCCTTTCCTTTTAAAATCAACTTCGCTCTTTATGCTTTTATTTTCATGTCACGGTAACTTTTGTAATTATGAATGCACAGGTGAATACGATTGACAAAAACAGTTACGAGGTATATGCAATAGTAAGCAATTTTTAAAATGCATCAGAGCTGAGAATTTTTGTTCAATTTTTGTATAAATTTAGCAAGGTGAAGAAGCTGTACTTTTACACTTTAGCCCACTAATTTTTATAAGGCAGTCAAAAAAATAAAAAACTATAATCATTCGATTCATAAAAATGAAAAAATCTACAACAGTGCCTGCACAGTCAATAAAGCTACTGATCAATTCAGCCTACGAATGAGAAAAGCATTCGAAGTTGCACGAAAACTTTTTGTTTTTTTAATAAAATCATGACATATTTGTTTAAACTGCGTTAAAATCTCGAAATTTTGCATTTTTATTTAAACTTGGAATTACTCATAATGCAGTCATTTATTTTCACGTCGAAAAGTTTTATTTCCAGGTCTAGATGAATAAGTTTTTAATGATTTTTTAAAGGGGTTTCATTTTTTGTTTATTCATAGATAACTTAGTTAGAACCACATAGATTTACAAGCATCGCTAAAACTTGCAAATCTGCTGAGGACACAATTAAATATATCTACTTATAATTTAACTACAGTGTTCTTTTATTATAGAGAGATATTTGTCAACCCAGCGACTGGGGAATTATACCAAGAAGGTGATATCATGACGCGAGAGACATTAGGGAAGACCTTTAGAGAAATAGCAGCAGATCCGGAGTCGTTCTATAGTGGCGACTTAGCTGATAAAATAGCACAAGATGTACAAGAAGCAGGTAAGAAATTTTCTTAAAAATCTTTGACGTTTCATTAAGTTTCGTATCTATTTATTAGGGCTACTGCATTTGGGAGTCTTTGGGACATGAATTGAAACTTCTGTAAGATAACCCATGCAATATCCTATAGCCCAATTCTCCAAGAAAATCCACTCTATTTGACTGACATTGGATTTTGGATTTCTTTACGGCATTGGGCTATAGAATATTGCATTGGTTTTGTGTTAGAGAAGCTTTTTTATTTATTAAATACATCCACAACAACCGTTACGGCATAGCACTTCAAAGAACTTTATGAATTATTTATTATGTACCTAAGTGCCAAGCTGCTAGTGGCCAATAGGGTACTCAAGAAGCAATTACTTGTTGCGAGGCAGCCCAAATGAATGCGGATTGAAAAGAAGGAAAAGGAGGAGTAAAAGAGCAGAAAAGAAGGGTGAAGGAGAATAGAAAGAAAGATGTTATGGTAACTATATGAAGTGATGTGCAATATGGAAATCGACACAGCCAGCAACGTGATGAATCCCGACAGGGGCAGTCAGATTATTCAAATTGATTTATTCTATATAATTAGAAAAGATTTCATTTTAAAAATTCCTTTCGAAGTTATTTACAGATGTAGAATTTTTTACGTATCCATTGACAGTATTCCAGGTTTATTTCTCCGTTATGCTAGTATAACATGTCATCAACTTCTCTTTTGACGTTGATGTCTGTTATACATCCGAATTAGCGTTGTTATTTTTTGTTTATCATTACACGTAGGCGGAATAATTGAAAAAGAAGATTTAGAGAATTACAGTATTTCGGAAAAGGAACCACTTCAAGTTTCTCTAGATGACATGACTTTATACACATTAAGACCTCCCTCCAGTGGTGCAGTTTTGGCTCTTATGTTAAACATTCTTGATGGTAAGGGTATTATTTAGTTTATAAAATAATAAATAAATTGAAGAGACTAAATAATAGCAAGTCTCGTGTTTATATATACGTGTGTAAAATACCTGGGAGGTTTTCATAATTCTGTATACAGCCAGGCAATTAATGACAGGTAAACTGACATTATCATTGTTAGTTTACTGGCAGTGTGTATTTCACTGGTTTTAATGAGGATTGTTTATTAACAGAACTACGCAGAACATATATGACATGTAATATGCATTTTACACCAAACATGTCCATATTCTATAATATTGTTGGCATTTGGTTATTGTTTTTAGAGTTTGATCTTACGCCGTCAAGTATAAAGGATTTAGGCGCTCAAGTCTTAACCTACCATCGAGTCACAGAAGCATTCAAGTTTGCATATGCCAAGCGGTCAGGCCTAGGAGACGATGAGTTTGTTAATGTAACAGAGGTAAAATATACGGGCAACAAAAATTATTTCAATTTAATTTACTGCATGGTTTTGACAGATATGATTCAAGGACTTTGCGGCCGCTTTGGTCAGACAACCGAGATATTGGGCTTCAGTGTAAATGTTTCTTAAAAACGGAGTAAATCCGTAAAGTTTATTGGGTTTTGAATCGCCCTATGACTGTACACATGCGCACAGGTTATAATTTATACAAATCAAGAGATTTTTCTTTTGCTGCTTTGTCAGCAATAAAATTTATGAGCTGAATTATGTTCTACACGTGCAGTGGACATGTGTTAAATATTTAATTTCGTATTGTATGAAAGGCGGGTAAAATAGTTAAGTGGCTAGGGGTGTGTGCTTAGTGATCGAAGTCAGAGCGAGGTCAAGCAGCCGTGATTCTGTTTACTATATGAGTGATGACTGCCAAGAAAACTGACTGACAAGAACACCTTAGCTCACTCTTATAGCATAAAAGAAAACTTCAAATATGCAGTAAGGCACTCTAGTAGTATTTACTAAGTCACAGGCATTGGAATGGATCCCATACCCTGCGACTCACTATGGAAGTGGCGAGAGTGACCCATTTGTTACCCACAGATTCACATTTTTATTTTTGACTACTGTGTTTTCATAAACATGTAGCTTGTGACGAACATGACATCAGACGATTATGCCGATGCCTTGAGGAAAAGAATCTTTGATCACACAACCCACGACGTGAACTATTACGAACCAGAGTTTGAATACATTCCGTTTGATAGTGGTACAGCTCATATGTCTGTGATGGCAGAAAATGGTGATGCTGTGGCTGTGACGTCGACAATAAATACATAGTAAGTATAAATACACAATTGTAATGACTGTAGCAAAAGATGTTTAAATTTACGTGCTACAGGGACATCCAGAAAAACACGCTCACCCAAAATAATGCGAAATTCTTCATCTTGGTAGAAGCATTTGTAAAAAAGACCCTTAGTTCGTTTAACCCGCTTTCTGTTCTTTCCAAGGAGCTATAAATTTGCTTACAAGACTCCCACCAAGCGCCGAAAGGACGTTTTTTCTGCACGGTATTCCGGCAATGAGCAAAAACGGCCATTTTGACGTTTTTGGTCGTTTTTAGAGGAACACCATTTAGAAAAATATCCTAGCGGTGCTTAGTGAGAGTCTTGGAGAGAAATCTGGCTAACAATAACGAAATATGCTGGGCGACCCCGTATTTTGTCAATTTTTTGACTATTTGTAATTAATTTCACTGTGCACCGTCTGTTGAATTAAAGAGTCAGAGCATTTGGTTATTAAGAGGTATTGAAATTTTTTATTGCCAGTTTTCCGTTGTAAAGAAAGACCAGGCAGCAAAGACTAAAAAGAAGACTACACGATTGATAGTCAGGTGTGAACACTTCAAGAGCTATCCCCTTTCAAAATACCCCTGGCCTAGACTTGTGGTGGAGAATATTCTCAAATCAACAATCTCAAGTTGTACCATAAAGCTTTTTTTGATAAATACACATATTTTTACTGCTACCAACAATACCATTCTATGCTGTCACATAGGTTTCTTTCATAAAGGAACATATTTCACGGTACCAACAACAACTTTCGTCTGCTACACAAGTGGTTTTTTATAAATGGACATATTCCAGAGCTGATAGAAAGACCGAGGACCAGGCTTGGTCTAAAACACTTTTTGGCAGTGGACATAGCTAGTTCAGATTAAAGTCGGCCGTTTTCTGAAATAGATGACGTGTGTATTGTACAAACTGCTTTCAATTGTAAAATCGATCGTTTCGCCTTTAAATATTACAATATGATTATTTTATCATTTTAATTTTTGAAATAAAAATTAGTTGAAAACAATTGGAACGCGAAAAATTAAATTTTGTGAAACTGGATTTGAACAAGTGGCTACCAGAAATGTTGTCACAATTCACTTTTTAATCCGCGATCCGTGAGCAGGGGATTCTAATTGTTTCTTTTGTCTAAGTCTTTCCTAGAAGGATCATTTCTAGCCTTTTTAATGACTAACACCCTTTCATATATATTTGAAGCTTTGGTTCAAAGGTTCGATCAAGTCAGACTGGAATCATTTTTAACAACGAGATGGATGATTTTTCAACCCCAGGCTTGGTCAACATCTTTGGTGTTCCTCCTTCAGAAACAAACTTCATTACACCAGGTAAAAGGTCAGTATCCAAAGATTTGTTTCTAATTGGAAATTACAACTTGAATGTGCTTTAAATTCGTTACAGCCTACCCCTAGATAAGTTTAGTTATAGTGGAAATTTTGCTATCAAATGACCCACCAAATTTTGCGTTGCGGCTGCTGCATGAAGCAATTTTGCTGCTTTTTAGACCAATGTCTTCGATGTGTCCAGCTGTAATTGTTGACGAGAATGGCGATGTTAGGATGATCATAGGAGCTTCAGGAGGAACAAGAATTACGTCAGCAACTGGATGGGTGAGTGTAATTCCATGCCGTGTAATTCCAGATATAGTCATTTGTATGCTTCGTGTTTTGAAATACTGATTAGTAATTACTGGTCTGTTTTACATATTTTCTTCTGGACGGTCTAACGGACGTTAAACGATGTTAAAATAAACTCACTAAAATGATAATGAGAAATTGATAATGTGCTAATAATCGTCCACTTAACAATTTCTGCAGGCGATTATGCACAATTTGTGGCTTGGTAAATCAATTAATGAAGCCATTGATATGAAACGTTTACATCATCAGCTTGTACCTGAATACTTAACCTACGAAACTGGCTTCGACAAGGTAAATGCATTTTCAAATTTCATTACATTTATTTAAGTCCCTGTTACTGCCTGGTCGGGTAACATTAAGCTATTTATATGGTAAGTAGGAAACTCAGAAACTGCTCGAGAGGAATTAAGAGAAATTAATTTGGTCATCCAGAAATGTGCATGATGACCGAAATTTTCTTTGTAATTGACATGTTTCTTTATTTAATATAAAATTTAAAAATTCGGTTTGTAATCTTAAAACCAGGATAGTAGGTCTACCTAAGAAAGTAATGCGATGGTATAAACTGTTGGGTCCAGCGGGTCGTGTGATATCTGATCTTATGTAGCTGCAACTGTTTTTCTTTCATGTAGGCTTATGCCTGACATCCATTTGTGTGAAAGTTAATTTACGGTATAATGTAAATTAGGTTGCCGCATAAAGCACACCGATCTATCAAATTATTAAATTGAATGAGGAGGATGACGTCAATAATTATCGTCACTAAACTACAATTGTATTTACTTTTAAAATTAGAAACCTGTTTTTGCAGAATAGAGAGAAACAAACATGTGATTTTTACATATTAATAATGACAATGCTTACTTTGCTGATTTAAGATTGTCTTTTTAATTTCAGAAAATATTAATTAGACTTTCAAATTACAAGAATCATGACATAAGTAAAGCAACATCTGGTTCTGTTGTACAAGGTATTGCAGTAGGAGACGATGGACTGATATACGCTGCAGCTGATTACAGAAAACGTGGCCAAGTCGACGGTTATTGAAAAGTTGCAAAACCGACTGTTTAGAACAGTCTACAAGATACTGTTCGCATGAGTGATAATTTGAAAATAAGCTTGCCTTCTCACGAGTTGAGCAGTGTGCACCACGTGCAGCATAGCAGAACTTTAATAGTGAAAATTTACCAGCAAATTGAAAAGTATTTGAGAAACAGATTTTATAAATGTTTTCCGAAAATGCCGGTTATAACGCTACTATTGGCAACTGTATCGAGGATAATTTAATGGCCACCAGATGGAATGTGCCAGTCAGTCATTTGGAACATGCACAAGTAATAATCACAGCAATAGATTCATTGTTCACATAAACATTAATTATATTATTATTTAATAATAGAATGTGGATTGGAGAATGCTATGTATATAGCCTGTAATTTAGTCCAACGTTCAAGAGAAAAAAGTTAAGCATGTATTTAAAATATTTTCGTGGTGCTGGAAGTGGGTGTACTTTTTAATGCATTCATCTGACAACAATTAAAAATGGTTTCACAACAATTAAATGAAACTTGGCTTGGCCGGTAATTCCATTCTGAATGTCTTTACTGCCTTAATGCATTGCTGTGGCTGCTTTCATACACAGCACATTTTTAAGCACCTTTAGTGCTCTCTATTACAACTGGATAGTATTTAGTCAGTCTCCTTTGGGTAAAACTTAACCAATCAATTTTTGAATAAATACTCAGAATATTCGGATGTGAATGTAATTATTAACTACGTTACATTATTATACTCAGAACGCTTTCATTTAGTAAAGAAAAGCAGTCTATCGTAATATTGTGCAATCTACTAAAGCTAATAAATAATTTGTAAACAGACAGTAAATTTTCATTTTAAAGACCAGCAATTTCAGCAGGTAATAATAAAGATAGATACAAAAAAATAAATTTAAATGTCGCTGGTTGTTTATATGAACAGAAAAATAAAAAGCAAACAAGAAACGGTATATGTAAGGAAGGCAGGTAACATTGGTTTAAGGATTTCGTTACTTTTTACAAACAACATAGACGTGCTTGTAGATTTATTTTTAATGACAAAATTTTAATCACAATTTTTGTGCAATAAAAAAACATAAATGCAACTATTGTTAATATTATTCCTTTCAACAACAATACAGAAGGTGATGTGAAAATGCTAAATCATAATCACTACTGCATTACCAGATCCATTATTGAAAGCAAGCTCGTTGATGAAGCACATTTTAAACAACATTTGCATCATCAGCATTAGTGTCTCCATAGCATTTATCATCACCGTGTGAAAAACGATAAGAACGACAGTATCAGTAACAACAAAAGAAACAACGGAAAGAACAATAACCACACAGTTTATGGATCAATTACGGATTTTTTTAAAACAATTCTGAATCCTGCAAAGTGAAATCTGCTATTTAACGTAATCTCTACTAAAACTGGATGGTGGTGGAAAAGACAGGGCTCATTATTAAGGTTAAGACTGGAGAAGCCAGTGAAGGTCATCTTGGCTATATTTGGGTGCGTGTAATATATGTGCTTTATGCATATCTTTCCTCTGTGAGATAAATGGCCAGAATAAGCACGAAGAATGAACCAGCCTAAAGACAGAATCGAAGGGGTTCATTTAATCATTGTTATGTTATTCATTAATGTTAATTGACATTGCTCTGTTGTGAAACTAAACATCAACCCGCCAATATTCATCCTTTAAGAGTTATAAATTAACAATCATAAACTAATGTCATAACAGCAACTATCCAACATTATTATATAAAGTTACTAAAATATACAAAATTGTTATTTTAATGTAAACACTAAATTGTGCATAATATTACCCTTGTAAAAACAGAACACATTCGAAATATTTTGTTTAGCAAACAGTTTTTTGAATCATTACTATGGCTGTCACATAATTGTTACAATAATTTTATAGACAGAGAATAATATAGTCAGAACAGTTCACATGATCAGATATCATGGCACAACTCAGATAACCAAATAACCCAAAAAATTTAAAAGTACACAAGTGTATGCAAATATGGTGTAATTAAACAGACAATTTCTACTTCCCATCAAAACTAATAATTTTCTTCAGTTCCAAAGTAGACAGTATAATGAGGTTTGACTAAAACAAATCTGGTACTGCTGATTTGGTATGCATCATGATTTAGGCCAAATTTTACAGGCACGCCAAATGTTTAAAATTGCAAAAAATAATTGTTATAAAAACATGATATAAGCGTAGTCAAGCTAATTATGAAAATCAAGTTACATTATTAAATAACCAGATATAATAGTCTGGTTACATTACAGCTGGCATACTAAGTATAATGTAATGTATACCATAATTAATTATATAAATGAAAACATTTTTCAAAATAGCTGCTCTTATACATGTACTATGACGAGTCAATTGATATATATAATATATGTATACATACATACATACATATATATATATACTTTAGTTAGTTTAGTACATGACTAAATTATTATGGCTATAGTACATTATTATGACTAAGTTACATAAACGGATTATTCATTTATGTAATTTTTCCAAATTCCCTGATAAAAAAAATGTCTAAACTTTCACCATAAGACCAATTCTAATTTTCTGTGTATAATGTAGTCTATGGCACAGTAAATACTAAATGCGTTATTATGATATGAACACAGCTTTATAGTTAAACGATAAAAAATTGAAATACTACATAGTTGAACTTATAATTTTAAAACAGCAACAGTCTAAATTCTTAGCTATGTAAACTAAATAAATACCATTTAAGAAGTCTGATGACAGTGAAATATGAGGGAACACAGCCAGAAACTTAGTTTCCACTAGGATTCCATGAAAAACAACATTAGGATTTAAATGAAGTAGTTATGAGCACTGCTGTGCAATTCAGTAGATCTAGCTAGGTGTATAAAGCAAATGTGTAAACTGCTATGCGCACGCACGCACGCACTCACACACAATTCATAAACAAAGCTTAAAAATTTGTTTTCCCGGTCGTTAAACAAAGAATTGAAGCAAATACGCAGATAACATTATGAAATGTTTGAAAAAATAATTACAGCATTTGTAGTGCAGTAGCGTACAGTTCACTAGCTAAGCAAATGCGTAAATTAGGCCTACTTAATATCATTAAACAAACAAATTGTACTGATATTGGGTATGCAATAACTGAAAACTTTGCCTTACACGTTGCTGCAATTTCAAGTAAAATCTGCAAATTTACAATTTGCTGTCTGCATATCTTCAAAAATTCACTGTCAGCAATGTGTAAAACTAGTGCAGATTATGCATCCACATGTCTGCAAAGCTGCTATCCTCAAATCTCTGATAAAGAATAAGAACTATCTTTTCCAGTTACACAAGTTCAACCAGGCGTGTGTAATGCTAAGTAACATAATTTCCACAGTTTTTTGGGACATTTCATTTTGTCCATGAAGCTTCTGTTGGAAAAAAATCAATAAAATCATTCCATCGATAAAGTGATTCCATCATAGCTAAACTGTCAACCACACACCCGAAGTAAAAAGGAGTATACGCGAGTTAAAGCAATCAAAATTAATAGTACATGTTCTGCATAATCGGAATAACATTTATACATACAAACTTGATTAAACGTGATTAACCTTTAGTCTCTAGAAAACAACAGGAATGTAGCAACAGCTGCTTAGGTGAATTATCATAATTAACATGATCATATGCCCATTTACATCTATTGTCGACAGTGAACATGCAGAACTCTAAAATAAAAGAAATTTGCCTTCAAGACAGGTAAACATGCTAGTCATCCAGCAAAAAACTGGACACTGCTATGCCAGTGGTTTGTCATCACCACTTCCGACCAACCAGCAATTATATCTCTACTAGTTCAAAACTCACAAGTGCGAATTATGGTAACAAATTACTATTTTCTGCACAGTATCAATAATCAATGTTGGAAGTTTACTGTAACAAATCTGTGATTGGCTGTGTGACAAGATATATAGCTGAATGTACACATATTTTGCGCATAAAGGGAAATATGCTGATGTGTATCGACATATCAAAAATTCTCAAGAAAATATTATACCTATAATTATATAATACATATATGTTTATATAATAATATGTTTATATAATTATATAAAAACCTATTGTATAACACATCCAGCTCGAATAGGTCGTACTTTAACGGCACTACGTCGAGCACTATCCACAGTATTAGCTAATAACATAGCAACTGTCATAGGCCCAACACCACCAGGTACAGGTGTAATCCAGGATGCTCTCTGTTTAGCACTGTCAAATTCTACATCTCCAACCAATCGTTGACCACTCTTTTTGCTTGCATCAGGAATCACATTGATTCCACAATCAATTACAACAGCTCCTGGCTTGATCCAGTTACCTTTCACAAGACCAGATTTACCAGCAGCTACGACGACTAAATCAGCACGAGACACGACCTCTGCCATGTCCTTCGTTCGAGTGTGACACGTTGTTACAGTAGCGTGATTCCACTTGAGAAGATCGGCCATTGGCGAGCCAACAATTTTACTTCTCCCAACTACAACAGCTTCAGCACCTTTTACTTCAAATTCACAATGCCGGATCAGCTCAAAGCTACCACGAGGAGTGCAAGGTATAAAACAATCACTCAAATCTCCACGAGCTAGTTTTCCAGCATTTAAAGCATGTAAACCGTCGACATCTTTCTCAGGGGCCACTGCATTTGTAGCAGCATCGTCATCAATATCCTCTGTAGTATCAAGCGGAAGTTGCACAATGATGCCATGCACATTATCATCAGCATTTAATCTTTCAATTTCCTCTAGTAGAGTAACCTCATTTGTAGACCTTGGTAATTTCACATGCCACGTTCTCATTCCAATTTCATCAGCTGATTTTAGCTTAGATTTTATGTACACATTTGAATCTTTTCTGTCACCAACCTGAACAATAGCCAAACCTGGTACAACATCAGCATTAGATTTCTTTAAAAGTGCTACCTGTTCTGCCAGATCATTCTTCACCTTTTTTGCTACGAATTTTCCATCAATTAACTGGGCCATTTTGTTTGGATTGTTTGTCAGGTCAACCTAAAAAAAGTAAAAATAGATCAATAATGTAAACACAATGAAAAACAGCTTGCTTCGCAGGAAGCATTTTCAAATGGTAAACAAGACAAATTATAAATCTGCAATCACTAATAACTCGCTACCAGTACTGCTTGGCTGTTTATGTGCAAATACAATCAGCAACTAACGTTACACTAAAAACGAACTAATCTAGTATTAGTAACAATAATTACTAACATTTGTATCACGGCGAATACTATTGCCAACCAAAATCAAAGAACTGCCTTCAAGACAGCCTCTCATTTGAATTTAAGCACACAGCAAGTTTTTGAATCTTGCCACATCTTCCAAAACTGATTTAACATTTCTTCAGTGAAAGCAGTTCAAGCAGAGAAGGACAACTTACCTATTTCATCTATCGTCGTCCCGATGTTCAAGGTACCTGCGGCATGGCCATGTTACACCGTGTTTACGCAGTACACATTTTTTATTCTTCTACTTTTATTACCAACTTTTATTACCAATACCAAGAACAGATTATGGCTACACTACAGTACTCTGGAGCACTATTGTACAACAATATCTATGCTAATCTGAAGTTTAAATCATCAAAAGCACAGCTTAGAACTGCAAACACTTTTAAATTGGTCGAATATGATATATCCCTTTAATTTAAATAACTTTTCTTAATTTTAAATGGACGTCAGATTGTTTAGGATTATTTATAATAGTGCGTTTTAGAACACTATAAATTTTATCTTTAGCCTTAAGCCTAGTTCTTTTCAATAATCATTTAGTTTGCTTTGTTTGCACCTTGCAAAAGCAAAATTTGTATACAGTAACAGTATTGGGACTACATGTGTACAGAAGGCATAATAATGTCCATGTGAGAGATCTACTATACCAAGTTGGATGGACACACAACAGAATATTGGACCAATCAGATTTTAACAAAATTAAATCATAGTCATTATTATTATTATTCTATCTGTATCCATCCTCACAGTAGTTGCAAAACAGTGGTGTTAACTTAATCAAGTTATTTTAATTTTACATACTATTAAAAAATAATAGTCTTTCTATTTTTTTATATCATTCCATATATGAGTTTCATTCATTACATCATTCCATTTTAAGCACTAACGTTTTTTTTATCACGATTCACTTTAAATTTTCAGATTATCTCCATTACTTTTTTTTTCTCTATCACTGTGTGGGACAATCTAACAAGCCCTGCTTTTTGATTGCCCACAACACATTTACATTCGTGTATAAGTAAATAGTGCTTGAGGCTTTTCTGAGCGGTATTTTTTATTTGTATTATATCCATTGTAGGCCCTTTCACTGATATTGTATATGTAACCTGTAAATGTGTATGGTGAAATAAATGACTATGACTATGACTATGACTATTATTTATTGTTATAGTTACCGTTGTTGTTGTTACTTTTTCTTATTATTTTTTATTTATTTTAACATTATTTCATGCATTTGAAAATACAGTACATAGCATCATACAGATTAAAACAGTCAGCTATACTAGAAAATTACAATAGAAACTACTAAAATATTTACATATATAGACACACACCCAGACACAAGACATAAATATGCAAAACAGATCGTTAAGAAACAATTCACAGACGCAAAAAAAAACAATAAAAGTCACAGTTTTAAAAAGATGTTGGTCGCCTAGTGCAAAACAGTTTGCAGCAATAGGTATATAATATATAATTGTATTATGATATGCAGAGTAAACATACAGTTTTCTTATCAATTATAATTAGGTAGTTCTGCCAACCCGCATATATAAAGGACCCTGTTATCTTTTTTATAATGATTTCATAATTAGGAATATTAAAATTTACAAATTGTCAATTTATTTACAAATAATAATAATAATAATATAACTATAATAATAATAATAATAATAATAATAATAATAATAATAATAATAATAATAATAATAATAATAATAATAATAATAATAATAATAATAATAATAATAATAATAACTATAATAATAATAATAATAATAATAATAATAATAATAATAATAATAATAATAATAATAATAATAATAATAATAATAATAATAATAATAATAACAATAATAATAAATGGACTGTTACAGTATAGCTTCTATAATCGTCAATATTTTAAGACATGAGTGCTGCAATTGCCATAGTCATTTTAGATTTAGATTTATTATGTACAATGCCAATGATCAAAGTTTTTAAATCATCACCACAGGAAGACACATTAAGTCAACACTATAAGAAAACGTGCACAGTGTTAAAAGAAGAAAAAATACCTATATGCAACCTATATGCAAGACAGGTATCGATTATGTCTGCACACATTCTCACATTTACAACCTCATACACATTTACTTGCTCACACAATCACATATACAACATAAACAATACTCACACATATTGTCTATATGCACATACAAATGGATAACACATACACACAAAACCTTATACACAAACACTTACTCATATACCCACCAACAATATAACCAGTCGTTCATGGTTAATTGAACATTGACCTTTGAGTCCTCGTTTTAGATTTCATGTAATTGGTTGGCAGAACATTAAATATTTTTGAATGTCCTCCTTTACTTTCTTTAATCAACCGCGAGAGACATGCAAACGATTGGAAAACTAAATCTGGTCACATAAGTTTATTTTGCTTTAAGTATGTATTTCTTAATAGTCCTCGCTTAGCGACTCCCCATTTAGGGTCGTTTCGTTTTGTTTTGCGCAAAGCCGATTTTTATTTTTTCAACAACTATTTACTTAATTTGATGTCTTTAAACATCAGGGAGCAAACTTTATGCCAAAGAATTTTGCCTGCAACCTGTTGCAATAGTACTCAGACGGTATGTAGATAAAATTCATAAAGTGGCCCAGCACTTGGCTTTAACATTCAACACCGTTGAACAGTGTGTTTATTGTTCAACAGCGGTCTAGACTTAAAGTTAATTAAAGAGAAGCCATTAGCTAGGTAAGTCAGATATATGTGTGGTTTTGAGCAAGCAGAAAGAAACTAATTAGTAGAAACATGAGTAAAACTCACAAAATGTTTAATTTATATGATTTAAGCAGCATAGTTTAAACCTAAACTCTTAATATAGCTGCCTTAGGAAATAATGATCTGTTGAAGTTGTTATTATTTGGAAAAGATGAATTTAACTATGTTGCTAACTGTAAAATATACCAATGTATACATGATCTTATGCTACGTACTAAACGCTTCCAGTAGTCTCTATCTGATATAAAATGCATCAGTCTTAAATAATCGTACATTAATATTTTCTAACCGTCAATTTCTACTAATGTCTAATGTATTCTTGTAGTAAAACTTGTCAGCTTGTGTAGTTATAGTCTATTCTTACTGTAAATGTTCTTGTAAATAGTGTATAAAGTCTGTTGAGGTGAGGATCCTAAATCATGTTGTTCAGACTGTCTGATCCAATCCTAAATAAATTATGTTTAAACTAACCTAAACTCTGCCTTCCTTAAAGCCATCTCTACAGATGTCCTGGCTCTTTAGGAAACTTGCCTTAATTGATGAAATTGCTTAATCTCCTTTCATATCTCTCGGATATTCATTACATTGTCGTTATGATCCTCAGTCATATGAATTATCTATATTTATTGAGAACTCGAGTTTCTTGTCTCTTTCTTGCTAGGTCTTGTCAATTTCGAGTTGCACTACTTCACTTTTTGCTATTTTCCTGTACTAATGCCCATCTACTTCATTCTGTTCTGTGGTTGGTTTATTATTGATATTAAAGCCTTATGGAGCCACCTACTGTTTTTTTGGTAGTTTTAACGGCGATCAAATAGAACCAAGTCTCCAATGTTTTACTCTAATGTATGCAGCAGCAGCTGGCCACTTTGGCCCGGCTGTTATAATTGTTATAGATCACTTTAACAGACTTTAATTCATCTGTTTTAACTGCATGCAACCATTTTCATTGTAACGGTCAGCAAACATAATTGCAAATAATTAATTAAGGTATGTTTATAAAAGTGCATTAGCTGCATATTCCTGACACAGTTAATAGGGGTGAGCATCGAACATTCGAGTTGGAACATTCGAATCGAATTCGAACGCTCGAATTCGATTCGAACGAGTTTTTTTAGTTTGAACTCCATCCGAATCCAAAACTATAGATTCGAATACTTCAGTACTTCAATCACATATGTTCCTGATCATTAAAACAATTGAAACATCATGCAATTAGCATAAATTAGCTGTGATTTCTGCACACAAGTTTTAACAAATTACTAGTCGTTTTATTGTAGAACAAAATCGAGTGATATGCATGATCTTTGTAAGACAAATTTTTACTGGTGGTTCGAAAACTTGTTCGAAAATCTTTCAATCTCCATTCGAATTCGAAACACTGAAGTTCGGTTCGATTCGAATTTTAAAGTCACAAATTCGGTTCGATTCGAATTCGCTTTCTGGTAGAGAATGCTCACCCCTAACAATTAACTGAACAAAGCCATTTTATTTTCACTTGTTTTCCATCAGTTGTGCAGCTTTGTTGGTGAAATGAGGGGCATATCGTAGATGCCTGTTCAAATATGATGATGCTGATAACGATGATGACAACTATAATTACATTTTATGACTTTATGATATATGTCGTATTATAGATTATTATTAATAAAATGAAAAAAACAAAGGTTTGCTGGTATAAAATTACTACTGTCGTTAACACTGCTCTTCATGTTGCAGAACAGTAGTATTTGAAAACCAACTATTATTAATAATATTAACATACTATTTCTATGTTGGACGTTGGTACCGGTTTTTGAGTGTTAGTTACTGTGTTGGTCGCCAAAATTGCCTATATTACTAAAGGCCAATTATATGTTTACTAAATCTTCAACATGCGCATTAAAATTTGAGGCAAGTGGTGGCCGTCACTTTTTCAGTTTGTCGGTAATTGCAATTGGTTATGAGAATGTAAAATTAAGAGGGCTTGTAATTTGACTTAATAATGTCGAAGTCAGCAAAGAACAAGACGAACACGGAAATTTTAGATCGCAACGATGTTCTTCAAGCGGTTGTAATTGCAGATAGTTTTGACGTCAGATTTGCACCGTTGACTGTAAAAAAACCTAGAGCTCTCTTGCCTCTGTTGAATGTTCCTCTCCTGGACTATACGTTGTCTTTTTTAACAAACTCTGGAATTGAAGAAATTTTTATTTACTGTTGTCACATTGCTGAGGAAGTAAAGGCATACGTATCAGCCTTCACAAAGGCAAATGGATTACCGTGTGAGGTGACATGTATTGTTTCTGAGAATGTCATATCTGTAGGCGATTGTTTGCGAGATCTTGACGCAAAGGATCTAATTTCGTCGGATTTCATCCTTGTTCATGGAGATGTAGTTTCAAATATTTTGCTACTGCCGATTATCAAGGCTCACAAAGCAAGAAGGGAGAAAGAGAAATCTTGTGCAATGACTATTTTGAACACGAAAGCTTTTCCTGGTCATAGGAGTCGTTGCAAGGAGTCAGAGTGTACTGTAGCAGTTGATGCAACATCGAGCAAGCTTTTATTTTACCAGAATGTGTCAGCACACAAGCGTATTCAGTTTCCTTTACATATTTTCCAAGAGTATGGAGAAATAGAACTCCACCATGATTTGCTGGACTGTCAAATTAGTATTTGTTCCCCCACAGTTTGTCAGCTATTCACAGATAATTTTGACTACCAGACACGAGAAGATTTCATACGTGGAACATTGACAGCTGGGGAAGTGCATGGAAATACAATATACATTAGTCTAGTAGAAGATGAGTATGCTGCTCGTGTTTCAAATTTGTCAATGTATGATTCTGTTAGTAAAGATTTACTAAGCCGCTGGGCATTTCCCATTGTGCCTGACTTATTTAGTTTGTCAGAAGATTCTCTTCCTTTTTGTTATGGAAGGCATAGTATTTACCTTCATCAGTGGGGAGTGAAACTTGCTAGGGGTTGCTGTATAGAGGACTGTGTAATGATAGGCAAGGGAACAACTGTTGGGAAAGATTCAGTCATTTCAAATTCAGTAATTGGTAGCAATTGTACTATTGAAAGCAATGTTGTTATTCACAATTCATACATTTGGAATGGTGTGACTATCAAACAAGACTGCAAAATTAACAAGGCCATTCTAGCTGATGAAGTCACCATACTGGATGGTGTTCTTATTCAGCCAGGCTGCGTTATATCATATGGTGTCAAGCTAGGTCCAAATATCTCATTACCGTGCTGTAGCAGATTAGTTGCTTCATCTTCAGAAGCACAAACTGTAGATGGTTTTAATGACGAGGTCAATAAAAGCATTTTAGACTCTCCAGACCTGGAAGTTGTTGGATCTAAAGGGATTGGATATTTATTACAATCTCAGCCTGTTATAAACAGTGATTCTGAAGAGGAAAAATTGGTAAAGGACACATGGGGCACGGATAATTTATGTCTTGATGACAGCGACGATAGCAGTGTTGCTAGTTTAGAAATTGAGGAAGAGACATTACCACCGAGCCCACCTGCAGATGATACAAAGTTATTTTATAATGAAGTTTTGGACAGCTTGCAACGTGGCATAGATGAAAACGTCAACTGTGAAAATTTGATTCTTGAAATAAACTCTTCAAAGTATGCTTACAATGTTACAATGAAAGAGTTGAACATTCATGTCATTAAAGCCATTTTAGAGACACCTCATTTGCGAGCCAGTTCTTACCTACAGCCACCTCAACTGTTCTCCTTGTTAAAGCCATTGTTAAGCAAGTTAAAACTTCTTTTGATGAACTATATTAAAAGTGCAGAGTCGCAATTAGATTGTTTACAAGCGCTTGAAGAGAGCTGTTTGCAGTGGGAAAGTCTGCTTTTTGTTTTAGCCAAAGTTATACATCTGCTCTATAACTTAGATATAATAGAGGAACAAGTGATTCATAGATGGTTCGGCGCTTGCAAAACCCAGCCAGTGAAATCTCAGGCAGAGCCATTTATTAAATGGCTACAGGAAGCTGAAGAAGAGAGCAGTGACTCTGACTAACATATTAACTTATAAAAACATATTTTGTTCTAAAAGCTTGATATCGTTTTGCTCAATGCTGTTATTGTGGGACAGGTTTCTGTGTAAAGTGCAAGTGCTAAGAAAGTTGCAAACCATGTAATTTAGCATATTTTGCAAGTATTTTGTAGAAAGCTACAACATACTTTTACTTGGACAGTGACTGTGATGGTATAAGGTTCTGCCACCTAAATGGAAATACCATTAGTATGTTATGTTTATTCCACAGTGAAATTAAGGCATGTGGTGTGGAATGTAGGTTCACTTATTGTAAATGAGTGTAGAAACATTTCTCAATATTTTCAGTAAAATATCCTTATTTACTGTTACTTTTTAAAAATGAATACTAGTTCCAACAGTTGAGACTTCTGAATTTGGTGAATGTATTGCACCACATTTTTTGCAATGTTTACCATCCTGCATCCATTTTATAGTCCATATTATGCATATTCTGATTGAACAGACTTGCACAGCTGCAACCTTGATTCCACTTCGTATAGCTATTTGCATAATTAAATCTATAAGTCGTAGAAACTTTGAATGATTATGTTTCCCTAGTACGTGAATATTGTTTTACTGTAGATATAAATAGACTTGTTAAACATCAGTATATGTTTAAAATACAAAGCTGGATTGGGAGTAATAATTTTTTTTATTTTATCTTATTAAAGTACCATTTAGTTATTTTATATAGTATTTTGTACTTTTATTACATAAATCACCAGTTATCTCTGTTGTGGTAATACTTATAATATTACGATAACAGGTTCATCGTAATTTCATTTCAACCTAGAGAAAACAAGCAGGTAAAAAATGCTGCAATTAAACAACACTACACAGCATGAAGCTTGATAGTAAAAAATAAACTAAACTAACAAGTACATCTAAAAGCTAATAAAACTAACCATAATTAAGGTAAATGTATTATGACGCACAACAAGTAAAAAGTAAATAGTAAACATTTTTATTAAAGGTTGTGATGAATGAGAATGTTTTAATACGTTTTAAGCTTTGCATCAATTCAGCCAAAACAATTGAACAGATTAGCTGTTATGCAAGTTGAATTTGTAATTAGTGGAAGTTTAAACTTTGACAAAATTCTAAAAAGAAAAAAGAGCAGTTATCTATTTGTTGCCGAGAAAAAGCAGCCAATGTAGCCCTTTTTATAATTTTTTAATTTATAATGTGTTACCTGTAATAAAAGTTAATAAAAGCTAATATTGTTAATTTATAATTTAATTATTCACTGCTGCTTTTTCTGTGAAAGAAAAGGGATAACTGCTTTTCTTCTTTTATAATACAATTTTATAGAACAAATGATAACGTGAGAATATCATCAATGTCGACCTATTTATAATTTATTAATGATAAGTAAGTTTTAAAAATCTAGAAAGTATAGATCCACTTAGGTCCCATGCAACAGTGCTGTTTGCTTGCATGTGTGTTTGTTTCTTTTGAATGTTTCTTCCATGTAAAAAAATAAAATAACATATTACATGTCAAATTTAATAAATGTACAAATAATTCAATACGACATTTTGACGAAGAAATGCAAACTATTCTTGAAAAAATTAACAAATCTGGTAAAAGAGCTTATATTTGTCGCGATATTAATATTGATCTTCTAAAGCACGAGAAATCAAATTCTGTCAGCAATTACCTTAACACTATATTTGCGAATCAGTTTGTTCCCATAATCACGCGACCAACAAGACTAACCAGCTCTTCACAAACTTTAATCGACCATATTTATACAAATGACCTAGATAATCCTATCACACCTGGAGCAATCATGTATCCAATTGGTGATCATTTGCCAATATTTGTAATCATCAAATCATCTTACAAATACGCAAAGAATTCATCTACTAAAGTCCAAGTTCGATGCACAAAAAACTTCAGCAAGGCTGACTTTATGAATGAATTGACAAATTCCCTGTCCTCTATAAATCCTGGCAACTTAGATGTTGATTGCTGTACAGATTCGTTTTTCACTTTATTCATCAATATTCTTAATAAACATGCTCCCATAAAAACTTTATCCAGAAAAGAGCAATCAACATTTAAGAAGCCGTGGATAACACCTATTTTAAATTCTATTCGTAATCGCAGTAAAATGTATAAAACTCAAACTGTCTAACTCTACCCTAAGACAAAAACAGTACAGAAATTATGTCAATAAACTTAATCATGTTGAGGCCCAATCCAAGAAAAAATATTATCAAAATCTTATCAATAACAACAAGAATAATTTAAAAAAAGTTTGGACATCCTTAAATGAAATTCTTGGTAACAAAAAGAAAAATTTGGTTACTCCAACCAAAATTAGTGCAGGGACAAGCAAAATCACAGATCTTAAGCTAATAGCCAATAATGTCAACAATTTTTTACATCAGCTGGTGAAAACATGGCTAATAGCATTAACTCCTCTGCTGATCCTTATCAATTTCTTAGCCCAACCAATCAAAACTCAATTTTTTTAGTCCTGTCACCATAGAAGAAATTACACGGCTTATATTAAAATTAGATATTAGTAAGGCTGCTGGTCCTGAGAAATAATAGATACTATTCGTTCTAATTTAGATAAAAAATTAACAACTTGTGGCATATTTCTTGACCTTTCAAAGGCATTTGATACCGTACAATATCACATACTATTAATCAAACTCGAACATTATGGTATTAGGGGTACCCCACTGGAACTACTAAAATCATACCTTACTAATCATAAACAATATACTTGCATAAACAACACCCACTCGGATATCACTAGCATAAGATGTGGAGTTCCCCAAGGTTCTACATTAGGTCCCCTTTTTTTCTTAATTTACATCAATGATTTGGCACATTGTTCTGATTTCCATGTCCAGTTATTTGTAGATGATGCGAACCTATTTTTACATGGTACTAATCTTAGCCAGCTTCAACTCAAGACTAACAATGAACTAGACAAGATAGATACATGGATGAGGGCTTATAAGTTAACAATAAACTATGAAAAAACAAAATATATGCTTATTTCTAGCCAAGCGTTTGATGCAAGTAATACTTTTAAACTGTTTATGGGGATCATGAATTAATTGCAGCCGATAATATAAAATACTTAGGTTTGTACATTGATAATACATTGTCATGGAAAACTCAAATAAAATCAGTCACGTATAAACAATAAGCTCATTGGTCTTTTTGCTAAAGTGCGATATTTCTTAGACACCTTCATCTTACGAATGCTTTACTACTCGCTTGCATATCCTTATCTCCAGTATTGTATCCTGTGCTTTGGTACTGCAAAAACATCTGTCCTAAAACCACTCATTACGGCCCAGAATAAGATAGTGAAAATCATTACATTTAGCCCATATCGTGTTCATGCTACACCCTCTTATGTATAGCTTAAACTGTTAAAACTTAATGAAATTTACCAATTAGAGCTGGCTAAATTCATGTATCATTTTGTAAATAAGAACTTACCTGAACTATTCTCTAACTATTTTACTACCATATCTGAAATCCATAACTACGAAACTAGATCTGCCACTCGTGGTCTATATTTTACGCCCAGATTCTGTACCACTCATGGATTAAGTACTATCAAATATCAAGCTGTTAAATTCTGGAATTGTTTGAACAGCAACATTCTAACAGTATCTATATCTTGATCTCTAAACTTAAAAAGCAATTGCTATTAACTTACACTGATTAATGTTAATCTCTTACTGAATTATATTCTATTTTCTTTACCTAACTTAATAATCCTAACTACATTAATATTCATAAAACTGAAAACACTACAGCATGGCAAGAATCTGTGGCTCAGAAAATGTACCCTAATCCTCAATTAAATTTTTTTTGTCAATTATTGAATAACGAGCTACTGATTCGTGCTTTGAATGCTGTTACTTATAACTCTACAAATTAGTTAATCCACAGGCCATTACAGATATTATCTTAAATATCAGGAAATACTCTGCCCTTCTTCTCTTCTTTACAGCAGAGTAATTATTAAAGTCATACTGCAATACTATTTTATGAGTAAAGCTTCAGGTGTTGTTCACAGATTGCACAAGTCTTACCTCTCCTTTATAAAATTACTAAAACATCCTGTATAGCTAAATGTTTGTCTTATCAGTATATTGAGAATTACATTATTTAGTATTATTGTCCAAGTCAGTAGATTTGTACTTAATCAATAAGCCTAGAAATAATGAAGTTGAACTCAAATCAAAATGTATTTAACTCCTGTTGTTGATTAATTGCATTATTAACCCAAAGTGTTTTTATCATTTCATAACAATTTTGACTTGCCTTCCACTCAATATCTAAATGCTATTTTTAGTTTAATCAAAATTGACCTTATTCTGTTGCCCACTAAATTAAAGTACATGTATTTTCTTGATCTGGATTACTTAATTATACAGCAAATGGCATAATTTTAAAATTATTAATGTTTCCTAAATTTAACTGATAACATTAATGCCCACCAGTGTCTAAAAATCATTTTATCTATATTCGGTACAGGATAGCAGATTAGGTGACTTTATAGTCTTTTCGCTATCCTTTCTCTAGTTCTAGATCTATCTATTCATTTTAACCATTCTTCAAAACTTATTAGCAATTCTTTTATTAATCATGTTTTATTGTAGTATTATAAAGAGATAAATAAATTACGATTTGAATTTGAGTATTTTTGTAACTTTTTAGTATGCATACATCTAATTAACTACAAGGAATACTATACCAATGTTTGATCAATGACATGCCTGAGTTACAGTTATACTCTTCCAAGCACACTTAACCAATATAAATTCACCGCATTCATTATAAGCATAAAATTATACTTACGAATCGCCTAACTGGTCCTTACAATAGAGAAATCTTGTGTCTTGTGTCACTGTTATACTGCAATATGATATATTTTAGCCAACTTGAAGTGTAGAATTTTTCTTAATTTTATTCTGCTGTCCTTTATTTAAAAAGTGGCTTCAAATTGTTCAAAATAACTTTAATTAACAACGTCTGCTACATTTCTTGTGCGTGTGAAGTTCTCTGGATTAGTGTTAAAAGCCTGGTTGTCTGTGTCTTGCTTATACGGGAAACAACAAATTGCACTATTGTCTTTTATTAAATTTTCTTGTCAGTTTTCATAAAGTTGAAATTAATAAGATAACTTCGAGAACTATAGTCATTTTCCGAGGAGAATGAGAATTTTTTTCTAAAAGCTGACGTACTTTGGCGTTCTAGGCAATAACCTAGTTAGCCTATTGGTTAATACGCTCCTGCTTTTCAACCACATTATCAGCAAGCAGTTGGACTTTTGATATGAACTGTAAACAAATCCACATATCACTTGGCTTAATGCAATGTAATACACTAGCTAGAGCCACATGGATTCTGTTTTCACGCATTCACGTTTTTAAAATTGTCCTTGTTTTTTCAGCGTTCATAGAATAATTTATGTCGAATTTGAGACTATGGCAGCAAGTAGCAAAAATGAAGAAACTGTGAAATTGTTAAAGTCGTTAAACAGAATTCTTCGTCATGTTCCTGCTCTACATTTGACGGAGACTCTTATTGATGAAAGAACTGGCGAGGACACGTTGAAGTATCATTTGGAGCCAAACAACAACGCCTGGAAGCAATTTGGACAGTTTTTACTCGGCCGTTATGTGTCTGAACTGAAGGTCAGAATAAATTGTTCAAATTTCTGTTGTTAATTGCTCTATTGGCTTATAGGTTAGAGACAGGGACAAAAAGATTTGTTATGGTCAGTTTAAATTATTTTTGAAGAAGATGTAAGTTAAATTAATGTTGTAGATACTAATATTAATGATGTAATAATAGGCTATTTGACTGTTGCTGTTTTTTTATATTTAGTATTTGGGCTAAAGTTTACAATTCCCCTCATACAAGAAATTAGTTTGTTAAGTGGATCAGGGTTAGGGTTAGGGTCGGGATTAGGGTCAAGTTTAGTGTTAGGGAAAGGTCAGGATTAGGGTTAGGGTTGTGGCTATGATTAGGGTTAGGGTTATGGCATTTAAATTGTGTGGTGAGTTGTTTCTAGTATTTGCATCAACAATAAACACAAAGTTTTTACTTTGTTACAAATTTATAATTAAATAATTTTATGTTTGTGGAACAAAGCAAGACACCTCTATTTTTTCAGTGGATTGATGCAAGAAAAGAAAGCCCTGTAGCGTACCTTTTGGATGAATATATAGCAACAGATGCTAACAATGTCGCAAAAATCATTGAGGCGGTCAATCATATAGAGATTGACGAGAACAAGCCTTTTGCATTGTTGAGCAACTTACTGGACTTTGCAAAAGGTACAATAGTTATGCGATTTAAGAGTTGTTACATTTTACCAATTAGAATGGAAACTATTAATGCGCTTGAATCCAGCACGTCCAATTTATTTTATTTTAAATTTGCTCGTTTCTTGTAAAGTTAATGCATTAATGTTTTCCAAAAGATAATCTGAGAAGCATTTATTGTTAGCATAGAATCTAAATCTTCTCTTTGCATTGTGCATTGTTGGGCAGAGCCATTTATACATTAGAACTGGAATAAGCCCAAACAATGTATACTGCACAGGGCAGATCCGTTTAGCATTCACGTATCAATTCAGCAGTGTTATGATTATAAGTTTATAATTGGAAATAATGTATCCCCAGGTTTCTTTCCGATGACCAAAGACTAACAGCCAATCGTTTGATCCTTGGCCTGAAAATGATTTAGATCAGGGTCGGATTGGGTATTAAATTCGTATCGGACAGGCCTGAAGACAAACTTTTGCGATGTTCAAAAATTATTACCATGTTGTGTACCAGAGCACTATGTCCAAGTATAAAACAACATGCTGAAATGAAAATGTGTGGTTTTGCAACTAATTACTTGCTAATTTGCAGTCAGTACTTACAGGTGTAAAATAATTTAGAGATTGCTTGTAAGATATAGCCTGTAAATATAGACTACCTATATAGCTACAAATCTAAATTATGCTCTAACATATCTTTTTTTTAACAGAAATTGCCCGGCAGTGGTGTAATTCTTGCTTCAACATGATTATGAATGAAAGCAGAGATAGTGATGATTCTGATGACAATATTTCATGTACGTGTGAATGCGGTGACGAAAGTTATATCGAACATTTTAAAAAGAATTATCAAGCGCCGGCTGTTACTGGAAATGTAGCGTCTGTTCAAATTCATGGATCAGCACAAATTTGTGTCAGATCTGCAGTCATCAATTGTCCCTGTGGACAGAATCAGTTTAGTTTGTTTGGTCATAGTCAGAGTTCTTCTCCTGTCGAACAAGGTATTTTTGCTAGCCGATCTACGTCAGCGAACAGCGTTCGAACGGATGAAGCAGAAGCTTCTCAAACGCCGAGAAAACCTTACATTGGGCACATGCGTGAACAATGTGTCAAAGAAGTAAGCATATCGACTACCCAGACTGCCTGTCAAGCACAGGCAAGTGTGAGGACAAAACAACAAACAAAATGCTGTCAACGGGGAGGAAATGAACGTTAGTTTTCTTATTAACGTTTTTACGGTGTTACTTACTGCGAATAAATGACTGACAATAGCCTGAATACTGATTCTAACTATTTCTCCATTTCCTTTCGATTCTTGCTTCTCGGTCGTTTCTGTCTTAGTATTTTTTCGCTGTTACGTTTAACTCGTTTACAACAACGAGAAATAATTATGTACTGAAGCTCTGGTATCTAGAACACTTATGTATGATCTGCGTGTAGACTGAATTTTTGCTGTTTCAGTAACTTAAAACTAAAATGCTGAAATCTCCTGCAATATAAAATGTTTTTACAATCTTAGTTTTTTCAGGGAAATTTCTTCTGCTTCATGCAAGTGACTTAAGTGAAGAAGTGCGCCTAGATATCACTGCTAAGATATTACAGCATGCACCTAATGACGTTGTTCATTCTATTGCCGAGAGGGAGCGTATCCTTGATGTGAGAGTAAGTTACTCTTATTGCTGCGATATGTGGCTTAGTTTAATTTATTAACTAATGTAGCGGTTATGAATTCACAAATCTCGTGGGTCAAAGAACAAAATCTGTCAGACTTGTTTACAATTGTCTTGCTTACTTAACTGTAAACTTCCGAAACCAAGAATTCCCAACCATTTCTAGGCAGGGCGCCGTTTGATTAATTTTACGTCTCTACAAAAAGTATTATCGTATTTGATGATGAAAAAGTCCTGGAACATCTCTGCTAGAAGACTATTATTACAAACTTACATTAAAACCGAAGAAAATTATAGGCTAATTATTTTAGTTTACTTAAGTTCTGGTTGAATCTTTTGGAAAACCCAAGTAGTTGGTTAATTTCATGATTTTAAAGTTTCTTGTCATGTTAAGGACTACTACAAGATATTATGCCCGGTAACTAAGAGGCTCCAGGATATTACTTCTGGTCGGATTCAGCATATGGTGACAGATCAGGATCGTTTGGTGGTGGATTTAATGGTAATTATTGTTGTGATGTTTTTGTTTACCGGTAGCACATAGTTTATATATAGTCAAGATTTCAAGCTGCAGGCCACAACTTTTCACGACTTGTTTATGAGAATCTCTGATTTACGAAAACATGGCGTTTTTTAGTTTTACAGTGACTATGTAGAACGTAGATGGTGATAGCATAGCATGTTGCATGAATCAGAATCGTTTATGCCGAAAAGTATAGTGTAGCTACACAGATAGTGTACTACATCAGAAGTGGCGATGGACGCCATTTGATTTCAGTCAACGATGAACAAATCATGACATGAAATAATAAAAATTTTGACAAATCTACATCAAATTCTATATCTGGCACATATTAAAATTTTGATTGACATTATCAGAGCCCATTCATAGTACTCATACACCAATGTATTCTAAGCTTTTTTTGTACAAAAAATCAATACCCTGTAGTTAAAAAAAATTAATATTTTAAATATTAACTTAGTTCTATGAATCATAAAATTGCTGTTTCACTACTTAGGGAACCTTCATATTATTTATGAAAATCATGAGAAATTTTTTTGGCATGCGGTACGTTGCATGACTGTCTCTACAAAATTTTTGATTACTAACCAAGTAAAGTGCAGCACTGGACACATAATATTGTAGAACGTATTTCAAAAAAAGAAGTGCAGTAGAAATAATGCAGAAATGCTGAAATTTACTGATAACATTTCAGTGAAATGCAACTCGGCGTTAAAGCGTAGAAAAGGTGTATGTAAAAGATTATGCTACAATAAATGTTCGAAGCGTGCACTTTTAACTTGCATACGTTAATATACAAACAGTAGTAACTCTGCATGTAACGAAAAACATGCTAAAATTTATTAAGTTGGATGTTTTGGATAACGTTTGATATTTTGTTCAATATAAACCTGGGCTTTTGCATTGTGACGCCACAATGACGTAAAAATAATTATACTTACATAATTTAAAATTTCCTACTATATTACTTGGCTTTTATATATTCCAGTACATGTATATGCATATGAGATTAATCATTACTACACTGCATTATAAATACATACCCGTGGATGACAGAGGAAAATTTCTGTTTTAGGACTCATTAGCCAATGATGAGATACAGAAAAAACTAGTTGTTGCTCTGATTCTTGATGGCAATCAATGTTCTCCTCGGATGCCAGATTCTGACTGTTTCAGCAACAGATTAAAGTATTTATACCCTGTTGACTGGAAAGAGTTGGCTGCAGAATTGGAACTTGTGAGAAACAGTTCTCGTCCTCTCAACACACCAAAGAAATCTAGTATAAAATTTGTAGAAAAGAGTTGTTTTGATAAGCTAAAGGAAAAGCTACGGAAGGATAAAAGAGAGTAAATGAGAGAGAACTATGTCGTAAACACGTTTTCTGTGGAGCCAAGATGTCGAATTCTGAGTCTGATTGAACAACATGATTAGATTAAGATTAAAATGCTTTTATAGTGTTAATGGTCATTGTTATTGTTGATTACAGTAAGACAATTTGTTGTGTTTCTTTCTCTCGGACGGCTCGTAGAGAAAACAAGAAAACACGTTGTCAAATTAAACTGGTTTATTATGTGAGAATTCCACAATGCAAAGTATGAAGGAACTCAAAATATGTACAGTCAGTACGATAATCTGGAAACATGAAAACGAGAGTGTGCGTACCTGAGAATCTGAGAATATGAGAACAAACTCTTATATATCAATGCAAATGGACAACACTAGAACAATCTAGAAACTACTACGTGCATCGTGTATAGAAAGTTCTAGAATCTACGATTGCTTCTACAAGGTAAAAAGAATGTTCTACTATACTATAGAACATTCTACAATTTTCCATTCAATTCTAATGCATGCTAGCGATCTCCACAACACAATTAAAAAATAATGCACAGAGAATCAAAAAGAAAAGACTGTGTGTTACACATAATGATTCGGTTCAGACTTTTCGGATTTGGAACAACACTGACGTGTATACATATTTCAACACAAACTGTGAAGATCTCCCTTTGCGCAGTTACTTGATAATGTAATAATATAAGAAGCTTCCAGCTTTGGCAGCAAAAAGGTTTAGACATAAAGATAGGCAAACATCTCCAGCTCTGAAAGATTCTTCTAATTTTCTAATTGTGAACACAAATGTTAATAATTTTTTTATAGCTGATCTAAACAATAATCAATAGTCGGTTAATTGATATCGGTTTAGAGGAAAATAAAAAATCGGTATCGGTTTCATGGAAAAGCAAAACACATCGTGGGAGGTTCATATAACATCCATGTATTGTATCTATTATTGAAAATTAGCCATGAGCATTTGTAAGTTTTGCATGTACGCAATATAAGCAAACGTTTAGAGTCTGACACAGTGAAAAATAAAAACTTTCGTGCATTTTTATGACAAATACCGCAAATATTCAGTCCACACAAAGAAAAAGATTTTTACTACCAAAATGTTTTGTTATTTGCTCATAATAAAGTTATGGAGTAAGAGCAAATGGAAAATCCTGGAGAAGACTAAATCTATATTAACCGCACACACACATACACACTGATTTTCGCTCAATTTAATTTCATGATTCTCGTCGCTTGATATATTTGCTTTATAAACGGGGTTTTATAAAGGGTGGCCCTTAAAAGCTACAGCTACCTTGGTTTCCCTAAAACATACATAATCCCATAATCCAATGTTATGTTTACGTTAATAAGTTGGCAAACATAGACATTATTGGTAACATCTATTTTATGTTTTTACCATCTGAAATCTATTGTAAAACTGTTGTTTTGTTAATTCAAATAAATTGAAATTGAAAGAAATTTTACACTATTTTTTACATGGAGCACAGTAAACTGTATACACAATATTTCCGCAATGGTCCCATGGCATGTTAGTATTAACTAAACTATAAAATAGAACAGAATACCTTAAAATTAACAAAACTAAAAACCACTAAAGTACTAAAATAAATAAATCACAAAATACTTTGTAAAAGTAGACACGGGCTGAAAGCAAAAGTTAGATAAAAGTACTAAATTAAACAGGTAAAGTTTTTTGTAAAATTAATCCTAATAAAAACAAAAACTAGGCAAAATTTGGCGCAAGTACTAAATCAGACACATAAAACACTTCGTAAAATAAGACGTAAAGCAAAGATCAGTTTGTAAACCTGTGTTCAAGCGTTAAAATTTAATTTTTAAAACGTTTGCGATACATAAAATACAAGAAAACGCAACTTTAATACTTAATTACGTGTGTAAGTACATTAAATACTAATTTAATACTAATACAGTAAGTATTAATGTTAAGAATATAAAAACTAATTTAAAAGCTTCTGAAGAAGAGTGAATTTTATCTGCCTTAAAGATGCTTTCTATCTTAAATTTTCATCTACTTTGTTATAAAGAACAGCCTTACTGTATTGCAACATAGATTTGCCAGAGCCGTCGCCAGAGATTCTGCAAGATTTGAGTGTTTGGTATTTTCGTCAACTATGTTGAATCTTATTATGTGTGCTAGGCCTACGATGTAATCGACTCTATGAGTATCGGTGTGCTTGCGGTGGTTTTCCATTACAGGCCGATGTAGACCTTCAGAACTCAAGGCCGGATGTTGATGTTGTAGGCCCCTGGGCTATAGATACTGTGAGGCCCCGGACCCCAATGATAATTAACCAAAGAATGAATGTTGGATTCTTCAAATCAGTTTATGGAAACTTCTACAACAATACCAACATTAGGCCCACATAGACGGGTGCAAGTTTAACACAACAATAAGAGAAGAGATATTCTGATTAACAAAATTAAAATAAGTTTTTGAAATATTAAATACAGCACCTACAAATTACAATGAATAAATTGCTGTTAATTGCCAGTGTGGCAGTTCTAATGAGTTGGAATAATGTACAAAATTCCAGATTATTATATTAATTAATTGAGCCCTTTTTAAAGAGATAATTCAACATACTCTCATTCTCCACAGTAAATTGTGAAGTCAGTGTCAGTACTATTGTTGCAAATAATTTCTCCAAAATATGCATTTATATACTAGAGTAATTTGCAATATTTTCAAACAGGAAATAATTATAATTTCAAAAAAATACAGTTAGTAATATTGCTACATTTCATTTTGTCTCTGAAAGAAATTTGACTGTCAATTGCGGTAATGATGATGTACCATTTAAGAATTAAAAAAATAAAGAAAAATTGCAACATTGACCATGAATTTAGAAGCAGTGGAAAGCGGTTCGACAACCAAACTGCAACAGAACTGGTATATTATTTCTGTTAGTCAACAAATATAAATTGGTCTGCGGGTATTGGAGATAAATAGTGGCATTCACTTCGTGCGGCCACTGCCCATATATGCTAGGTGGCACAGAAAAAAGTGCCGAAGTTTTTGTTACGATTTTATAAGAAGAAAATAACGTTTAAAATTGCCCCACTGATGTTACAGACGCTTGTGTTTAAACACAAATTATCTTATGTCATTCTTTAACATTTGTCCAAGGATAGAGAAGTTTCAATACACAAGCCAATAAATAAATGCCGATAAAAACTTCATGTGTCAGTATGGCTAAAATTTACAGCAAGTGATCTATATGTCCACCATTTTCACTGCAACCTAGACGAATGCGTTTCTGCCAACAGCAGATTGCCTTTAGTTGCTCTGCATGAAACGGTTCTGTGCGGTCACTTACACATTTTCTCTTTTCGGGAATTCCAAAAAAAAACCGCAACGCGGAGAATTCAGTCCCGTTTTTTCTTGGCAACAAAAATCCTCACCAGTTCTTTATTTTCTGTACAACTACAAACTTGTTACTTGCAGCTTTCACAGCAAAAAGTTAATACATTATGGTACCAGTTTCTGAAATTTCAACTTTGGTAGATACTTGCATCTAATTTTATAGTTATATCTAAATATCGGCACATTTTTGTGCGGCAACCGGTGAACCCTGATGGTCTAGTTGCCTTGTGTTGAACAAGCGGTATTAACATCATTCAGCAAACTGATCAAATAAAATATGTGGGATTTTATATTCACAATAAAATGACTGAAAAAATCACACATAAACCACACTACATACAAAATCAATAAAGTAGGTGGCCATTATATAAAAAACTAGACACTATGTTAGTAAAGATACTCTCAAAATTATATACAATGCACTAGGTTACTCAAGGCTCCAGTACTACATAATGACCTTTGGAGTTGCACTTCCAACAACATTTCATCCTCTGACAACTGCACGAAACAAAATTGTTAAGCTAATGAATTTCTCTCAAACAAGGCTTTACGCAACACCTACATACTTAAACCTACATATAATTAAAATTTCACGACATATGTAAGTCGAACTTGCTAAGGTTTTTAAACGATTTCTATGATTTTTGTTGTGTTAATACTTGCAAAAGTTGTTTTCAAATTTAAACGCCTGGTGAGGCAAAAATATGCCAAAGTTTTAGTCACAGTATGAGGCCCATAAAACGAAAATGATGGCATCGCTGGAAAATTATCATACTGATGTTACAGACGCTAATGCCAGAAATTTTAACTCATTCTCTTAATTTTTTCCAAAGATGCAAAAGTTATAAAAGAACGTGTCAAAAAATAAATGCCGGAAACACTTCGCGTCACTAATGTTAAAATTTACAGCAAGTGCACTGCTGTGGCCAACTCTATATGGTCAACATTTTATTTATTTATTTTATATTATTTCACATTTGTTTAAATAAATAGTAAAAAAAGGTGACCAAAGGTGCGTCATTTTCCGAACTCCATACTTTAACAACACGGTTGAAGAAAAAACCCAAAACCTTTTTATTCGTTCTACGAACATACAGCTTGAGACTATGATTACTTTTTGTCCTATCAGTGAGTGCTTTGTAAAAAATTTTCGGGATCTAAATCAACATCCCTATGAATTATTTTATAGCACTTGACTAAATTGTTTAGTAATCGTCTCTCCTCTAACGATCTTAGATGAAGGGTTTTGAGTCTTTCTGGATAGGTTTTATACATAAGTTCGGAGTTATACATCTGTAATATAATCGCCTTTTAAAGCATTTTTGCACAATTTCAACAATATTTACATCCCCTACAAATTGACTGCAAACTAGACGATGGCATTTCTTCCAAAAGCTGACGCAAGTTTTTCACTTCTTAATGGGTACTTGGTGACAGCACTTAACAATTTTTAGATTTAGTTCCCTTGCATCAAATGACTCTGTCTTTCTCTGGGAATTTCAGATACCGTAGTTTATAGGATTAGGCCTAAGTTCCACTTTTTATTGACAACAAATCCTTAACACAGTTTTATGTTCAGTGGTAAAATAGTGACGTAAACTGACTGATTTGTTTATTGTTTTGTTTATATGTCAACTTGGTTGTTTTTCAGTAGATGATTGTCACGTTGTTGAGACGTGTTTTTAACATGCTAAGGTTGTTTAGTCATAAGTTAAAAAACTACTAAAACTATAAACATGTAACTTTCGCAGCCAAAATCGGTTGTATCATAACATCATACTGTAAAATTTCAATTTTGTAGAGCGTTTGCGTCTAACGTTATTGCAGTATAAACTTTTTCTGCTCCACTCGTTACATTGTTTCGGAAGTACATCTGTGTAGTACCGAATGTAGACAGAAATGACATAGGCAAAAATGATACATATGTTACTTTGACGTAAATAATTTTCTATAATACAGTGGTTCCCAAACTTTCTCAGACCGTTACCCAAATCGGGAAACCCGGTCGTGTCCATTACCCCCCACCTAGTACTACTTCTCCAACTCAAAAAGTAAACACACGTATATGCCACAAGCAAGCAAAATTATTTATGTATTATTTATTTATTTACACAGTGTTGCCTGCCGGAGGCAGTCTCTTCAAGAAGAAAACTACGTAAAATGCATTCCGAGCGAAGTTTTAAAATTTTCAGGGGGGTGCCCGTTACCCCCCCCCCCCCAAAAAAAAAACCATATTACCCCCGGGGGGTAATTTACCCCTACTTTGGGAACCACTGCTATAATAAAACTAGAATGCGCTTAGTAGGAAGTAGTTAGTTCTTCGCCAAGGTCGAAAGATCCTAAACAGGATCCGATCGTCTGATTCGTTTGATAGAAAAAAAACATTAAACAAATTTATAAACAACGAATATTCCACACAGTGTTTGTCTACATTTCTTTAATCATATGCCTATGGTACAATAGACTGACAAATATCGTATTTACAAAAAAATCAGCTTATAAAGCTATATCATGTATAATCAAAGATAGTAAACAGCGTTACACAGTTTTTGAGCGAGAATTTCTCTAAACGAAACCTGGAATTAACTCGAAGTTGTTTGTCCTAGTAGAGATAATTACTCTCTCTTATAGCCAAATCCTTTTTCCAAGGAGCTATGACACTATGAGATGTCCACGAAACGCAATGAAGTGGCGAAAAATACACACCTTGGTAGTTTTCACCCTTCCCCTGTCCAGAAATCATAACTTTTTATCATAACTCTTTATAATTTTTTGTCTCGAATCAATTATTTAGCGCAATGTCACCGGATACTACGTCAGTGCTGTCACCCGTTGAATGGCTTTGTTATAACCTAAGTTGTACAGGTTGCTGCTTTGTTGAATTTAAAAGTGAAGCCTGTTCGGCCAATCATGTTTTTAGATTTAGGTAACTTACTTTCTAAGCGGGAAAAATGACCAGTATGGAACATGTGGAGAGGAAAAATGGCCGCTTGTAGACTTTTAGTTCTGTGAACTTTTAAGTATCTATATGTGAAACCTGAAGGCTCCTGATGTTTATGCGAAATCTGTTTACTATATGGAATGGTGACATGGACTACATTAAGCTGGAAATTGTTGTATGCACATGAAAAGTTTGCGAATCAAGTCCATTATATACTTGAATCCTGGATCATAGCAAGTCCTCAATCTGTCGTTGTTATAAGCACCCTTTTCACAAGCTGATTGTGTGGACACTGGACAATCTGTTCTTTGGACGCTTGACTCCCACCATGTGCCAAACTGCAAGGCAGAGACAGTCTACTTTGCTTGCAGATCGAACATGTGTGCTTATCTGTTTATTACTACCATGATACTTTCGCCAACACACTACAAACACTTTGTCAGTTAAAGACGTATGCGTGACCTGTTTAAACCATCATGACACGAGAAAATTATAAAAAAACTACATCAGGTCATCACATTGCCCGTTATGGGAAACCGATACCACATCCGTTGAACGGGCTATTCAACCATTACCAGCACCAATCACGGCCGGTCCCGATCTCTAGAAATAAGAGGCATAAGTTTTGCAAAAACGGACAAACAGGACCACTTTTGGAGGTTTTCGCCCCCGTCCACGCAGTGGGTCTAATTTGAAAAATAAGCCCCCGGGTGAAAATCTGTGGATCGAGACCTTTCGTTTGGTGAATGACGTATAGATCGTCGAAAATGATGCCGTCGGAGTCAAATCTACGGAGCTGTAGATTGTTTAGACGCTCGTCTAATTGAGCAAAGCCTATTCGCAGTCTAACGTGATGCACAGAATTCGGTCTAGTAAATATATTGGTCTGTTAATGAAAGCAAAACGTTGTATGAAATTAGATTTTAAGTTCTTTAAAGATGAAGATAACTTTATTTGATGTGGAAGATTGTTCCAAGCACTCACGCTTGTAGGAAAAAATAATTACGAAAATAATCATTGTTAGTATAAAATAAGACAAAATCATTACGATTTCTTCATGAATCGGTGACATATATATGTATATACATTGTTCCGCCGTCGGGTTCTCACCGCCAGGGTCTTAGCAATCACTCCTGGGCGCTTTGAACGACTGATATCGGTGGGCGAGAGGCCTCGGTTGGAAATCGACATTCTGCCTGAAACAGAACTAACAAAGCAAGCAACTAGGAGATATTCACCAGTTTAAAAAGAGCGGTATAAGGCCCGACCAAAAGAAAAACTTAGCTAACCTACTAATTTTGCGAAAACTAGACTGTTACTGTTAAATAAAGTTCTCTACTCACGACCGAAACAGCTGGCTAAACATGAAAAACACAGAAAACCAATCTATCTTTGAAGGCCTACCACTCCCTATTACATTTAAAATTTATAGGCGTGTTTTACTTTAACTGGACTCGAAATAACATACAGGCCGCATATCTGCGTCCTTGAGTGAGTGAAAAAGTGTGAACGCAAAACAGAGCGAAGCTCAGCCCCGCAACACTATATATACATATGCCCTATTTAAAGTGGCAGTCAAGGTGGAGCTTCAACCATGTAAAGAAATAACTATTTTCAATAATAATGTTACAGCTACTAATAATAACATCTAAATACAAAAATTATGTAAGTTATGTATTTCAAAGAGTTTCAAATATTTTAGGAATATTTTGTATTTTACAGTGATATCAATTTAGCTTAGTGCTTTAAAAGATCTTGCATAAGTTTTAATAACGAGCTCTTTTCATTAGAATAATAAGCGATCGTGTCATCTCATTAATAACACATCAATAGTGAAACTAAACATTATGGTTAGGCAACAGTGAAAAACAAGATCACAACAATGTATGTGCGAAACATGTATTTACAACAAAACTTCACATTTTAATTATTAAGATTCGAATGGAAATAACAGCTGCAAGCTTAGCAAATAAATCTGTCCTCAGATTAAAAATGTTCCCTGTTCATATAGTATGCCGGATATTAAACGGCTTAATAGTAGATTTCCTGATATTGCACATTAACGTCACCGTCAAGGCTTTCCATTTTAAAGGGCTAGGTTGTAGATGACAGTAGGCCAAGCTTTCACGTTAAAAAGAATAATTATTATTAATGATACATTTTTGCAGCTTAGTGATGTTTTTAGAAAAACAACTAGTAATTAGTATGACTATGACGCGCAGAGTTACAGACATTTTTTCCGATGTCTTTCGTTTCCTTTGTGAATTTTCAAGTTTCTCCGCTTTGAACATAGTCAAATGCGTTTTATGTTTTACGCTGACTAGTTTCTTTGCTTCACTGCATCTGGCATCACTTTTAAAGTCACGTGAAAATAAGACGTTAGGTCATCTTCGCACATGTAATAAACCTACATCAAATTTTCACACCAACACGCCATAGCACAGTTTCAATAGTGAGTTTTTTCTGTAGATGACACACATATAACCTAGAAGGATCCTCTAAATATAATACAAAGTTTATAGCCTGCAACTTTTGCGTATATTTTGACGTTTGCTCCTTTCGTCTCCTAGTATGTCTTTTTGGAGCAGGTCATTGGTATTCTCGTATTCGAGTATTTACGCATTTCACCATCATTCATCTTGTTACTGAGTAGCCCTCAAGAACTGCTGAGACAATGAACTGCAGTACACCCTTTTGACGCAGACTCATTATATAATACGTTGTTTATTTTTCAGCTACACAAAAACACTTAACTTACTGATGAACGAAGAGCAATTTAACGAATTTTTTATATTTGCAGTTTGAAAAGAAGCAAATCTTAACTAGCGGAACACGCACATGTATGTAAACTTCAGTGCAGCACAACCAGACTTTGTCATTGAACGTAGACGTTAAACATCCAGACTGAGAACGCAGAGGCTAGTCTGCCATATAATATATTAATTTTGGCATAGTATCTTCCACGACGGATTTTGAAACCACCGATGACATCTGAGCGTCGCCGCAAACATTGAAAAAGCTTATTTCTTCTGCTTTTGTCACTTAACAATAGTAGTCTTTGTGAGTTTTCTTTGTAGTCGATGATAGCCATTTAGTTCCATGTTGTTGTCGTCGTTAGAGTTGGCTGATCTACTGCTTTTGAATGATATGACTACATTGCTAGGTCTTGACTTGCGAAAAACGTTCTGACAAAACTGATCCTTTAGCGCAAGTTTGTACTGTTTACTAAGTGAGCAGTAGACGACAAAATTCAGTGCTGCGTTGACGGTACTTAATGTGTTGACGATGGCGACGGCGCCTCGATATCTTGCCAATGAGCCGGTATCTTGCAATGAAAGTCCTATGATTAGTGTATAAATAGCTTCTGGAAGTTCCATAATAAAAAACGACAGGATTATTCCAATGAGCAGAACTGTTATTTGAATTTCCTGTTTGCGTTGGTTCTTCATGTCTTTGGATTCGGATAAAGTTCTGCGGACGCGCCGTGCAACCCAGACGTGAGTGATCAACAACGTGTTAAAGACGAAAATAAGTCCAAATGGAATGATAAAGAAGCCAAAGCTGCTGATCCAGGGGTAAACAAGGTAAAAACCGGCACGCCAGAAAGTGGTCGCCGCCGAGAATGCATACGCAGTGCCACCAGGACCGATGTCGTAACATACACCGTATTGAAGAAATCGTGGAAAGTCAAAAACGATCACACACATAAACACCATAGCGGTAAAAAACTTTGCTTTACGTACCGTCATCCAGGCATTGGCGGCAATGGGTCGGACGACAGCTACATATCGGACTATGGCAATGGTCACTATAATCCACGTGGAACTATGTTTGAAAATGTTCATGACCGCATAGGCTAGAGTCCATGCCCACACCATAGATGGCGCACTGCTGCTTTCAGGAAGACTAGCCTTAGCAAAAGTAGGTAACAGACAAACAAGTAAGCCAAGATCTGCAGCTGCAACGCCCGCCAAGTAGCAATGAATTCCACTGGCAATTCGCATTCTGGGTTTATGCAATATAACTAGATTGAGCGAGTTACCAAGAATTCCGACTAGTATGAGCACAGGCAAAACTACAGTGTTAATAATCCTGACGACTTTAATATTGAACTCATCGTCGATGACTTGCACAGTGATATTTGTAAAATTAATATTTTCGTTCATTTCGGTCATATGCTGTGTACAATTAACCCACGCCATTTTGAACGGGTAACTGACTGATTCGTCTCACGTTATCTGTCACGTACTTCTTCCACTTGCTTTAAACGATCATGTGAAAGCGATCCAGTTTTAATCTGTCAAACCACACGAAACATTATCTATATGCAGCAAAAAAACTGCACAAAAATAAAACTAATTTAGGTAAATTTAGTTTACATGATATTTAAATGATTCTCATGACGTTGTAGGTACTTTCTCTCATTGAACTTTCTTGGAAAAAGTAAAGGAGTTTCAATACTCTTATAATATGCGAGAAGGTTGCAGAAATGTTTCGTCAGTAGCTGCGGGTTCCATCTAATTGTCTTAATTTGTAGAATACAAGAAGCGAATCTTCAAAGCAACTGAAAAAAAAATAAAACGCGTCATAGCAATGTACTTTTAATTTAACACGCGCGCCGTTCATAATTGACATCTTCACTTTTGTGAGGACTAGCAGCTTCGTAAAAGCTACTTATTAGTAAAATAATTCTGTTTCTGATTGTTATTTTCAGATTTTGTTTTTATGCCTTAACATCAAATCACTCAATGGGCTAGACAATTATAAATACAAACTAATGAACATACGAATAAAAAAAACTAATAATCTCTTAACCAGTTATAAGAGTGAAGCGTAATGATTATTTGCGTAAATTACACCAGTTTTAGCAAGTGTACAAAGTAGTTGCGTCTAAATCTCATAACGTCTCGATAGACCTGATTATACAAGGAATAAAATTTTATAAGCAATTTTAGATGAATTCACGCACAAATATGACATAGGTTTAACAGACAATAATGTGAATTATAATCGTACCAGCAGTTAGGTGACTTGGAACTCTGGGTGGCATAATTCATTAGGTGTAAGTGATTAAAGCGGAAATGAGTTTTCCTAAGGTTCCAGAAGTCTATTAACATCATTCGTCATGGGTCTGTTGACGAGTTATGTTTACTAGACTAATTCGTATACAGATGTACTACTGTATTAATTTCGTCAATACAGAAATATTTTTTTTTAAATTTCCCACGTAATACGACTAAAAATAATATCATTTTGCTAGGTCTGTTGATGCTTATATTTTCCCACAACCCTAAATTCAGTGACAATTAGTTTAATTGTGCCTCTATAATTTTATACATACAGCGATGTCATCGGTTTTCGTAGTTATTCCTTATCTTAATATTCACTTAATAATATGTAAATATGTTAATCTTGTAAATAGTCTCTGTGCGTCATACTTTATTCATTTCAGTAGTTTTAAAATAATTTTAGTCTATTTTTTCGTAATATTAATTATAGATGACCCAATTGCCAATATTCACGAGTCAGTTGAATATATGATTGACTGGTATGCTACCTTCTACACGCCGTATACCTTTCTTATATGCAATGTTCTTTCACTTTGAATACGCAAGATTTTAATAGGCAAGTAAAGATTTTATCTATACAAGGGTACATTGTATCTGGGTGTCGTGTTTATTAGACTATATCAAGGCAAAGCTAATTAATGACTTATTTATGAAACACTCTTGCTGATTTTCAAATTGGAACGTCTGGACCACCTAAGTTTAGGTTGAATGTGCCGTTTTTGCTTGTTTTATTCATCATCATTGTCATCATATTCAGCGTCATCCTTGCTTTTAATTTTTGTCGTTGCTGAGGAACAGGTTTCTAAGCTTTGGTCCTAATTTACAGATCTATTTAAAGACTTTAACTAAGCCTGGATAATTGCGTCATTACATTAATTCATTTAAAAATTCCAAATCGATATGTCACAGGTCGAGTTGTTTTTGTTTGAGAAATAAGCAAAAGATATTAATGGCAAAAGCAACATATTAAATTAAATATTCATGCAATTACTGTAAAGATAAAGGGTTATCAATTTCCTGCAGAAACTGCAAAACAGAGATAGTATTAATAAAAACACTAACGGGTATAGTTCATGTGTGTACCAAAGAAAGAGTTATTACCAGGTCCAACAATGAAATTACACCGCGGCACCAAAACTGACTTCGTAGGTCTACTGTAGCGATTTTACACCTGCGTGTGTCATAAATATGCTTGTAACGTAAGCATTAAATAATCGCAGTCTTATGCTCAGACTTAATTTCTTGTTCGTTAATACGTTCTTCTGCTGAAGAAAAGCCTGCACTGCTTATTGCTTTCTACTTTTAATATCAGCTTCGGTGTTTAGAAAAGTGCCCATGTACTTGCACTTTTTCCAAGACTGATTACCATCTCTTGCAATAATATATTCTTCTGTTTAAACAGCGAAACTTGGGTTTTTTAACGATCACTCAGGAAAAGCAGATTGACGCGTTTTATAAAAATCTTCTAAAGAAAGTTTTAAAGATAAGAAGGCCATAAGAATGAAAAATGAAGATTTATACATCAGAACGGAAGAAACTTCTTGGAGTTCAAAAGTACGGATCCGAAGATTAAGATGGCTAGGACATCTAAGATTAACAAACAAAGCACCAGTAAGAAAGTAAGAAACGCCTCAAAGGAAGCCTTAAAACCTTGCAAAAAGCCACCTGGCAAACCAAAAACAACTTGGATAGCTAAGATAAATAAAGATGTTCAACAACTTCAACCAAATCTATCATTAGGAGTAGAAGAACTTACGCTGTTAGCTGCAGATAGAAGTTGGTGGACTACTCTAATAAATGTTGATGCCGCAATGCCTACAATAGGTGGAATGAGACTTTGTATAAGAAGAAGAAGTGTCATGGTCTTTTGTGTATGTAGCCAATGCAGCGAATTTATGCACTTCTCTGTTCAGAAGAAAACTGCGGAAAACTCCAAATCCGTGGGCGCACTGCCGTGACCGTGTTTACATCTGACCACACCTGGTCGACACTGATTAACTTCTATCAATATTTGTAAATCAATACGGGACTAATCAGTGTTCACGGTGCCCGCGACTAATTATCACTTGGCTGTATCTGATCTAATGTGTGGTTTACTCATGCATGATTCAGCAGTTTGCCCTAATTTTCACATTTTAACTCTTATATCGTTTTAGACTCGTACCTTCGGGCCCTTAAACAATTCGAATTCGAGCATGGTAGTCTAGGTCACTTGACTATGTTTGGCCCAATGCGGCGTACTTATATGGGATTAGGGAACAAACCTCCCTACAACTTTCGTGACTTAGTTATACATGTAGTGACAGTTTTCGAGTTCTCAGTGTTATGCATTTTGGCTCCTAACTCGGGCCGTTAAAAAGTCCCAGGCTTTTTGAAATTCCACATGCACATCTACTTCACAATACCTAAATACTTATGAAAAAATTAATGTAAATCAAAAACTGGGAGGAGTTGAATGGCAATCGTAAAACTGACCAATGTCCTTCAGTCCTTGGCCTTTGTCAGGGGTCACCGCTCACCAAACCACTTTCAAAACTCCTACCTCAGGTGTCTATCCAGCGAGTTTCACGTGTTTAGTCTTCTGCGTTTGCGAGTTAACATGAATTGAAAAAAAATTGAATACCCTAACTTTCATATTTTGCATCCTATTTTGGGCCTTTAAACAATTTCAGCTTTTTAAATCATACAGTCGTAAGTAGCCTTATCCCATGCGTCTTCCCTGCAAATTTCGTTAACTGTAGCTGTTAGCTTTAGAGTTGCTCAGTGTAACTCATTTCAGCTTCAATCCAATCAGCTCCTTTAAAGAATCCCAGGGCGGGGATTCATTAAAATGTTCCTTAAACATTCGTAAGAATTTTCGTATACAAATATTTAAGAACGTCGTACCATCTTTCGTAAGTTCGTACGGAGGTTTTACGCTGATAAACCTCAACCTCGGCCATGGTCTCCATGGCTACAGGACGTGCTTGTTAACTTTGGAAACACATTTGGTATACCTGCTGCGCAGATTCTAAAATTATAACATCAGCGCACACCTTTTTGATAGCCCATGGTATCCATGGCATGGTTTCGGACATGGTTATTTTGCGTTTTTTTTGCTGTATGATTTTTAAGTTGCTATTAATAACCAATGAGACTAACAGGAGAAAAACAAGAGAATAATGTAGTTAAATAAATTGATAAACAAGTAGGTAGGTAGGTAGGTAGGTAGGTAGGTAGGTAGGTAGGTAGGTAGGTAGGCAGGTAGGTAGGTAGGTAGGTAGGTAGGTAGGTAGGTAGGTAGGTAGGTAGGTATAGGTAGGTAGGCAGGTAGGTAGGTAGGTAGGTAGGTAGGTAGGTAGGTAGGCAGGTTGGTTAATGGGTAGGTAGGTAGGTATGTAGGTAGGTAGGTAGATAGGTAGGTAGGTAGGTAAGTAGGTAGGTAAGTAGGTAGGGTCTAAAACAATCTGAGCTTTTTAAAATTTCCGATACACATCTGCCTTTAATACCTAAATACTTATGAAAAAAACTTGAATTTAACTAAACGCCCTAGGTAAGAGTTAAATGGCAGTCGAAAAACTTGATCCTTTGATAGAAGTCACCGTTCATCAAACCACTTTCAAAGCGCCCCTTCCTCAGGTGTCTTCTCTGCGAGTTTCATGTGTTTAGCTTCTGCGTTTGCGAGTTAATGTTGATTAAAAGTGGATACCCTGTTCTTATATTTAGGTTTCTAACTCGGACCCTTAAAAAACCTGAGCTTGTAAAAACTCCACATTCACATCTAATTGATAATACATAAATACTTATGAAAAACATTGAATTTACTAATCGCCCTAGAAGGAGTTGAGTAGCAGTCGAAAAAGTGACCCATGACCAATATCCTTGATCCTTTAACTGAGATCACCGGTCACCATACCACTTTCAAAAGCCTCTCTACAACAAGTATCTCGTTACTCAAACTCTTTGTGGTTGGAGGTAGTATTAAATGTGAATTAAAAGGATGCATAGCGTAACGGAAAACGAAAAATCAACATCAAGCCTTCACCTAGATCCGCGACGGGTAAAAATCAGCGTATGGTCTTAGATCTGCGTCAATAGCGTCCGCAGATAAAATAGGAACTGTTTAAGCAAGATATGAATTTACACGTAGAATGATAAATTATCGTCTAATTAGTATGTGGACAGAAAAACATAAGAAAGTTGCTAAGAATATTTTTTTATCAAATAGAAGGCAACGGCAATACAAGCTTTTCTTCAACGAAAGAATGTATTAACTAGCAAGAAATTAAGTCTTAACATAATACTCCGATTATTTAATGCATACGTTACCGGCACATTTATGTGCAACAGTGAAATATCATGTTTAACGATTACTCCAGAAAAGCATATTGTCACGTTTGACAGAAGTCTTCTAGGGAAAGTTTAAAAGATAAGATGTGCGTACATAATCAAAAATGAAGATTTATACACTAGAACGAAAGATATTCTTTGAAGTTTAGAAGATTAAGATGGCTATGACACCTCAGAATTCCAAGTGAAAAAGCAGTAAATATACCTTTAAAGGAAGTCTTAAAACGTTGCAGAAAACAAACTGGCAAACCAAAAAACATGTAAATAAATAAAGATGTTCGACAACTTCAATTAAATCTAACTTTAGGAGTAGAAAAACTTGCGCTTTTAGCTGCAGACAGGAGTTGGTAGAATGCTCTAATAAATATTAATGCCTCAATGTCTACAACAGACGGAATGAGAAGAAGAAAAAGAATGATCAGACTGCAGTGAATTTTGATACATACTTGTTCGCATACGTAGCTGCAACTTAGCACCAAACCGAAGTTGACATTAAATTTTAAGTGTCGCGTATGAAATGAAAAACTACCCAAATGAACAATGTCATTCACACGTGGAGATGCTAGATGTTAAAAGAGTAATTAGCAAGATGCGTCATAGCACTGTGTGTATATAACAGTTCTCATTACTGCGTAGTTAATCAGCGGCGCATTAAAACAAGAATCGATCCTGTCGCCTACACTTATACCGGATATGGAATAATGACAGGCTACTGGACTGCATTAAGTCGTATCAACATTCATGACGTTAAGCAATGACCTCAAATTAAGACAATTCTTAAGGCGACTGTCAAAAACACAGAAAAACTGTAAGATAGCGTGAGGACAGAAAAGTAAAGTTGCTATAACTAAAATGGGTACACAGATTCACATCTTGATGCGAAGTTACTATAGGTGACATTTTTTTCTAATTTGTGACCTGAAATTTTGACATTTGCACTAAAAATTAGTGCGATTCCAGGCTTTTCAGGACATATAACTGTGACAGTTTGGTGTTTATGGGTTCATCCGTGTTCACTTTCTGGGCTTGTTTTGATCTCGTGACCTTTGACCCTTTGAACCCAAAATCAATGAGTATCCAGCTTATAAATTTCACGATTTATGAAATATGACAGTAGGCCCAAATTAAAGACTGCTTTACTGCACATATAAGACTTTTACAGAATAAAAAACTAAATTGTTAATTTTGAGTAAGAAAACTTGTTCAAATTGTATTCGCATACCTGCGTTGGTTTATATGTAATGATCGAGAGAGGGAGAGAAAGAGAGAGAGAGAGAGAGAGAGAGAGAGAGAGAGAGAGAGAGAGAGAGAGAGAGAGGGGGGGGGGAGAGAGAGGAGAGAGAGAGGGAGAGAGAAAGAGAGACTATAGTTACAAGGATAGCCTTAATTTAGATTGGCATTTTCACCGCTTTGGTATGGTGGTTTCTATTTGTTTACTAGATTTACTAATTCTTGCTTCGGCACTAAACTCAGTTCAAATTCAATTTCGCTAGGGTGACAGAATTTAACCTGTTCATTCAGGCCAATAATGGCCAATTGCTTATCATTATTTTTGGCATGTTCTATTGGAAACGCTGTACAATTTGAAGTATGTGTGTCAGCCTATTATATTCTCACATAGGAGTCATATTGGGACTACTTTTCAAAGTTATGACGGTTATTTCACGTTTATACTAGGTAACTAAGGAGGTAACTAATTTCCCTGCTTTCGAAAATACTGTCAAGGAATTTGAGAAAAAATATTAGCGGAAAATGTCAAACTAGATACTATTTGCGTCTCATCCCAATTATGTTAATTGACGTAATGAGATGACAAACTATATTAACAAGAATGTTTGCTTGAAAATGTCAGTCTAGCACACAAAATGACAGAGTAGAAATTGAATTAAAGTGTTAGCATCTTGATGTGAAATCAGCATTAGTACATAAGACAGACAAAGACAACATTGATTTACCGTCGTTCGTTTAACAGACAACATTAACACTAACGCTATTTAGTGACTTGACTTACACTACTGTGGGCAATACATCGTTTGCAACTGCCAGTCTCGAACTCAAATCAGCATGGTTGCAATTCGAAATGTAGACCACTCGGCCACCCAACCCAGGACAAATTGTCTGAACATGCAATATGAGGTGCTCAGATCAGTTGTTTTATATAAGCAGTTTGGCCTTATAGTTCGTACTCTGGATTTTTTCTCATCCTATAACAGAGTGGTTGGGGTTCGAAGCCTCGCTTGGTTAAATTAGGGATTATTAACCGAAAAAGCGTGTGTATGACGTGTCGCAAATACCAATAGTACTACTACGGTCTGAGGTTTCTTTCTTGAGTCTGCTGTCTAGAATCGTGTATAGCAGGTAATATCTTGAGCGTGTGTTACTGCACGTGCAAGCCAGTAACGTTATGCTGCACGTAATTGAGCTTTTTTACCTTGACTGAAGTTCATGCTTCATACTTCATTAATGAAGTCTATACTTTATACTAGATCAGATTTAGTTATGCCCGTAGTTGTACGTCTATAATTTTATTCTGAGGCATCTCGTCTCTGCAAAAGATTAATAAAGTTGCAGCCTGAGATCAAAACGTCATTTGCAGATGTTGAGCAAGCATGTAAACTGCAATAAAACAAGCGGAGCGTATACAGTTTGAAATAGTTTTTACGGACGCCGTGCCCCGCGGATGTGGCTCACCGCATATGGCAAAATATTTCCGAGAAATACGGATTATCTGGCAAAAACTGAAAAAGGAAAAAACAGAGCAATGCTGCAAATCATTCTGTCTATTTTATTCAATAGAAAATGTGATACGTTGTTATTAATGACAGTACCGCTTAATTTGCATTCCTAGAAAGTTATTTTCAGGATAGATAATTCCTCACTTCAGCTCAGTGACTTAGTTAACCTTATGCAAAAGTTCTCTATAGTTTCAAGAAACCGAGCGAGGAAGAGTATGGAACATCGCAAGAGTCAGCTTGGCTCTCACCATACTGCATGCGGGGGTGATTTGGACGGTTTGACTGTGCATTTACCATCTTGCACAGTACAGGAAATATTCAGGACCTTAGGATACCGCAGGCCTTATATAGTACTACGGGGGGCGAAATGCCATTTATTTTCGATCCTCATCTGCATTGTGACGGTTCGATCCATTACGACAGCTATAAGTAGCTGGTAGGAATGGCCTCGCCTGTTCAGCCGGCAGACGGACAGTTGCGTTTATCACCTAAGCACCTGTTCCCTAGTCATGATCAACATGAGATACGCAGGAAAAGATTCTGGCTAGTTTTTATCTTAATTTTCTGGTTGAATTTTTATATTTCTTGTTTATTTTCTTATCTACATAATTTATCTGCAACATGGTTTGACTGATCCAGATTTGAGTCTTGGACCTCTTGGCTGCCTCTGCAACAATATTATGGAGCATCGCAAGGGCCAGCTCGGCTCTCACCATACTGCATGCGGAGGTGTTTTGGATGGCTTTAAATGGAGATTTACTATCTTGCATTATTCTTAATACCCAACTGTTGTCGGTAACACCATGACACACTCTATATTTCTGTGTCCTATAAGTCATATAAATCAACTTGACTCTGGGCTACATTGGTCCATGTGAGTTACTGAGTGTGGTTGTTGTTTTGGAGAGTTTTGAGTTTTTCATATTGTGCTCACTCTTGGTTAGAAAAAGCAATTATGTAAAAATTGTGTATTATTCTTCTGACGCTTGTTATAATTATTTCTACTCTCTAAAGTTTTTTAATTAAAATAGAGTTTGACTTTGCGTTTTTTACGTTTTCCCTAACACTTGCGTGAACAATCGTACTTCTAAGAACTAAGTTACGCTATTACCTGTCGCCTACTTAACTATGTAGTTCTTCATCCCTACCTCACGGCGATATTTGGCAAAGGCAAATGTAACACATAGAAACAGAATCGGAACAACATCTTTCTCCGTGCAACTTAGTTTGAACAACCTTGCGTGGCTATAATAATTTAATAAATACCTAATTACTTTGTATACCTCATAAAGGATTCTGCATGAACCCCTTGTGTCAACTTGGACTTATTTATGTGCATAATTATATCAATATGTAGAGAGCAATAACCTCGCTAATAATGATCTCTCTTGATATTAGATTCACTGACGTTGTTGTTTTGTTGGTACCAGCACCAAATAGTCAGAGTAAAAGCAAAAAAATGTATAGACCTAATGATCATGACGTAGCCAGTTCAACAAAATCACCGCAAGACTATAGTCATTAAAGTACAGAGTGGCTGTAAAGTTTAAAACTAAAGGTCAGACGAAAAATGGAACTTTTTGTCATTTGGGACGGGAGTAATAATACGAACATGCTTGAAATCTTCTGAATGCTGATACGCTTTCACAGGGAAAGCAATTACGGGCTTCTTAGCTAGGCACGCTCCAAAATACGATTTATAGCCTCCATATACAATATCAAAATACTTTCAGATAATTAGAGAGCTGCATATTACGTTCTTCTCTATTCATT